>JAUBOD010000755.1:6323940-6353952 GCA_032353885.1 Nothura maculosa | reverse complement strand
GCCCGGCCGCCGCGGCCCAGGGCGCGGAGGCTGACGGCGGGCGAGGCGGCGGCCAGGAAGCGGGTGAGCAGCGGGGTGTGCATGCGCGGCGAGCTCGGCACGGCCTCCGCCGGCTGGCTCTGCTCCGGCTCCTCGCACATGCTGCGGGGAACAGGGGGGTCATGGGGGTACCCAGAGAGCCTTCCTTTGGGAAGAGGCCCCTCTCCAGCTGGCTGCAAACTCCAGTTTGGTGCTAGACACCCAAGACCACTCCGGGCCCTGCCTGGACATGTTTGCAAGCTCTGGCTGTGCTCGTATCCCTGCGGCTCCTCCATCGCCCCCAGCAGCCCCGAGGGGCTGAGCAGCACAGTTATAGAATCATAGAGTCCCTAAAGTTGGAAGGGACCTTAGAGGTCATCTAGTCCAACCCCCTGCATACGCAGGGTCACCTAGAGCACGTGGCACAGGGCTGCATCCAAGTGGGTTTGGAAGACCTCCAAAGAAGGAGACTCCACAACCTCTCTGGGCAGCCTGTTCCAGGGCTTTGTCACCCTCACAGTCAATAAATGTTTCCATAAGTTCCTGTGTAACTTCCAATGCTTCAGTTTGTGGCCATTTCCTCTAGTCCCAAGGCAGGTTTGCTGTTTACCTGCAGTAATTGGGCCCAGGGGCATGAGCCTGGTTGTGCTGCTGCCTCCCGAGCGCTCCCCTGCCCATCCCTCTGCAGACTGGGTGTACAGACCCTGCACGCTGCACCAGGGCTGCAGGGACGTGGCCACTGTGTGCCCAGGGCTGCCCCACGCCACGGCAGGGACACGCGGCCATGGAGATGCCCGGCGCCGCAGCGGCACCGCGCGCTCACCGCATGTCGAAGGTGGAGCCCAGGAATGAGGGCTTCAGGGTCTCGGCGGCCGTGGCCGTGGTGTAGGGGGGCTGTGCCACCAACTCGTTCCAGTATTTGTCCTTGGTGGCCGGCGGCAGGTTCTGGTACATGTCGTCCACGGATAGCAGGGATACCTGGGCAGCACACGGGCAGGGGACAGGGGATTGGCAAGGACACAGCAGGAGCCATGGGGCTGCCTCGCTTGGTGATGTGGGACCCACCTGCAGGTTCCGATCTATGAGCTTGTTGGTTTCAAAATCGTCGTCGTCTTCCCCAAAAGGGTTGATGATCTGCTCTGCCACCTGGGGAGGGAGGTGGCTGGGTGGGACAGGGGCACTGGGGACAGGGAGGGAGCTGGGATGCGGGCACCTTCCCACGGCTGCGTCGCACCTTGAGCCAGCCGGCGTAGAAGAAGAACTGCAGGAGGGTGGAGAGGGGCACGTACATGTCCAGCTCCCCATCCTGCCCCGGCTCCAGCGGCTCCAGGAACTGCCGCCCGATGAGGCAGAAGGCGAAGAAGGAGTAGACGGCGATGGTGACCACCTGCCAGGAGCCCGGATCAGTGGAGGCTCCCGAGGCCGCTCCGCCTGGGAAGGAGCCGAGTGGGGCTCCACACGGGAGCTCTTAGCAGCTCTTGGCTGCTTGCTCACGGCATCGTGTGCTTGGGCTCTGCCAAACTCTGCCCAATTGCCTCGCAACCTCCTCCTGCCCTCTGATCCTGCACATTGCTGCCCCCGAGCAGACGCAACAGGGGAATAAAGCACTTTTATAGAGGGGGAGAAAGAGAGAGACCCTCAGTAGGCTGGAGGAAGGAGGCTGCCGTGGGTCCCCCATCACAGTGGGGAGGAGAAGGCCGTTTCACACTGAGGTCTGAGCTCGGGGCCACCCACCTGCGTGTACACCAGCGGGATGCTGATCCAGTCGTAGTGGAACAACATGCTGCACTTGGCCCGGTAGAGGTTCAGCTCCTGTGCAGAGAGCGTGGGGCCGGCTTAGGCCTGGCCTATCGCAGGGCCCGCACGCCCCATGGCCACTCACGTCCATGAGCAAGCGGAGGGCCACGTCGTCGCGCACGCGGCCTTCCCGCCGTGCCTGCGCCGCCAGGTTGGTGAACCACACGCAGGGCACCCAGTACTTGTTGAAGTCCGAGTGGAGGCTCTCAAACTTCTTGCGCTCATCTTGCGTCATGAAACCTGTGGCCAGCAAAGGGACAAGCCCAAGGGGAGGCTCAGCACCCAGTGCTGGTGGGGAGAAGGTGTCCTGAAAGCATCTCCAGGACCTCCTTCCCTCCACACCAAGCTGTCCCGTGTCCGCCCTCACCCGCTTCCACCACGTGGTCCATGGTGGGGAACCTCTTGAGCACGCGGGTGCTGACGGAGCGGAGGATGAGCACGGCCGAGAGGTTGGCGTAGCGGACCAGGGTGCGCCGCAGGATCCGGCCCCTCTCGTCCTTGCCGTGGACGTTGCTGGAGATGACACACATGAGCTGGTCGGGCAGCGGGATGCTCGTGTACTGGGCCCACCAGCGGTTCACGATCAGGGTGACGTAGAAACCTGCACCGCGAGACAGGGCGGGGGGTCCTGAGCATCCAGTAGGGGCTTGGGGTGGCAGCTAAACCAGCATGTCCTGCATATCAAAGCAAGGCTTATTGGAGCAGGGTGGTGAGCTGGGACAAGGAGGAACCCATGCATGACCTGCCAGGTTTCTAAGGGTGGTGGGTTTCATAACAACAGGCAGGTAAAGAGCACATTGCACTTCCCTTGGAGTGCCCTCCCCAGGGATGCTGGCAGGGACACCAGGTATCCCTGGCCCTCCTCCCTTCCCACAGCCTGAGAGCTCTTTGGGAGCAGCCTGGAGCCGCTGGTGCCAGGCGGAACCGGCACATGTGTGCAAGGCGTGCCCGCGTACCTAGGACAAAGGAGATGGGGATGAGGTCCGTGGAGCGGTTGCAGTACTGGGCCACCTTGGTGAAGAGGCGCTTCTGCTCCTGGTTCAGCAGGCACCTGACATGGACAGGGACATGCAGGGCTCCCGTCGCCTCCGGCCTCCACACAAGGTCCTCACCAACCTCCCCATCCCCTCGCTGCCCTCCTGGGGGTGTCCTGGGGTGTTCCCGCTCCCCAACACAGCAACTCTGAGCAATGGGACATCCCGCAGGTGGTGGCACCACCCAGGCTCTTCCCAGCCTCCCGGAGGATCCCCATCATGGGCTACAGCAGAGCTGGTCCCCGCTCACCGGTACACGAGGCTCAGCGCCGTGTAGAGCACCACGAAGACGATGAACTCCTTGTAGAGCAGCTTGTAGATGCTGCCTTTCCAGCGGAAGAGCAGCTTGGAGAAGCCCCCGAAGCGGGAGTTGGCAACTTTGAGCGTGTAGGAGACGGTCATTGTGGCGCAGAATGGGCCTCGCTCCTGCAGTTAGGGTGGACAGATGGACGGAGGGGTCACCCAGGGGCCACGTGGGCCTCCTCTATCCCCTTGACTGTATCCTTGCCCACCGTCAGGGTCCTCCCTGCCCTTCCCCATCCCCTGCCTGCTCCCTACCTGCCCTCTCTGCCTCCTCTCCCGTCCCGCCTGCACCTTATCCCCTAAATACCAGCCCGGCCCACACGGCCAAGCACCCGCATGATGGATTGGGGCTGTCACAGGAATGGGGAGCTAGGGCAGGTCCCACCTCAGCCAGAGAGAATCCCATGGGACTGCTCCTGCTGGGGCCGGTGAGGAGGTTTGGGCCATGGGTGCAGAGACCAAACGGCTCCATGAGGAAAAGGAGCAGGAGTGGAAGGATGAGCTGTGGGAAGGTGGCCCTGGGGCTGCAGGCAGAGCAGGAGGACAGGGAGGGCTGTGGGGATTTCTGAAGCATGGGGTAAAAATGTATTTTTTCTGCCCCAGGGGGAGTGCCTCTGCCTGCCCTGCTGCAATGGGGCAGCGCGGGTCTCCCTGTCCCTCCGTGTCCCCACGACAGCTTGGGGACCCCCGGGGCTGCAGGGCTTGTCTGTGTCTGGCACAAGGCCACTTTCCCAGGGCTGGAGAAGCAGCTGGAAGAGCAAATTCCAGTGGGCCATAAACCACTGGGAAACATCCGTGTGTAACAGAGGCGCTCGCAGTAAAACCCTGCCCTCGTGGCCAGGCCACACGGCACCTGCAGAGCCCTGCGGAGGGGATGTCCCTGTGTCCCCATCCCGGGGGTGTCCCGTGCAGCGGGATGGGGCGTCCGCGCTGCCCGTGCCGGAGCAGGACCCAGCAGGGCCGCGCCAGGGCCGGAGCGGCGGCTCTGCAGGAAGCGCCGCTTCCGCTGCTGGATGCAGCCCCGCGTCCTGCCCTGCCCCGTCCCTTCCTGCCCGCGCTCCCTGCTGGGCTCTGCGCTGCCGAGCGGGGCGGCCAGCGGCCTCCAACCTGGGGGTCCCTCTGAGCAGGGGGGTAGACACGAGCATCAATATCCCCCCATGGGCACCCATGGGTGTCATGTGCCGGGGAAGCGCCAGGCCTGGAGGTGATTTACACCCGGTGCCTTTCCCCTGGTTCCCAGGAGCTCGGCTGCACTCAGCCGGAGCTGGCAAAGCCCTTATTTACAGCTTCCTCTGCAGGGCTGTAAATCACACCGGGCTCAGCGCTGGCACCGCGCGTTTTTGCAGAGGTTCCGGGAGTGCCAGGCTGCAGGGCAGGGCAGAGGGACATCTGCAACATTGCAGGGAAGCAGGGGCAGAGCTCCTTGCAGCAGGAAAGCAGGAGCCGAGCTCCTTGCAGCCTTCACAGATCGGAGCGGGAAGCTCTCAGGAGCTGTGGGCAGCACTCCCCGGTGATGCTTATAAAAAGACTCTCCAGGACTCGACCCGGGGCTGGTGACATCCCTGATGACTTGAAACCAACAGATGTGGCTACAGAGCAGGAGCAAAATGGTTTATTTCTTACTGAGAGCCAGCACATGGCAAAGCAGCCTGACTGCTTTGATTTAGGTGCCCTGCTGAGCAGGCAGGGCCCTGACGTGTTCCCCCTTGCAATGAGTCCTGGGGCACCTTGCCCATGTATTTGGGGGCCGCAGACCCTGTTATCCGGGGCTGGCAAGCAGGAGACCCGTTCAGGATGCCATGGAGCCTGGATGCAGTGTGCTCCATGGCATTGGGCTCTATTCTGAGCCTAGGGCACAGCTCTGCTGCCTGCTCCCCAAGCCCAGGCAGCCAGCCCTGCTCCTTCCTCAGGCACCAGCTGCCCCCAAACACTGCCTGTCTGCTGCAGCCACCGGTGCCCCATCTCCAGCCGCCCCTGCCCCAAGGAGAACAGGGAGGACACGGCATAACCAGCATGGGGTGCAGGCGCTGGCACAGGGGTGAGGAGGGGAATTCGGGGGTGCAGCTTTGCAAAGAGCTGGTACAAGCCAATGTAGGACTGCTCAAGTCCTCCTGCTCTTCTGGGTTTCCCTGCCAGTCCATAAGCACATCCCAGTCCCCTGACATCCTGCCAGGCTGGCCAGGACGCAGCCCTGAGCCCCAGCCAAGCCTCAGTGCAGGTCGATGTTCTCATACTCCAGGTTGTCCGAGTCCTCCAGCTCGATGCCAGGCACCAGGTTGTAATAGTTGGTCGCCTGGCTCATGTACATCTTCTCGCGGTCGGCCGAGTCCTTGAGCACGTCGCTCACGCTCACGGTTTCTGCCTCTGCTGCAGAGCCCGACAGCTCCTCCGCCCTTGGGGCTGCCGGCGGCTCCTGCTCCGTGCCCGGCTGCTCGGCACTGGAGCTAGAGGATCCCACCCGGATCTCCACCTCCTCATAGAGGTCCTTGCTGCTGTCTGGCGGGGCCGCCGGGGGCTGGAGCAGGAGCCGGCTCCCCAGCAGCCCCTTCCCACTGTTGCACGGGGCAGCTGGCAGCTCGTAGGGCACGTAGTGGTGGGGCTGTGCGGGCGGCGCCGTCTCTGCCACGGCGAGGGGGCTCTCGGGCCCGCTCTGGAAGCTGTAGTGGGTCTTTCTCTTCCGCCTGCAGACGCAGCAGGCGATGCCGGCGAGGATGAGGAGCAGGGGCAGGCAGATGAAGAGGGCGGTGAGGCTGCGCGAGGGGCACAGCTCGTCGCGGGGGATGCTCTGGAGCTCGGCGCCGCGGTGCCGCTCCGGCGTGTGGCACACGAGCTCGATGTGCAGGCCGGGCCGGCTGCGCAGGGTGCTGAGCAGGGCACAGCTGCAGTCCCAGCTGTTGTTGGAGAGCTGCAGCTGCAGCAGGGACGGCTGCAGGAGGCCGGCGGGAAGGAAAGTCAACGCGTTGAAGCCCAGATAGACCTGCTGGACCTGTGTGGATGCTCTCAGGAAGGACTCGGGCAACTCCCGGAGCTGGTTTCTGTCTAAATAAAGGACCTTCAAATTAGGGGCACCTTCCAAAAAGCTTCCGGGGAGACTTTCCAGCTGGTTGTGACTTAAGTGCAAGATCTCCAAGGTAGGGGTGACCACGTGGGCGTTGCTGATGGCCGTAATGCTGCAGTGCGAGAGGTAGAGCTCCCGCAGCCCCTGGACCCCCGCCACGGCGCCCCAGTCCAGGTGGGTGATGTTGGAGCTGGTGAAGTTGAGGCAGCAGCTCTCGGGCAGCGGAGCCGCTTGGAACTCCTGGAAGTCCATGGGCCCCGTGCAGTTGCAGCTTTGCGGCGCTGCTGGGACATCCCGCTCCGGTGCTGGCTCCAGGGCAAGGCTGGCGGTGAGCAGCAGGCTGCCCCACAGGGGCATGGTCTGCAGCGCCGGGGCTGCGAAGGGAGCAGAGCAGAGGATGGGTGACCCCGGGGCTCTCCTTGCTCCAGGGATCTGGCACAACTGAGGGGCATCCAGCACAACCCGAGGGGCACATGGTACAACTGGGGGACACCCAGCACAACCCGGGGGGCATCCAGCACAACCAGGGGGCATCTGGCACAACTAGGGGCATCTGACCACCTGGGGAGCACCCTGCACCACCCGGGGAGCCCTCGGCTCCTGTGCCCGCCCCTGCAGCGCCCATGGGGGCCGGACCCCGACGGTCCCTGCAGACCCCGCTCCCCGAAGGGCTGCAGACCCCCGGGCGGCGGGGCCGGCGCCTCCGGGCCCGCTCGTGTCCCACGGGGGCAGCGCGGGGCCGGTCCCTCCGCCCGCTCTCACCTGCCGCCGCCCGCCCCATGCTCCGCTCCGCTGCCCGCCCCGCTCCGCTCCGCTCCGCCCGCCGCGGGGCCGCCCCGCCGCGCCCGCACCCGGCACCGGCCCCGCCAGCCTCGGCACCGCCAGCCCCGGTACCACCAGCCCCAGCACCGGTCCCTTCCCAGGCCGGGGCTGATCCCCTTCCAGCCTCGGCATCAATCCCCTTCCAGCGCTGTATCTGGTCCTTCTCCAGCCCTGTACCCTGTCCCTTTCCAGCCCTGCACTCGCTCCCCTTCCAGCCTCCCGCCCTGTCCCCTCCAGCCCCGAGACTGTTCCCCTCCAGCCCTGCACCCTGTCCCCTCCAGCCTTGTGCCCTGGTCCCCTTCCATTCCTGCACTCTCCCCTTCCAGCCCTGCACCCTATCCCCTACCGCCCCACATCCCATTCCTCCTCTGGCTGCTGCGTGTCATCCCCTCCAGCCTGGCACCGTGTCTCCCTCTGCCTCCTTTCTCCTCTCCAGCCCCTCCATCTCCCTTCCACCTCCCTCAGCCCCCTTGTACCCCACTTCCTTGCCCCCTCTAGTCCCACTGTGCCCTGGCACCCTGAGAGCCACAATTCCCCACATGCCTACCCTCAATTAACTACCTGGTCCCCCTTTTTCTTTCCCCACCTGTGGGCCAAGGGACCCCTTCAGTGCCCCTATTCCAGACCCCCTTCTTTTGCCTCCAGAAGCCTCGAGCCTCTCAGCCTCTCCCCCACAAGTCAGCTCCCCCCAACCACATCCCCTTCCAGCTCCCAACACTCCAGCTTTCTGCCAGCCTGGGCTCTGCTGAATTCCCTTCCTTCCAGGACACGTGCAGGAGGGTCCCACCTGCACGTGCAGCGCGATTGCCAGGCCAGCGGTGCAGGGTGGACATGCCTGCGGGATCGGGATCCATGGACCGGCCTCCCTCTCGTCACCAGGCCCATTACAACTTCCTTCCACCCTGCACAAGTCCGAGGCTGTGGAAGGAGGAGCCGGGCCTGGAAACGAGCGCCACAACCCACAGGAAAAGCGCAGATCGGCACCAACACTGCTGGAGAGGGGCCCTGCTTTTCCACACCCTTGGAGTGTGCCTGTGGAGCCCACAGTGCAAATGCTGCCTAGGAGAGCCGGATAAACTGAGGCACGTGGAGTGTCACGGATGGCATTTTGCAACCAGTACTTGCTGGTGGTGGGAGATGGGAGAGACCTCCGGGCTCTGAGGGCTTCAGACTATTTTGGGGTGCAACACAGTATCAACAGCAGTTGCACATGCAGCGTTATGTGCCATGGTGCATTGCCAAGTTGTCCCTAGGCCCTAGTAGGACACTAGGTCCTCCTCTTGCTCATCCGAGGAGGCTCCAGCCTCTTGCGAGTCACCTGCAGAGCAGCAGAGGCACCTCCTGTCGCTGCAGGTCCATCGCCCACGTCCACGCACCTCGCTCGGGTCTCTCCCAAACCAGCAAGGTGAGAAACTCCAGCACAGGCGCTGGAGTGGGACCTGGCAGAGCCCTCCAGCACAGCCAGAGCACTGGTGCCCAGTCCTGCCCCACGGCATAGGGAGCTGGGGCAGGAGCCGCAGGGCCCCACGTGAAGGCAGCTGCCTGGGCAGAAGCAGCTCCCCTGTGAACGCTGCAAACACAGCAACCAGCAACAGCGTGCTTTGTGCCGGGGGATTTCTGTTGGGAAGCGGAGCCAGGGAAACAGAAACTGGGCAGGAAGGGAAGCCAGGGCCCAGCTCAGCTTCTTCTGCCAGTTGGGTGGCAGGAAGCAGCAGTTTGGGAAGTTTCAGCGCCTGGACAGGGGAAGGGCGAGAGTCTGGACACCACCGAATATGGTGCCAGAACTGCCAACACTCTGTGCAAGGGCCATGGGAATCTCCAGCTGGAAAGTTCCCCGTGATGTCCCTGTGACAGCACTAGAGCCGGCTCCACAACCCCACACCTGGCTCCATGGCCAGGCAGGTAGCTGGATCCTGTCCTAGGGGTGGGGGATGCTGAGGGATCCTTTCCTGTCCTGGGGGTGGTGACAGAGGGATCTGCCAGCTCTGGGATTTTACATCTGACCCCAGATCTAAGCACCTCCTTAAACCGGACAGATCCGCATCCTTTCATGTCTCCACGCTGGCAGGTTTGCCAGGATATGCAGCTCCCACTCGGCACCCCCACGAGCCCCCGGGGCCATTTGTCTCCTCTGCTCCAGCACTTGTCTTCCCAGGGGCACCTGCCACCCACTCCCTCCTTCTCCAGCGCTGCAGGCCTGGGTTTTGTGGGAGCCAGAGCTTGGAGCTACAGGGAAAATCCCTGCTCGGCAGAGGATCTGGGCTGTTGTCCCTCATCCTGGTGAGCCATCCTGTCCCCAGGCCCTGCTATATGTGCTGGGCAGGGAGCCATGCGGAGGCTCATCCAGCCCCACACACAATAGGGCTGGTCTTGGTGTTAGATCCAGCTTCAGGTTTGGACCAGAGCGCTCAGGCTTTGCCCAAGCAAGTTCTGGATCTTGTGGAGGATGGAGATCCCACCTCTGTGCTTATATGGAAAAGTTTCCTAATGTTTAGCTGGAATTTCCCTTGATGCAACATGTGTCTGTTGCCTCTCACGCTTTCACTATGCACCTCCCGGAAGAGCTGGTCTCCGTTTTCCCTGGAACTCCCTTCAAACACCCGCAGGAAGCAGTGAACACCCAAAGCACTCTCTGTGTGGAGCAGACTGTTCTGCCCCTTCCCTTCCCCAGATGCATGGGACAAATCCCACCTGGATGAACATTTTCAGCTATAACAGGGTGCTGGAGCCTGCCTGGGGTGGTGAGGGGCTCTCCTGCAGCATTCCTGCCCATGGTGGGATGAGCAAACACCCGGCTGCTGCCTGGCCATTCGTGTGCTGGGCCTCTGGCGAGAAGAGAGGCAGGGAGAGGTTTCCAAGGCTCTTGCTCTGGCTCAGCTCATCCCCTTGAGTCCAAGGCAGAGCAGGAAGGAGGGAGCTGCTCCCGGAGCTCCCTGGCTGTTCCATGGGAGTCATGGCTGCTCCCTGCGGTGTCCCCCGAGGCAGGCCCTGCTCCACTCCCTGCCGCTGCCCCGGGCAGGTCCCCAGGGCCTCCAGCCGCACCGGGAGCCTCCACCCAGCCGGTGCCTCCAGACGCTGACTCAGCTCTGCCAGGGGAGCTCCCGGCAGCCTCCGAGCCTCGGAAAAGCAGCTACCCCGTGACGCCGCCGACGCGCGGGGAGCCTGGGGCCCCGGGGGAAACGGGCTGGTTTCAGAGGCCTCCCTGCCTGCTGCCAGGGCAGCCGGTTTGCAGGCGCTTCCTGCGCGGGAGCTGGAAACTTGAGCAAAAACCAGAGCTGGGGCAGCGGGGAGCCTGGTTTCCCTGCAGGGAGAAGGGGCTCTGAGGTCTCCCTGCACCCTGGGGGTGAAAGGAGATGCTCTGTGAAGCACCTGACTGGGCTGCACTCATGCAAAACCCTCCTGCAAAACCCCTGAAAAGCCATTGAGTGCTTGCGAGCAGAGCCCAGGCTGCCTCAGGGGAGCACGGCAAGGGGAAACTGAGTCACGAAGCACGGGGCTTGCAGGCAGTGAGCCTGCGAGCTGCGCAATGGGGTGGCTTGGAGGGGCACTGCAGCCACTGGGGCCCGTGGGCTGCTTGAGGTGATGCTGGGGTGGGGATCCCCCTGTCACTGTGTCCAGCTTCTTCTCCAGGCTTCTCCTGCCTGGACTATGAGTCATGGGAGGGAGAGAAGGTTCCCAGGGAACCCTGCAGATCCTGGACCCGTGTGGCTGTGGTCATGGGACTGCCTCCAACAGTCCTGCTGGTGGCCATTAGGGAGCAGCAGTGCAGTGTCCACATGGCTGTCCTGGCCTGGACGGGGAAGCAGGGGACATGCGGCAGGAGGAGATGCCCGGGCTTGTCCCGACGCACATGTGTCCCCATGACCACTGGTGTGTCCCCACAACCACTGATGTGTCCCCACGACCACTGATGTGTCCCCACGACCACTGGTGTGTCCCCACAACCACTGATGTGTCCCCACAGCCCCTGGTGTGTCCGGTGCCGCTGACCTCTCCGGCCACCCCAGGGCCAGCCGGGCTCCCAGCCGTGCTCGGGCACCCTGCTATCATCCTCACCCTCCCCGGCCACCAGCTCCAAGGTGCACAGCGGGTGCTGAGGGTGTTTGTGTGCTCTGTGTCACCCACTTAGGTGAACGCAGCAGCTCAGGGGCCCCTCTCCTTGGGTCTTGCCTGGGGGTAACTCAATCCCCTGATGTGGGTTGATGCGATGGGGGGTCCTCACCTCCCTGGGGAAACGGGCTCTGCCTATGGGGTTTCCCCATGTCTGTGGGGAGGTCCCTGGGGGTGGCTTTGAGGGTGTGAGACTATGGGGAATCCCTGTGTCGGGGGTTGGCCACAGAGGACTGTGTTAGTGGGTGCTTGTCTGTGGGGGTGGTGCATGTCTATAGGTGCCTGGTCTGTGTCTATGGGGGTGGGTGGCAGATGTCTATAGGTGCCTGTCTGGGAGAGCTGTGTGTCTATGGGAGTTCTCTGTACCTAGCATGGCACCTGTATATGGTGAGAGGAGGGTATATCTATGGGGGCTGCATGCCTATATGTGGGTGACTGTGATATATATAGACTATGTATAAATATATGCATCCATACACCCCCACACGGATATATATGCTGTGTATATATATATACATATATATATATATATGCCATGTATCCATATTGTGCCTAGCAAAGGGTGCCCTCGAGCCTTGGATAACCCAGGACATGGGAGAGACGTGTCGTGTCGTGTCGTGTCGTGTCGTGTCGTGTCGTGTCGTGTCGTGTCGTGTCGTGTCGTGCCGTCACCCCCCCGAACCCGCGGGGCAGCTGCCCCTTTAAGAGCGGCGAGGGGGCGGGGCGAGGTGACGTCACGCGCCCATTGATAAAGGCGGCGGGATTCCCTGCCGCCCCACGGGCGCGCGCGGCGGCACCACGTGCGCGGCACCGGTCCCGGCTCCGCGTCCCGAGCGCCCGCTCCGCCGCGCCATGGAGTCCGCCGGCCTCTACCCGCCCTTCCCCGCCGCCCGCCTCCCTCAGGAGCATCCCGAGGCCTCCCCGACGCTGCCGCCCCGCGCCACCGAGACCACCCGCATCATCACGGACCCGCTCTCGGGCCGCTCCTACTGCAGAGGCCGCCTCCTCGGCAAGGTACCGAGTCCGGGCGGGCGGCAGGGCCACGGCGCGGGGGCGGCGCCGCCGGTTCCCACTCGGGTGGGAGGGAAGAATCCCCCCCCCCCAGTCCGTCCCTGGGGCCGTGAGTCCCGGGGCTGGCGGCTCGTCCCGCCGCGCGGGTTTCGGGGCCGCGCGTGGGAGCAGCGTCCCCGGTTCGGGGAGGCGCGTGGGAGGCAGCCCCGGCTCGGCAGCTGAGTGTGCAGATCCGCGGCTGACATCACGGCAGGAAAAACCTGTCCCTGCGCCGCTCGCTTGCTCTCGGTGGCCTCAAATCTCCCAGCCTGTTCTACTTTCCTGCGCGGCGCAGGGCTTTCCGGCTGCTCCGTCATGTGGAAAGCTGCAGAGTCTTGCCCTGGTGGGAGGAAAACCTCCTGGGAGGCTTTACAGGAACTGGCTAAAGAAAATCCCTAGTGGAGAGCTCAGTAGTTCAGATCTTAGTGGGTGCTGTTGTGGGAGGGAGGCTTGTGATATTTCCTGGGCTGTGCTGCGAGGAAACAGCTGAGGAGACTCATAACCCCAATGTGGCCGAGACAAGAGCCCTCTTGCTCATCCCTATCCCCGTGTGCCTTTGCAGGGAGGCTTCGCGCGATGCTACGAAATGACAGACCTCTCGAGCAACAAAACCTACGCAGTGAAGGTCATTCCGCACAGCCGGGTGGCCAAACCCCACCAGCGGGAGAAGGTGGGTGCTGTGAGCTCCTCCAGAGGGTTGTGTGGCTGGTCGGGGTTCAGGGTTGGGGTTCACCTGCGGCTCCTGCCCCATTTCAGATCACCAATGAGATTGAGCTGCACAGAGACTTGCACCACAAGCACATTGTCAAGTTCTCCCATCACTTTGAGGACTCCGAGAGCATCTATATCTTCCTGGAGCACTGCAGCAGGAAGGTGAGCGCTGCCTGACAAAGCCTCCCATAAAGGGAGCCACGGGTAGCTGGTGGATCTGTATTAGTGCACTCTGTCCTGCTTTCTGTTACCTGCTTTGTTCCACCCTCTGAGCTAACCCTGCTCAGCTACAAGCTGTTTGCTCATGCTGGAGACACCTCAGACTGTCTGCCTTGTATCTGCTTGCCTTCGTAACCTATAGTCCCTATGGTGCCACCCATAAATCCATGGGCTGTGCTGAGCATCCCGCGATGACCTCAATGCTTTAAGTTCATGGCCATGGCAGCAGGATTATTTGTGGATGTGTTACTTCTGGAAGAACTGGCTTTTGCCTGCCCCTTGTCTAATGGGTACAGGTGGCTTTTCTCCCTGCTTGCAGTTACCTAACTACCTTAATTCCTTCTGCAGTCCTTGGCTCACATCTGGAAGGCCCGACACACTCTGCTGGAGCCAGAAGTGCGCTATTACCTCAAACAAATCATCTCAGGCTTGAAATACCTCCACCTCAAGGGCATCCTACACAGGGACCTCAAGCTGGGTGAGTGTCTCTGTTGGGGCAAAGAGCCGGGTGGGCACGGCACTGTGCTGTAGTGACTAGTGCTGATGCATCACCCTTGCCTTGCAGGCAACTTCTTCATCAATGAAAACATGGAGTTGAAAGTGGGAGACTTTGGTCTTGCTGCTTGCCAGGATATCTCTGACCAGAAGAAAAAGTAAGTCTGAGTTTCCTGCTTCAGAGCTGCCCTCCAAGGGCTCATCTTCCACTTCCCAGCCAGCCCTCCAAGCAGAGGGGCGAGCTGCCCTCCTGGCTGAGTGTGGCAGGGCCATTATGGTCCCAGCTGCCGGGGCCTGGGGGTGAAGGGCTTGCGGCTCCTCCAGGAAGGAGCTGGCAGCCGTCGGGGAACAATGTGTTCACTAAGGCTATTGTGCCTGCTGCGCTGCCCCGCCGGGTGCGCGGGTCGGGGACACAAAGGCTCTGTTCCTCGCTGTATCGAGGACAAGCTCTTCCCAACAGCGCTCCAGGAGCAGCTGCTCCCGACCCCTGGGAGCTGGGGGAGGGAGTGTGCGCACAGGCTCATGTAGAGGGATGGAGCCTCTTGCTCCCAAAGAGCAAAATGGGAGGGAATAGAACTGCCTGCAAGCTAGGACTGAGGGCTCGGGTGGAGAAGAGGCTGGTGGCAAAGGGATGCAAAGCATGTGCTGACCCAGTGCTCTCCCACAGGACAATATGTGGGACCCCCAACTACCTGGCCCCTGAAGTGCTGCTGCGGCAGGGCCATGGGCCCGAGTCGGACGTGTGGTCCCTGGGCTGTGTCATGTAAGTGCTGCTGTGAGCAAAGTGCTGTGCTCGATGGGGACAGAGTCTATTCAGCCCTGCCTGTATGTACCCAGGGCTGGGGAGAGCTGCATTCTGCAGCAACCCCTGTGAGGAAGTTGTGCTTCATCCTGTGGCTTTGCAGTGGCTGCCGAGATGCTGTGGGAGGGTAGTGAGGGACTAGGTCCCTTCTGGAGCAGGGATCCCACCCTGGGGGCTGGGATGCTGCTCAGGAGCTCGGTGAGCGCAAGCTGCATCCTCCTGAGCTCTCGTGCTGTTCTCAGCTCTGGTTCAAAGCAGGCTTGACCCACTTGAGAACATGACAAACAATGGAAAATCTTGGTGGCTGGTGGCAGCTGCTCTACCTGCTCGTGAGCGCTGGGGCTGCCTCAGCATCTCTGGCCACTACCCACAAACTTCCTGCCCAACTTTCCACTCTGATGCCTGAAAAAGCAGCCTCGGCAGCGTGGGGCACCTGCTGGGATGGGGGCTGCAGCGATGGGGCAGTTGGGGGGTGGCCTTTGCCCATCTCCAGTTGTCCTTGGGTTCCTAAGGGCCTCTTGTTCTTAGCAGTTATGAGGAGGAAGCGTGGCCGGATGCGAGTGTGGCCACCCCATTTGCTCATTCCCAGGCTGGGAAGTGGTGTTCCCAGCCAGGTGTGGCTGCCTGCATGTGAATAACTTCCTTGCTCTAAGTGCTGCTGAGTCATGAGCCCTGCAGGGACCTAACCGTGGCACGTGTGTCCCTTGCCAGGTATACCCTGCTCTGTGGGAACCCTCCTTTTGAGACATCGGACCTCAAGGAAACCTACAGGTGCATCAAGCAGGTGGATTACATGCTGCCCACCTTCCTCTCGCTGCCTGCCAGGCACCTCATTGCCGGCATCCTGAAACGCAACCCCCAGGACCGCCTCACGCTTGAGGAGATCTTGGACCACGAGTTCTTCAAGGTGAGCAAGAGGAGCCTGCGATGGGATCTGTGGGCTGCTGTGACTCCTCCAGGTGGGATGGAGGAGGCTTTTCCAGCTGCATGCACAAAGCGCAGGGTGCTGCCCTTGGAGTGCTGTCCTTGTCACCCTTGAGCCCTTGAGGGAAGAGGCTGGTGTCTGGTGGAAATGCCAGCTGGAGGAATTGCTCCGGGGGCTGCAGGATCTGGTGTGGTTCCCTGCTGCACTGTCCCCATAACATAGGCTGTTTCTCATACTGATGATACCTCGATGCTCATCCTGGATTTATGGCTGGGCTGAAATGCAAGCTGGCTGTCAGCAGGGTTGTGAGTGACTGGTCAGCTCAGGACAGCTGCTCTGCTATGCAGCACATGGGCTATGGAAACAAGCTCTGCTTTGATCTCTCTGCAGGGCTACACGCCTGAGAAGCTGCCACCCAGCAGTTGTGTGATGGCTCCAGATCTGTGTCCCCCCAACCCAGCCAAGACTCTCTTCGCCAAAGTCACTAAGACGCTCTTCAGGAAGAAGAAACCCAAGGGTAAGGCTATACTCTTGTCCAGACATGCAGGAGCCTCTGGCTGACCCTTTTTCTGGGGAGAAGTGGGCCCTGGCTCCTGTGAGCACTGGTAGTGCTTTGCAGCTCATGGTTGGGGCCAGCACAAGCAGGGTTTGCTCCTGCCCTTCCGGAGTTGGCCCGGCGCAGGGTGTGCTGCCCGCGGAGCGGATGCTGAGCTGCAATCCACAGCGGGTAGTTCCTCCTGGAAACCTTGTGTTGCATGAGAAGTGGGAAGTGAAAGCGGGAGGCAGCTGCCTGACGCCATCCTGCCCATGATGGGCATGGAGAGGCCCAGGGAAAGCCAAGCTATTGGGGGTGGTGGCACAAGTGGAAGGTGGAAGTTTCTCTTCCTCTTGCCCCCCATGCCCTGTGGTGGGCTCACTGCCTGCCATCTCCTTAGCCAAGAAGAGCTCTTCAGAGGACAAAGATGACATCTCCAAGCTGGTCACTGGGTTGATGAAGACATCAATCTGTCGACAGATGAGCTACAAAACCCTGGAAGGGCATGAGGTGAGGAGAGTAGAGTCTGTCCCCAAGCCTGGGCCCACCCCTTCTTGAGGGACCAGCTTGGGATGGTGCTAATGATGGATCTTCCTGCAGGCCACCCCAATCTCATGCCGCAGTGCCGGTTCCAGCCCTGTGGAGACGCTGGCGGAGGAGACTTCTCACAAATCTGTGTGCCCCTCCATCCGGGGCACTATGGCTAGCAGCTCTGAAGGTGAGCAGTGCCTACCTGCCTTCCTGGGCCACCCTGACCTGTCCTGAGCTTCCTGACCTGTTGCTGATAGCAAGGGGGATGAGATAGTTGACTCAAAGTTTGTAATCATCCATCTGCAGCCTTTGAAGACTGCGTCACTGCTTCTGCTGTCATTGAGTCAGCTGTCCGGCTCCTGCGGACCTGTCTGTCCTGCATGCCTCCAGGTAAACCAGCCAGATGGCCCTGGACTATGTCCTGCGTCCCCTTCCCTAAAAGTTGAAGGCATGGCTGCAGTTGGGGGTACCTGAGATAGCAGCAGCCTCCAACACTTGGAGTGGGGGGCAATTCTGCTTGCATGGAGTGGGGTGGTGAGCTGGGTGGAACCAAGTTGCTCACTCCCCTCTCCATCCCACCAGCGGACAGAAACCCGGCCTCCTTGGCCCGGCACGAGCAGTTTGTCTGGGTGAGCAAGTGGGTGGATTACTCCAACAAGTATGGCTTTGGCTACCAGCTCTCCAACCACAGCATCGGGGTCCTCTTCAACGATGGCACGCACATGATGCTTTCCCCCAACCACAAGTAAGCAGTGGGGAAGCTGCTGGTGTCTCTAGGACCAGCCCCTCATGAGGGTGGGTGGGAAGGGGCTGGGGGAGGCCCCACCAGTTGTGGGCTTGGGACTGGTGATTCCTAAAGCTCATGGTCTGCTCCCCTTCCAGGATGGTGCATTACAACTTTACCAACAGCAGGCACATTGCATTCCCTGTGTCTGCCATCCCTGAGCAGCTGCAGGGACAGATGAGTGTCTTGCGCTACTTTGCATCCTACATGGAGCAGCATCTCATGAAGGTGAGTGATGGGGGCGCTCATGAGGAGTGGGCTGGGACCATGGCTGGGTTGGATATTGGATATTGGTCAACTTGACTACTCAGTCTGGAGTTGTGGGAATTCCTGCTTGCAGGCCAGGTAGACACAGCTGTGTCCTTATAGCAGAGGACTCCCCACCGAGGACTACACCTAGTCCCACTGTGTGTATCACTGACTGGCATGGGTGGCTTATTTGGACCTTTCTCTCCAAGGGAGGTGACTTGCCCAGCATAGATGACCTTGGACAGCCAGCTCTGCTCCTGCAGTGGGTGAAGACTGACCAGGCCTTGCTCATGCTCTTCAGCAATGGCACCCTCCAGGTACGTGTGGGGTTCATGGAGATGCCTGTATGGGTTATATCAGCCCAAATGTGAAGTCCAACTGTAAAACTACCTGCTGGTCAATGATGCTGCTCTGGTAGCCAGAGCTGCTGCCTGTGGGTCACTCAGCCTCTGGGAGGGCCTGGGAAAGCACCATGCCTTGGTCAGCCACTTCCAGCTGCTCTTTGCTTGGGCTACTTGCATTCCTGCTGTAGGGTGTGGAATGGCTGATGCCCCTGGGCTGGTCAGAGAGGAGGAACGGGTTGAGGCAGGAAGGGAAGGCTCCATCTCTGTTCCCACTGTTATGGGAGGCATGGATTACGCCAAGCTTGTGCTTAATGCTGGCCCCACCTGTCTCCTAGGTGAACTTCTGCAATGATCACACCAAGGTGATCATCAGCAAGCCTGACCACTCCTGCCTTGTCACCTACATCAATCGGGAGCGCAACTCCTACACCTACAAGCTGTGCAGCATCCAGGAGCTGGGCTGTTCTCCTGAGCTCCAGCACCGCCTCCGATACATACTCAAACTCCTCCAGGAGCGGGCTGAGGCCTAGCTTTGGACCTTGGGGGACTCTCTCTGGACGTAGAGGGTCTCCCCTTTTCCTCCCATGGGATGGGAGATCTACTGTGGTGCTGGATGACTACCTGGACACCTTGTGCTCTGGTGTTCAGCAGGACTATATAGACTAAGACACTTGGATGTGGCCATGGCAGCAGGTCTTGGGCACCTTCTGTCCTTGCTGCTCTCTGGTTTCTGGCAATCACAATGCTGGCAGCTCCTGTTCTGGTTGTGCTGGTGTTGGAGTGTGCTGGGAGACGGGGACAGAGCAGAGGGGACAAGGGAATGCCCTGGGGCCTCCTTTGGATTTATAGCCTGGTGCATCCTTGCAGGAGCTGGTGCTTGGTCCTTCCCTGGCTCTGGCAGTCCTGGCACTGGGCCATGTGCTTGGCTGCCAGCTTTACCTGGGAATTGGACTCGGGCAGGTTAACACTTGTCTCCAGAGTTGCTGTGTGGTGGGAATAACCCTGCCATCCCCAGCAAGGGATAGACAGGAGCAAAGGGCATTGCCTGCCTTGCCACGTGTGTGCAGGGGCTGGTGTGTGCTTCTCTGCCTCCATTACACTAAGGGAGGGAGCAAGACTCCTTTGGGCAGTGCTAGACCATGGACTCTCCATGCTCCAGGTGCTCCTGAATCTGTGAATTGTCTGGTACAACTTGAAGCTTTCTAGAAGAAAAAGGCATCTGGGGGCTTGTCTGGAGCAGCCCTCATTTTGCTGGGACCTGTGGGAGGTTTCTTGTTTCGAGGCAGTCTTTGCTGGGTAGGACTATTTATGTGTCTTATTTATATGGATTTATTTATTTTCCTGTTGGACTCCTCGGGTGCAGTCCCCTAGTCCCTGACTCCCCTCAATAAAAATTTTCTCTTGTAAGAAGCAAACTCTTGTTATCTGGCTTGATTCTGGGTCCTCTCTCACAGCCAGACAGCAGAGCATCTTGCTCTTCATCCTTGGTTCAGGCAGTCTTGTGGCCCTGCTCTTGGTAGGGGCATGGAGCTGAGTCTCCTGGAGTTATCTAGGTGTCCTCTCCTGTCTTTCTCTTCTCCAGGCCTCAGCAAGGATTAATTGGCTCATTGCTACCTTATAGATCAACTCTAATACCTCCAAAGGGCAGGTTTGGGGAAGTCAGTCTCATGTGCTAGGGTTTGTGGCTTTTGCCCATGGTTCTCCCAGCTCTGGCAGGAGCAGCTGCTTCACTTCTCCCTCATGGCATGCCCTAGGAGCTGGGACCAGAGCCAGGAAAGCACAAGGACTTAATCTTGCTCCATGGCTGTGCTTTGAACTGGATCTCTTGGTGCAATCAATCTGCCTGGGAGCTGCTGGTGCTGGAACAAACAGGCTGGGCTACTCTGTGCCTCCTGCCCCAAGTGCTGCTGCCTGCTTGAGGACTTTGGCCTTGTTCCTTCCTACTTTTCAGACACTATTTTCTGAAGCTTATGTCTCTTTGCAAGCTGGTGGCTGTAAGGAGAAGCTGCCCAGAGCTGGCAAGAGGGGAGGACACAGCTCCAGCCCCCACCAGGAGCTGCAGCTGGGTCTTGATAGAGGTGTTCCATGCGCTTGCTGTGATATCTGTCCTCATGCCCTGGTGGGATATCACCCAAGGCGCCTGGCTCCTCAGCCACCCCACAGCCCAAATCCACTGAGCTGTTAGAGCTGTGGCTGGAGCAAATCTCTTTATTCTAGCCTCTCTTGGTAATGCTGTGGGGCTACTCAAAGTAGAGCCCATGCACCGTGGCCACAGCGAAGAGGGTGGCGTTGCAGAAGGTGGCTGAGGCGAAGCTGTCGCTCTGCGTGTCCCACAGCGCCCGGCTGGCCACCAGCAGGCCCTGCTGGCCCCGCTGGCCCAGCACCACGTTGCAGACCAGCTTGTAGCGGGGCGGCACCACCTCCTTGGCCCGACTGCGTAGCAGCTCGGCCAGCCCGTGGGCCAAGTGGGCACCACTCTGGGTGCCATAGACCGTGTCCCTGAGCGTGCTGGCCAGGGCCACCTCCAGCACCCGCTGCACCCGCCCGGCGTGGAACTTGCAGCCCTCGTCCGGCTGCATCCTGTAGGTGTTGGGGCAGCGCGGCTCGGGCAGGGGCTGCAGCAGCGGCAGCCCCGTGAAGCTGAGGCGGGCGTGCATGGCCCAGGCGGCGCGCTTGCCCGCGGGCACCATGCCCAGAGAGCTGCGGCGGCTGCCGAACGGCGCGTTGAGGCTGCTCAGGATGGAGCTGCGGCGCGAGGGCAGCATGGGCGCCTTGCCCTCCTCCGTGTTCTTTGTTGGTGCCGCGGGCCGCGCTGGCATGTCCGGGATCTGGGAGCTGCGACGTGTGCCCCACAGTGCTGCCCGCAGTGGAGGGGCCTCCGTGCCGTCCGGAGCCACCGGTGGTGCAGCTGGCTCCTGCCTGGCCATGGGGCAGCCTGGAAGGAAGATGTGGCCCCAGGTGATGGGCATGACAGTAGTCCTGCTATTCCTAGTGTTCCCAGAGCAGCACTGCAGCCTAGGACACCTCAGATCTCCCTGGCCTCGGCTGCTCCAGTGGATCCATCCCCGCAACATGAGATGTCCCCAGCCCTGATCGCTGTTCTCCCCCTGGCCAGGGCGAGCAGCTCCATCCTCCCCAGCCCTCCAGACTTGCTGCATTCACACACTTACCCTCAGCCCCACACGTGCCTCTCTTGCTGGGTGAACTGGCACTGCTCTGACTAAAGCTGTGACCCAGCTCCGTGGCCAGCACCGTCCTTTTCCCCTTGGTCTCTGCAAGCCACAGAGCAAAACATGTTGTGTTGGTGGAGCATGAAGTGTTGCTATGTGACATTGAACTGCACCAAGGTCCCAGCCCCAGGGCAAGGCTCCTGTAACTCTTTCTGCTCCTTCAACACCCTGGTCTTTGTTTGCCCTCTGTGCTATCTGGCTGCCCCGTGTCATTTTGAAGCCCAGCATCAGCTCCGCTGCCCAGCACGTGGCCAAATGGGGCCAAGGAGGACTCTGCATGTGTGTTAAGCCCACGAATATCTCTCAGCACAGTTTCATTTGAAGCTGCAGCCTGGAGCTCAGCTGGTGTATGACACCCTGGTACCCAACACAGGTCCTCTAGCCTCAGCGGGAAAAGAGCATCACCCTGGCCCCAGGGACGACCCAGAGCACTGGAAAAGGAAGAGGATAAAGGGAGAGGGACCACAGCGCTGGAGATGTGACAGCTCTAACTCCTCCTGGAAAGGACTCACAGGTATCTCTAACGTCAGGGGAGAATGATGGGTAGAGAACAACTTGCTGGGCCACCACATGCACCCCGTGGGATCTCTACAGCTTTGTTCGGCCCTGGGAGCATCCCCTGGATGCTCATTCTTCCTGTGCTGCCTCTCCTGTGGTGTCCCTGCAAACGGGCCATGCAGGAGGGTGGCCAAGCCCAGCCACGTGCTGGGGGTCCCTGCTCCGTGTCCCAGCCGGAGGGCAGGTCTGGTCGGCGGCTCCCAGCGCGGAGCAGGTTTTTCTCTCTGCCCGTGGCCAGTGCAGCTGGTGCCTGCGGCTGCCCGGATCAATGAGTCTTTGTTTGGCCCGGCTGCCGATCTATTATTTGAGGAAAGCGGAGGCAGCCTTTGTGTTCGCATCTCCCGTCAGGGGTATTTATAGCTGCTGCCGGCAGCTGGAGCCTGCGCCCGCGGGCGGCCCCGCTCCTGCCTCGCCGCGCTCGGCTGCACGGGGCAAAGGTGGCTCCCTCTGTGGGGACCTGGCCCCTGCCTGTGGGGCCGGTTGGAAGTGGCACAGAGGGAAAGGGGCGGCCCCCCTGCTCGTCACCGACAGCCTTGGGAAGGCCGGCATGCCTTGGAGTGCTGCTTTTTTTGGTAGGAAATATGATTGCAACAGTGCTGGTAGGTGGGGAAGAGCTCGGCCTGACATGGAGCAGAGCTGCTTGCGGGGTCAGCGCTCGCCCTGTGCCACCCTCACTGCTTTGCTTGAGTGTCCAAGTGCTCAGGGATGGCTGTGCCCACCAGCCCTGCAAAGGGCTCTGCACATCCGCGAAAGGTGATTTTTTTATTTTTACATTTTTCACACATTTAACTTATGCACATGCAGCCTCTTCTGATATCCCAGCCTGCCTTCATCCCTCTGCTTGTCCCATCAGCTCCAGCTGCGGCACTTGCTCAAGGATGGACCTGCTGCTGCTGCCCATAGCGGGTGGAAGTTGCTGGGAGCAGCGTGTGTCCCCATCCTCAGGGTAACATGGGGCTGGACACAGGACACCGACCTCCTCACTTCCCACTTGGCCCAGAAAACACCCGTCTGGGTCTAACTTGGCAGCGAGGGCCCCGTTCCCAGCTGCTTCCCCGCCGCCTCCTCGCTCGGCGGCTGCTCCGGCTGGGCCCTGGGCCCCGCTCCAGCGAGGGCCGCCTGGCCCCCGGCTGCGCGGCCGCCGTTTCCCTGGCAATGGGCCGGCCTCCTCCCCGCCTGCCTCCGCCTGCGGCCTGCTCGGCGCTGCGCGCGCTCCGGGCCATGGCGCGCTCCTGCTCCGCGCGGCTGCACGGCGACGCGGCCGCCTTCTCCGTCGCCCTCCGCTCCCTGCTCAACAACCCGCAGTTCAGGTGAGGGACCGGCCGTGCACAGGCCCCTGCCTTGTCCTCCGTGGGATGACCCAGGCCCTGTGCTCCCTTCCCTGGCACCAGTGAGCCCAGTGGGGTCGGGGTGCTTGTTGGGCACACGTGGCTGTGACTGCATCCAGTGCTCCGGTGTGCGTGGGGTGCTCGGAGCAGTGTGGGGTTCCTGGAGCAGTGTGACGTGCCCTGAGCAGTGCGGGGTCCCCTGAGCAGCGCACTTGGGGCTCTCGCCCTGCGGCTGCAAAGCCCTGGGGCCTTGCGCTGTTCCTTGCAGGCTGCCGGTCCCCTATCCCTGCAGGAGGGACCCTTCTCCCACAGGGATGCAGGGCGAGCGCTGCCATACGGCAGCACAGGCACTGCTGAATTCCCATGTGGTGCTCCCGGGGTGCAGATTGTGCCTGTCCAGGGAGCGCTTCTGCTGCTCTCCTTTTCCAACCATGGCCCCAGTTATTCTTTCCTTCCATGTCCTGAATCAGAGAGGGAAAGTCGACCGCTCTCTCATCACCCTCTCCCACCTATTGTCCTCCTGCCCAGCAGCTGCCTGGCTTGCACGCTCCTCTGCACCATAAGGACTGGCACAAAAGCTGTCTGCTTCACAGGGAATCCCCATCCCTGCTGAACTTCTGGCCACCAGAAGAGAAATCCCTGACAAAAGTCCCCAGCTGCACTGCCATGCGCTAGGAAGGCTGACGGGGCTGGCTGGCTGCCTGCAGCCCCTGGCATCTCACATCCTGCAACCTGAAACTTGCACCCCCAGATCTTCAGCCTGCACCCTACGCTCTGCCTCCTTCCTCCTGCAATCTGCATCCTGTGACTCACAATCTGCATCCCACAGTCTGCAACCTGCATCCTGCACCCTTCCTTTGCAATCTGCATCCCTCACTCCGCTATCTGCATCCCGCATCCTGCACTTTGCCTGGGGACTGTAGCCATGGAGTGGTTTATTCCACTGCCTGCACACCTCGGCCCACTGTCCAGCATTGCATATTGATCATGACAGTGTTGACACACATGAGATGGGCTCGGAGCCTGCTGGGCATGTGTCTCTTGGGGCCGCAACTGTGCCCAGGATATGGGATGAGGAGATGGATGTGGGATGAGCTCTAGCTGGACACTTCCCATCCCCTCCTTGCTCTGTACTCCCTCTCTGCCCCTCTGCTGCTTCCCTGCCTGGTGCAATGGGACACCCGAGGCCCCAGGCCATGCAGGGGAGATGCAGAGCACCAGGACAGGCCCTGACTCCCCACGTGTCCCATGGGTGTCAGCAGTCCCGTCAGAGCCCCATGCAGTGCAGCACGTGGCCGGCTGAGGGGCCGCGTGGTGCCGAGCGGCACAGTGGGACTTCCCCTTGGCTCGCAAAGGGAAAGCCACTTTCTCCAGCAGCCTGAGATGGAAAATCAACTCAGGCCTGGGCCAGCACCCCGGGGTGTCTGTGTGTCCCTTAGCCTCGCGTACCTAAGCGAGCGGCAGAGCCCACGCAGAGCTCGGGCCCTGACATGCCCGCGGCTCTGCCCGGCTGCCCCGTGTGTCCCGGCGTGCGCAGCGACGTGACATTCGTGGTGGGCCGCGAGCGGCGGGAGGTGTTCGCGCACCGCTGCGTGCTGGCCTGCCGCTGCCAGGCCTTCCAGGGCCTGCTGAGCCCCGCGGGCGGCCCCGCGCCGCACGGCCCCCTCGTGCTGGGCAACGTGCAGCCCGACGTCTTCCTGGCCGTCATCGAGTTCCTCTACACCAACTGCGTCACCCTCGACAGCCGCATCGTGAGTGGGGCCCGGGGCTGGCAGGGGGCGCTGGGCATGGGAGGGAGATGGATGCGAGGGCACACGTTGGGACATATTGCTGCTCCAGGGCCAGCTCTGCACAGAAGTGTCCTGGCGGGAGGTGCAATGAGGGTGTGAGGCCTCAGCCCAGCGTGGGAGAGCTTGTTTGGAGCATTGTGTCCTGCTGGTGTCTGCTCCAGGATCTGGCTCCTCGACCATGTGCAGGTTGGGCAGAGGGGCCACAGCTCTGCGGCCCCACCAGGGGTTTGGTGCCATGGGACCAAAATGCGCTGGGAGCACCTGGGACATGACTGCATGAGGATCTAGGCTCCCGGCACAGTGTTACTGGGGATGGACACCTCCATATGTCCCTATCTCCATGTCCCTTATCCCCAGCTCCCACCTGGGAGTCGGGCACAGCTGGTAGCAGAGCTGGGCTGGTGGCAGGAGGGAAGGGACCTGTGCCCTGTATCCCAGCCTGACTATGGGCCTCACATGCTGCTGCTCATGGGGTTTCTCTGGCTGCTCAGGCCCTGGAGGTGCTGACCTCGTCAGTGGAGTACGGCCTGCAGGAGCTGTGCAAGGTAAGGACCCGCACGGGCGCCCCGCTCCGAGCAGCACCCCGGGGTGCTGGTGGCTGCACAGCACCCAGTGCCAGGGTTGCGATGCATCCCCCCAGATCCATCCTGGGACAGATTGAGCTCAGCCTCATTTCTGGAGCCTGGAGGGGCTCTCCAGTGGGTTCCCCCTCCGAGATGACATCAAGTTGGTCCATGAGCTGGGATCCACCTTGGGGAGCAGGGGAAACCCAGGGAAGGGCACGGGGCCTCTCTCGTCCTCTCTCCGCTGTGGGGGTGGCTCATTGCAAGGGTGACAGGGAAGTCCCCGTGTCCCCATTCCTGGGCTACCACTGCCCTCCAGCCAAAGGGATGTTCCCAAGGAAAGCCCCTGGCCAGGTGGCGCCTGCGGGAGCATTGGAGCCAAAGGGACAAACCGGGAGGAGGGGGCAGGCAGCTGACACGGCTCTGGTGGGAGCATGGCCAGGACACGTCATCGGAGGGATTCCTGGATTACAGCCCGGCCCATCCCGTGACCGGCTGCCTCATGGCTGCATTTCCCTCCCACTTCCCCCCGTAGCGACAGGGAAGGTCCCTGCTGAACTGTGGCAGTGCGACAGGGAAGGTCCCTGCTGAACTGTGACCGTGGCTGCCACGTGCCCGGCGCCGAGGGGCCCACGGCGGGCACAGCCCCATGGAGATCCAGGGAAGGGAGGGCGTCTCCTATGCTGGGAAACGTACTGGTGCAATGCAGGAGGGGCTATCGGAGAGGTGGAAATGCCAGGGGGATGCTCGACCTCCTCCTGGAAGCCATGAGTTAATGAACATCTGGAAAAGGGAGAAATGCAAGAGGAAATGAGACTGCTCAATGGAGCCCTGGCTGCGGGGAGGGAGGGCTGGAAGTGCCGGGAGGGACAATCCGGGAGGGAACTTGCGGCATTCCAGGTGGTGGCCAGTGTGTGGATACCTGCAAGGGCACCTGGATAGGGGTGACGGGGAAGGGGCTGAGCCCAGCCCACACACTGGGACACCTGGCGCTGCTTCCCCGCTGCTCAGTGACTTCATGTCCTGCTCCGTCCAGTCCCGCCGGTGACTCAGAGCCCTCGGGCTCCTCCCTGCCCACCACGTCACCTCGGGCTTTCCAGGAGCCCCCATGGCTCGTGCTGCCCTCCTGTCCCCCTGCGCACGCGTCCCACGCAGCCCTGCTCCCTGTGCAGGAGGGGGTTCACTGCGCACCCCACAGGGTGGCTCTGCTTTTCAGCTCTGCGTGGAGTTCATCAAGGAGACGCTGAGCGTGGAGCAGGTCTGCGAGGCCCTGCAGGTGGGTGGCCCTGTGCGCTGAGCGGTGCCAGGCCTTGTGTCTCTGCCCCGTGCTGGCCAGGGAGTCCTGCAGCCACCTGCAGGGGCTGCACAGACCACGGGGGTGACCTGCAAGAGGCCACATTGGGCCAGAGAGAGACCATGGCCATTCCCATAGACCAAGCCCAACACATGTCCCTCTGCGCTGCTTAGCTGTGACCCATGTTGTGGTTGGGGAAAGGAAAAGTGACCCCTTTCCTGCAGCCCCGTCCCCCTGGGCTCTTGTGCCGGGCTTGTGAGACATGGGCAGCGCTGCAGGGACCGAGTGGGAAGCTCCCTGGGGTGTCACAAGGCTAAACACAACCCGTGCTGTTCTGGGCCTCCCCGTCCTGGCCCAGTGTTACTCAAGGGCCACTGCAGCCCGTGACAGGGCCATGTCCCAGCACCTGTTCCCACCACCAGCTGGAGGTCCTCAATGATGGGATCCTGCTCTTGTAGGTGGCAATGACAACCTGGAGGCTTGGGGGAGCCTCGTGGATTAGGCCAATCCTGCAGTCCCTGAGGCACCTTCCCTGAGGTCCATCTGTGTCCATGTCCCCTCCTCAGCACCCCCGTGTGCCCCTGTGAACAGACAAGAACCCTTCCCTGGATGGTTCTTCCCCTTCCAGGGAAGGACTCTTCCAAGTGTCTCCCTGGGAGAGCACCTGAAGGCCCGTGGAGAGTCGCAGCACCCAAAATTAACCTGCTTGGGATGCCGCATGTGACCGGGCAGGCCCCCAGGCAGGGGTCTAGTAGAAATAATGAGTGGGATGGTGCAGCCGACGCTCCCCAGACATGCGGGGCAGGTGGGGACACTGTGTCCCCAGCTGACAAAAGCCACGAGGGGGATTTTTCTCACCTCAGAGGCCTGTGGGGGTCAGGACGCAGGTCTGGGGGTGCAGGAGCACATGCCGGTGCCTGACCACCATGGCGTAAACAGAGCTAAAAGCGGCCCGGAGGAAACAAACAGCAAAACCCCAAAACCCCAGAACAAAACAAACCTCATCAAAACACCTCGCTCGGCGCCCGCATTTGCGTCAGCGCCGGCCCCTGATGAGCTGCTGGGGGAGGCCAGTGGGGGCGAGAGGGGCTAATGCTGTGGGGGGGGATGCAGCTGTGGGGACCTTGCCGGGGGGATGGCAGCCTCAGGGGGATGGCAGCCCCAAGGGGATGCCCCAAGGGCCCTTGTGTCGCTGCTGGCTGTGCTGGGGCTCCGGAGCGGGGCTTGCGCTCTGGCCCCCTCACAGGTACCGGTGTCGCCCCGCAGGCCGCAGTGACCTACGGGCAGGGGGACCTGCAGCAGCACTGCCTCGCCTTCATCGAGGGCTGCACCGCGGTACGGGCTCAGGGCAGCACCTCCTGCATGGGCACCGGGCAGGCACCCCACGGCAGCAGGGTGGTGGGAGCTGCGGGAATGGGGCGGCCGGAGGCTGCAGGGAAAGGGCTGTCGGGAGGGGAGAGCTGGGGCAGTTTCGGATGATGCTGGGGGTGCCTGTTGGGAGGAGGAAGGTTCTGAGTCCAGGGGGGTGTTGCTGGGTGGGTGGTCTGGGTCCTGTGGTGAGAGGGGAGGTTCCGGGTCCAGGGGGTGTTGCTGGGTGGGGGTCTGGGTCTCGATATGGGAGGGAAGGTTCTGGGTCCAGGGGGTGTTGCCGGGTGGGGGTCTGGGTCCTGTGGCAGGAGGGAAGGTTCTGGATCCAGGGGGATGTTGCTGTCGGGGTCCGGAGGCTGCCGGGGGTTTCCTGGGTGGTGTCAGCGCTGCCGTGTTCCGCAGGCAGTGGTCCGGACACGGGGCTTCCAGGAGCTGTCGGATGCGGTGCTGGCACGAGTGCTGCGCAGCGACCGCCTGGCCGTGGACGAGCTGGAGCTGGTGCAGGCCGTGCGGGAGTGGGCGCACATCAGCTCGGTGAGCACACGCATGGTGGGGACATCACCTGTCACGGAGCCGTCCGTGTCCCCATGGCCCATGTCCCGCAGGCCGTCCTGGAGCGGCCGGTGCCTGAGGTGGCGGCGCTGCCGGTGCGCGAGCTGCGCTTGCCCTTGCTGGCGCCCAGCGAGCTGGCCACGCTGGAGAGCGACAACCAGAGGGATCTGCTCATCCCGGTGAGCACTGTCCCCATCCCGGGGTGGAGATGGGACCTGTGGTGCCCACGTTGCCCCGTGGTGACGGCTGTGTCCCCGTGCGCAGGCAGAGAGCATTGCGGCGGCCTGGAGGTGCCACGCGCTGCGCAGGGGCAGCGGGGTCCCCGCACGGCTCTGCCAGCCCCGCAGGGGCACTCGGCCCCGCGAGCACCACCGCCACCTGGACCCCCACGGCAAGTAAGGGCCGGCATGGGGGGCTGGACCCCCTGCGATGCCCTGGTGCTGATGAGCCCCACGGGAAAGGGGCTGCGGGTGCAGCGGGGGCTGCCAGGCGGGCGCTGGCGCGGCCGAGTGGCAATAAAACTGCTGCACCCAAGTCATGGCTTCGGATTAAGGGGGCTGGGATGTGGAGACGGGGTCTACGTACAGGACCTGCCACCCAGGGTTATTGGGCAGTATTAATACAGTGAGGGGGTCCGTGCAGGGTGTCCTCAGAGGGTGGTAAGAGCTGCACCCCACCCAGGACACCTGGGGAACATGGAGGGAAGCTGGTGCCCCAGCCCCACTGCTTGGCACCCATGGGACTGGTGCCCAACCGTGCCGGCCTCCCTTGGCAGGCAGCGCTGTCACAGAGCCCAGGGACTCCAGGGGATCCCAGGGCGGCGCCAGGCCTGGGGAAGGGGCTCAGTGTGGGTGGGTGACGCGGACGCTCACGGAGCAGGCCGGGGCTGTGCAGGACATGTGGGGAGGTTGGAGTTGTGCAGGACACATGAGGGGATGTGGGGGACACCGGCACCCCCTCCTCACCTGCCAACCCTAGACAGAGACCCCTCTGCCAACAGGGCCCCCCCACACACACACACCCTTGGGCCAGGGTCCTGGTCCCACTACCAGCCCTTCACAGTGTGGGGCTGACCCCACACCCTGTGCCGCCCTCCTTGCCGTCCTGTGCCGTCACCCGGCTGCAAAGCTGCCCCCTGCCGGCCAAGATGCACCTCAGCCTGCGCGGGACTCAGTTTCCCTTTGCAAAGGGGCTGCGAGGGCCCATCGGGCACCATGGGCAGGGGCTGCAGTCGTGTCCAAAGGGAATGCCTCTGGGGTGCGGCAGCCGGGCCGGGAAGCAGCGAGTGTCATTGGAGCATCACCCTGTGTCACCCTGAGAAGCAGCAAACACCAGACCCCAGTCCCAGCACACACGGCCTGAGACGTTGTGTGTGAGACTTGAGTGAGCTGGGCCTGTTCAGCCTGGAGAAGAGAAGGCTGAGAGGGGATCTTATTAACATGTATAAATACATGAAGGGAGATCATAAGGAAGAGGGGGCCAAGCTTTTTTCAGTGGTGGCCAGTGATAGGACAAGGGGTAATGGGTGCAGCTGAAGCACAG
>JAUBOD010000755.1:6301889-6323840 GCA_032353885.1 Nothura maculosa | reverse complement strand
CCACCTGCTCTAGGTGCCTGCTGGAGCAGGAAGGTTGGACCAGATGATCTCTAGAGGTCCCTTCCAACCTTGAACATGCTGTGACTCTGTGACCTCCTGGCTCCATACACACACACATGTGCACACACACATACACATACATGTGCACACACAAACACACACAGAGCTTTGTCACACGTGTGGACACGACTGCACACACCTCCACCACCCAGTGCACGCCGCTTATGCACAGCTGTGCCCCCCAGAGACCAAGCAGGACACTGCGGGTAATTTATATATAATATATATATTTACTCTTTAAAAATAAACCTTCAGTCCCCACTACCGCCTGTACAAACTACAAAAATAAACCTTTGCTCTCTTTGATATAAATAACTTAGGTGGCGTGGGGGGGTTGAGGGGCTGCCCGCCGTGCCCACGCCTGGCACGGGGACGGGGACGGCGTCCCCGGGGCCACCCCAGCTCAGCGGCCGTGGCCGGGGGCCCCACGGCAAACACTGCTGGAGTTAAAGTGCTGGGTAGGGGTGCGGGACGGGGACGGAGACGGGGGCAGCGCCTGGCTCTGCCCGTGGCAGCATTGGGGGAGCCCGGGACACGGGAAGGGCCCTTTCCAGCTGGATCCATCATTGCAAGGGCACGCGGCAGCGCCACGCCGTGTTGGCGTGCAGCTCTGCAGGGCCCAGTGCCACCGCGGGGCTCTGGGACCACACAGGGCTCTGGGACCACTGGGGTGCACCAGGAGCCCTGTATGCCGGGAGCAGGAGGCTCCCTCGCCCCACATCGCATCCCACCGGCTCCGTGGGGCATGGGATAGGGCAGCAGAGGGGGTGACCTGCCCAGCACCCCTGCCCGCGCCGCTGCCGGCGAGCAGCCCTGCACCAGCAAAGGGCTGGTCCCCTCGCTGCCTGGCACCCTGGGCAGCCGGGCGAAGCCTCGGGCTGAGAAATAAATCTTTAAAAATAAGCTTAAAAATATATATCTCTCTATAGATAGTTTCCCTTTGCAATAAATAAAGGTGGGGGGGTGCCCGCCCCGGGCCGTGCCCATGGCACCCCAAGGCATGACCGGCTCTGGGGCTGCCCCCTTTTGGAAATGGGGGCACTGAGGCCTCCCCATCTGGACACCTCAACATGTGGCATGGGCTGGGGGTGCCCGGGGGTGACGGGGAGCAGGCAGTGACCCCGCAGTGGGGCAGCTGGCAGGGCAGAGCGTGGGGCGCGGAGCCCACCTCACCAGCAGCTCCAGAAACAGAGGGAGGGGGGGTTAGTGCTTCCATTTCTGGGGGGGGGCAAAGGCCTGAGGCCGGGGGACCCCAAGCTCTGGGGGGAGGCACGGTGCTGTGGGCACAGCCCCAGGCAGGGGCACAGCGTGGCCTGCACACGGCTTGCATAGAAACGCCGGCCTGCCCTGCTGCCCGGTGAGCCCCTCGGAGGGGACAGGGGCCAGTCCTCCTCGCACGGGGCCACCATCACGAGGGACGTGGCCGCTCCGGCGACCAGCAGCATGACGGGGCCACCCGCTCTGCACCCCGCGGCTCCATTCGCTGCCATGAGCTGCTGTGTCGGTGCCATCCAAACCAGCGACCTGCGGAGAGACGGGAGCAGGGAGTCAGTAGGTGCCCTCCAAACCCAGCCTGGCCACATACAGTCCTGCACGGTGACGTATCTGTGCACGGGGCCAAGACAGTGTCTGTGCCCGTGAGAGGTGCCCAGCAAATTGGCACCTCTTGGGTATTTGGCTACAGGCACCAGCCCTGCTGTGAGGCTTCTGGGGTGAGGGAAGGGCACCCACAACCAACTGCAACTCACCTAGCGCCTTGCGCCTGCCCCGTGGCGCCCCAGGTTCTGCAGCTCAAAGGCATTGGACACGCCGGTGCCCCCGGGAACGGGCATGGGAAGGGGCTCCTCCAGGCAGTCCGTGTCGCCGCCACTGAAGCTGGCGTAGGAGCCGGGCAGCGTGGGGTGCAGGGCCACCGTGACCGACGCGGTGGCCGTGACGGTGGCGTAGCTGCCGGCCGGCCCTTGCACGTGGGTGCTGTAGGCGGGCAGGGCGGCGCGCGGCGGCCGCGCAGCTCGGTGCGGCCGCGTGCCCGGCGAGCAGGGCTGCGGTGCTGCCGGGTGCGGGTAGTCCCTGGGCACCGCGGGGCTCGGCTCGCCGGCGGGGAGCGGGGCTGCTTGCTGGGCACTGGGTGGCTCCTTCTTCCCCGGGACCTCCGGGCTGTCCTTGTAGGGCTTTAGCACCTGGAGGGGAGATGGGCATGAGCGGGATGCAAATGGTGCCCTCACCATGGAGCAGGAGGCACATGAAGCCCCCTGTCTAACACTAACACTCACACCCCTGGAGCCCCCAACCCTGCAGTCCTGACCCACCGCAGTGCCAGGGGGTGGCAGGAGGGCAGGCGGCAGCACTCACCGTGATGTGGGGGAAGCTGGGGTCCTTGCCGGCCTCCAGGAGGATGTGGGCTGGGCCGGGGGGCACGACGAAGGCGCCGCGATCGCAGGGCACCCGCATGCTGCCCAGCTCCGTGTCCGAGGTGTCGGCGAAGGTGGGCGGCCAGGCCGGGGCCCGACGCACGTAGAGTCCCCGCGGGCCCAGGCACGGGGGCACTGGCTCTGTTGGCGGCAGGCGGGAGCTGCTATCCACGGGGGATGCCTGCAAAGAGAGCGGGAGGCGTCAGGGGACACCGGGATGTGACCAAAGCGGGTGGCCACAGTGCCAGGGGAGTGTGGGGCAGAGATGGAGCTGGGCGTGGGATGATGGGAGTGTGGGGTGAAATGGGGATAGAGAGGCAGTTTGGGGTGAGGAGGAGACGGGGTGAAGTGGATACAGGGTGAAGTGGGAGTGGGGTGAAGTGGATTGGGGGAAAGCTGGAGATGGGGCAAGGAAAGGATCGGGTGAGGTGGGGCTTGAGTGAAGCTGGGAGGGTACAGGGTGAAAGATGGGTTGTGTGGATACAGGATAGAGGGGAATACGGGCCAAGGACAGGATGGGATAAGGAAGGGGTGCTATAGGGTGAAGGTTCTGCAAGATGAGTGGGAGGTTGGGGAAATGGGGGATAGAGGTGGGTGTGAGATGACAGAGATGGGGCAATGGGGGACAGGAGGGCAATGGGGACAGGATGAGGCAGGTACGGGGTGAGGGAGGATGAGGAGAAGCAGGATGGGGGCCTTGTACCTCTGGGGGAGGCCCGATGACAGAGAGCAGGACGGGCAGCAGCACCAGCCCGTTGAGCAGCCCCAGCAGCGTCAGGATGGTGAGCACGGCAAAGAAGTACCTGCATGGGGCACAGGCAGCGGGGTGAGCCTATGGACCCCATCCCACTGCACCCCACTTAGCCCCATTCCTGCAGGGTAACATCTCCCCCATCTCTATGCGGGAGTAGGTTGATACCCTTGCAGTCCCCCTCCATCCTCTGGCAGGCTGTTTGTCCCACGCTCGGCCGAGGGGAAATGTTTACACTGGGGATATTCATGGTATTTCCTGGCGGGCTGCATTTTCCCTTGCTGCCTCCCCCTCCCTGGACTTTCCAGAGCCGGCTACGCCCATCACCCTCCCTCGGTTGCAGAGCTCCCGGCATAGGGCCACTGGTTTGTCCCCTACCCCACGGCAGTGCATGTCCTCTCCGAATGTCCCACGTCCCCACTGGCAGCCAAGGGGGTGCCCCTCTCAGCACTTCCACCCCCAAAAGCTTTTGGGCAGCAGTGAGCTGACATCTCTCCCTTGCCACGTGCTGACGGGGTGCCCGGTGCTCACCTCATAATGAAGTCGAATTCAGAGCCAGCCAACATGAGGACACCCAAGAGGGTGGAAACAGCACCATCCATCACGGGGGCAAAGGTGTGTTCCAGTGCCGCGGCCGAGCGCACGTTCCTGCTCCCCACGGCCGTCAGGAAGCCCTGCAGAGGGTTGGGGTGTCATGTGGGGCTTATCCCGGTGTGCTGCCATGTTCCCCCCAGACACAAGGCTAACTGGGCGAGGGCACCCAGTAGTGGGAACTGGGATGCTCTGCAGCCCGACCAGGGCTGTTCTCAACTCACCAGAGCCACATGGACAGTGAACTCCACGCCGATGCCCACCGAGGCGATGAGGATGACCACAGGGATGGCGCTCAGCTTGATGCCCATCAGCCCCATGATGCCAAACAGCTCCACTGCCATCATGGCCAGGATGGAGACCTGGTGGAACGTACGGGTCAGTGCAAGTGGCCCTGATGGGTAGCCCTGTTCCTCCACACAGGTCATACCCATCTCATTGTCCCTTTCTTCCTTCTTTTGGGATGTCTCTCTGTCCTCTGCTATATGGTCCGTTCCCAACTCATTGCCACCTCCTAACAAGGTGGCGGTGAGTTGGGGATCTCAATCTACTTCCATGAAGGTGTCCACAATCCCTCTATATAAAATGTCCCCAACCTACTGTCCCTTCTATATGGCATTTCCCAGATGCCTCCAATGGGTGTCCCTCACCCAGGGCCTACTCCATAGGGTCCTCCTCCTCCTTGACACAGCATAGCACATTCCCAAACCCCTATCCCATCATACAGCATGTCCCTGGCTACCTGCCCATGGCCCCTTCCAGGCGAAGCAGGCACCCAGGTCCAAGCAGTAGGATGGGAGCAGGGCCGGGCGCCCCATTCCCACCCGGAGCGTGGCGCGTACTCACGATGATGCCGGCTGTCCAGGGGTTGAGCAGCAGCAGGGTGCACACGAGGAAGGTGCAGGCCAGCAGGATGCTGATGGCCAGCAGGAACCAGTGGCGCAGGCCGATGTACTGCTCCCAGAAGAGGAAGGGGTAGCCGCTGGGGTAGCTGAGCACCCCGTGGCGCTGGGCGGCCTCCTGGCAGATGGCCCGCACGCTCTCGATGGCCTCCACGAAGTCGGCGGTGCGGCGCAGCCCGCTCAGGTAGAAGGGGAACTGGGCGAACTCCAGCGGCTGGGCTGCCGGGACTGGGGGGAGAGCGTGGGTGCCATGAGGACATGGACAGCACGGGGTGCACGAGGAGCATGAGGGCATGGGCAGGGGGCTCTGCAGTGAGACACTCATGGTGTGGGGGGGATGCTCAGAGTGTCAAGGGATGGGGTAGCAGGGAAAATATTTTCTCCGTAGCGGGATGAATGTGGGATTGAGGATAGTGTGGTTTCTCCATGGAGAATGCTCAAGGGACGAGGGATGCAGGGAGCAGGAGGGTTTCTCCTGCTTGTAGGGCAGATAAGTGCAGGTAGTGGGGGATTTCTCCACAGGGGAATGCTGGGGGGCAGGAGGGACGCCACGGGGTCCCTGCCACATGCCACTCACTTCGCAGGTTCTCGCCTGTGGTGTCGTACTTGTCATGGATCCACTCAGGTGGCGGAGGGTAGAAGTTGGCCTGGGAGGCGGCGAAGCCCAGGGGGTCGTTGCTGGCCCACACCGTCAGGCAGATGTAGAAGGTGTCAGGGGGGATGATGCCGTTTTCATCCACCAGCCGCCGCGTCGTCAGCTGTGGGGAGAGCACAGGCCTGGGCATGAGCAGGGCAGTGGGCACAGTGTGGCACAGCACAGCCTAGCTGTGGCCAGCCCAGAGAAATGCTCCATCCCTGATCCCAGAGAAATGCTGCATCCCTGATCCCAGAGAGATGCTGGGCTCACTCACTGTCTGTGCCCCATCTCCACACACCTGGTTGAAGTTGAAAGGCTCCTTCTTGTTGCCAGTCTGGATGAGGAGCTTGTAGGCCAGCACGCCGTCCTCGGAGCCGTTGCGATAGCTGTCGTGGGTGATGCGCCCGGCTTGCCAGTCCCTGTCGAAGGTGGCCTGGAGCCCTGGGAAGGAGCACAGGAGGTGAGCTTGCCTTGAGGACCAGGCTCTGCTCACCCCCATGGAGTGCACTGCGGGCAAAAGGGGCATGGAGACACGTGCAGGGCTTGACTTGGCATTGCTGGGCACCATATGGTTACCACGGGACTCTCTATCCTTGGGGATCCCTGGGGTTGCCACATCCCAGGGAAGGTGTATATGGGCACATAGGGAGTACGCTGGAGAGAGAGCGCATGGAGAGTACATTGGAGAGGGAATGCCTGGACAGGAAAGGGCATGGAGGGGATGGAAAGGGGCGTCTCTCACCTCGCAGCCAGTCCTGGAAGTAGTGGAGCCACATCTTGGGCAGGTCTTGGTTTCCCTCACGTACCACGTACTTGACGGTGCTGAAGGCCTGGTGCAGGCTGAGCAGGGCAGCCTGCGCCCCGGGGTAGTGAAAGCCACCCTTGGTGACGATGAACATATTGTAGAAGGAAAAGTACTTGAACTGAGCCGAGATAAAGGCGTGAGCCTTGGTGTCCCGTGGCACGATGTCCGTCAAGTAGAGCCCGTCATGCACCATGGTGGTGCCGTAGAGACTCAGTCCCAACAGCGCCAGGAACAGCACCACCACCACGGCCTGCAGGAAAGGGCAGTCAAACACGGTGCCCCTGCCACCGAAGCGCCCGCACGGCACAGCCGGAGCTGTGCCCAGCTCACCTTGGTCTGGCTCTGCAGCAGGAGCGGCGCATATTTGTCGCGGGCAAAGTCGGAGAGGCTCCAGCGGCAGAAGGGCAGGGGCACACAGTCCCGGCCGCCCTTGGCCTCGTCCAGCTGGGCCAGCAGGTCCCGTGTGGAGCTGGATGGCGTGAAGACCTGTGAGCCCAGCGGGTCGGCGGGAGGCAGGAGCACGGCCGGCGAAGTGCAAACCTGCGAGGTGGGCGGTAGGACGGTGACAATGTGGTGGCCCGAGGAGTCGCACTGGGTGAAGGCCTGCACAGTGGTGGTGATCTGGGTGCTGGTGGCCATGCCAGGGTGCCCGTAGGGGGATGGGTGGGAGGCATGGTTGTCGTTGGCATCTGCAAATTCCTGGGGTTGGATCTGGATGACCCGTGAGGAGCAAGGGCTGTGGGCAAAGAAAGGAAAGGAGAAGAGAGAAAAGGGGGAAAAAGAGAAGACATTAAGGGAGATTTATTTACAGGGCTGTCCCATGTGACCACTTCTAGGGAGGGAGACAACGGTCAGACCCATTCTCTGCCCCCTGCCCAGCAGTGCCTGTGTGCCCCATTCCCGGTAGGAGGCAGGTGGTACCTGTAGAAACAGCAGAGGATATCGAGCCGGCGTTTCTCCCGGCGGTGCAGGTCCAGGCTCAGGATGGCCGGGAAGATGAACAGCACCATAGCAAAGTTGAACACCACAACCACGGCAGCCTGCGCATGCAGGGACACATGAGAACAGGATACAACCACCCCTTCCCATCCACAGGGAGGGTCTCTGTTCCCTAGAGAGAGATCCAGGCAGGCGCAGGGCATGGGGCTGTACCTGGATGGAGAAGGCACGTAGGGCAGGGATGGGCACCAGGGCTGCCATGAAGAAGGCAATCATGTTGCTGACGGAGGTGAGAGCCACGCTGGTCCCCATGCGCTTCAGGCACTCGCCTGTTCGCTCCTGGAAGGATCAGACGGGCACAGTGATGAGAGGGACTGCAGGGTGCCGGGGGCAATGGGAATTCCCGCTGCGGGGCACGGCTCTCACCTTGAAAGGGATGTGCTGGCTGGTCTCCGTGAAGGCATGAGCCAAGAGGAACATGTCATCCACACCAATGCCAAGGGCCAGAAATGGCAGGACCTGTGAGGAATGGGCCAGTGTCAGCAGGGAGATACAGCCACCAGCAGAGAGGAGAGGGGACCCAGGGACCCCTTAGACTCTCTGCCTGCCCTGTACTGTGCTGGTAACCGGCACCTCCTCAAGCACATACCTGTGTGGTGGCTGCATTGAAGGAGATGCCGAGCAGAGAGCAAAGTCCCAGGCCTGAGGCCACGGAGAGAGCCACCAGCAGGACCCCAGCCAGGCCCACAGCCCCTTGGGACTTGGAGCAGTCCCATCGCAGCATGGTGACACAGGCATAAGCCAGCTGGAAGAGGGCAGAGGGTTAGCGGGGACATAGGGGTGAGGGAGGGGTGGCAGGACATGGAGAGAAGAGTGATGCTCACCATGAGGAGGTAGCCTCCAGCCACCCGGATGGCACTGACATCAGAGAAGGATTTCATGATGTCATTGAGCGTGGTGGTGGAGAAAGCATGGACGTTCTGCGTGGCGTTGGAAGGGATGGAGTCCTGTGCCAGCTGGAAGATACACAAACTGTTACACAGGCTGAGCCCCCCCAGTCTCCTGCATGGCCATCCCAAGGGCCATCCAGGTGGGTGAACATCATCACCTCCATGAGCTGCATGGAGGCTGAAGGCCAATGCCAGTGCCTACCTCGACAAACTTCCTCTGCCAGGCCTCCAGGATGGCAGCCGCCTTCTCCTCACTCCAGCTGATGTCATGGATCTCATAGTCGTCCTTGAAGTGCTCAAACAGCTGCCGGGGGCTCATGAGGAGGAACATGGTCTGCAGGGCCTCGGCGCTGGGGGACATGCACACAACCTGCTGGGACCAGCTATGGCACCCCGTGCTTTGGGAATAGGACCCGCCCTCACCCCTGTGGCTCCCATCCCAGCATGGCAAATCCAGGTGTCCTGACACCCACTCTCAGTCCCGGCTCTTACTCTTCTCCAGAGTGCTGAGGAGGGGAGCGATGACTTCCCACACAGCCCTCCTCCTATTGCACAATGTTTCCAGCCAGAGTTGGCTGGAGACCCAAAAGTCTGGTCCCTCATCCTTCGCTCTAACCTGCTAAAGCCGTAAGGAAAGCTGAGTCCTGACCCCCTCCTGCAGCATTGCTCCAATGCACTGCCCTGCTCACCAGCCCCACACACTCCTCTCCCTCCACCCACGCTCTGCAGCTCCCAGACAGTTCACACAGCCTTGAAGCCCCTTCTACAGCTGGGCTGGGGTCCCTTGGGCTCTGGATGAGGGACACTGCTCCAAGCTGTCCTTTGGGTGAGCCATGGGCAAGGACCCAGTCTGGACTAACAGTTGCTCAGGTGAATGTCTGCCCTGGAGCATCGGCTCTTACCTTAGTAGCTTGCCCTGGGAGTCTTTGGTCGTGCCACCCAAAATCAGCTCCTCCTGCCAGCGCATGAACTTCCTGGAGAAGCCATGGCAGCCCCCGGAGAGCTCAGCTGGAATGTCGGGGTTCTGCAGGGAGAGAAGAGGCTGTGTCAGGGATGTGGGACCTGAGCATGAGCTGGAGAGAAGGGGGTGGCTGGGAGAGCAACAAGCCCCCCAGACCTGTGTCCATACTGATCCTTGTGGGATGGGACCCACCTGCTGGCTCAGCTTGTTGGGGGCACTGGAGGGGCACTGGGGGTCTTGAGGGTCGAGGCAGGGCCGCTCCATGTAAGCCTGTCCCACCTCTGCCTTATCCAGCAGCTCTTTGAAGCCTTCCAAGGACGTGAACTGCCCCAGCTCCTCCATCAACTGCACAGGGTCCAGGTTGCTCCACTGGATATCCGGGCGGCCTCTGTGGAGAAAGCAGCCCTAAGGTTATGGGGGATAGAGAATCCCACATGTGGGATTGCCATCGAGAGCCCATCCCACGTGCCACGACGTGGGGCACCTCATCTGCTGGGACTGTGCTACGATGTGGGGCACCTCATCTGCTGGCACCCTCGGGGCACTGGGGGTGCCCCCAGAGGGTGCAGGAGAGCAGCAGCAGCGTCCCCGTGCCCTGCCGCGGGCCGTGCTCCGAGGCCAGCAGCGTGCCGGATCCTGTTAGGCGGCGACAAAGGGCGCGGAGCCGGCCCCGCTTTGTGCTCGCAGTCAGGCCGATTACTGCCCGCACGCTAACGTCTTGATAGAGGGGAGCCCTGGGCACGCAAGGGCTCCCGGTGTGCCTCCCCACGCAGCTCTTCCAGCCCCATCCCACTCCATCCCAGCTGGCTGTTTTGGTGCCCAGGAGTGGGTTTTGGCTTGCCCTGCAGCTCTGAGGCTTGGAGAGAAGGCAGAGGGATGTGCTGGGAGCTCCTCACCCTGCTTCACGCTGCTCTGTCACCCGTGGCCGGGTGCCTCTGCCAAGTGCTGCCTCCATTTCCCTGTATTCCCATACTGGGTGCTCTGTGGGACAGGGTGTCTACATAGAGGGGGCTGACATGGGTGCCAAGGACCAGCTGCAGCTTGTCCAGCCCCTCTGGCAAAGCACAGGGCTGGAGATATCCAGACACACACCCAGGTTGCCGCAAAACCAGAGGCATCTGCTGGGAGGCATCTGAGCCAGCCACAAGTGTGGGTCCTGGCACAGCAGCACCCACAAGGCTTGGGCACCCTGGTAGAGGGTTTTTTCTGTGGTCTATGCAGGATGCTCTGTTCCAGACATCTCCATGCCAGCCCTGGGAGACTGGAGAAGGGAGCAGGATGGGGCTGCCAGCTTCATGGCATACTGGGGCGCCCAGCTCTCGCGCCAACAGTGGCACCATCAGAGCCACGCTTCCCAGGGCCAGCTCCCAGCCTCACTCGGCTTCTTTTAAAGAGAGAAAAGAGACAAAAAAATCCCACCAACAAACCCAGCCCAAAGCTCCAAAGAGGGGAAGAAAAAGCCCTAAGCAAGTGTGGGCTCTGGGGAGAAACGCAGTCTAATAATTCATGAAGACTGGCTGGGCCAGAGCCGGGCGCTCTGAGATTCCCACATACCAACCGGAGCTGCTGCTGCTTCCAAAGAGAGTCCCTTTTATCTGCTTTCGCTTGCTTCACTGAGCCAGGGCAAATCCTTTTGTCTTTCCATAGATTGCAGCTCTTTGTTCCCCCAGCTCCCGCCCTGCTCACCCTTCGGTGCTAAAAGGGGGGATGAGAGTCCCCTGGGCCGGCCAGCACGGCCCTGGCTGAGAGGTGCCCGCCTGGGTGCCCAAATGCCTGGTGTGAAGGGAAGGTGGGTCCTGCTGCTGCCCTGAGACGGGCCCTGTTGCTTCTCTGAGCGTCCCATCCCGCCAGGTTGGGACTGGAGCAGGGGATGCTGCTGACCCGGGGCAGATGGGGATGGGATTGTCCTGCTTGGCATGGACACATCAACCCCGTTCATGCCTGGGCTGAGTTTCTCTCCCTGTCTGAACAGGCTGGGATGGAGGGAGCTCAAGGTCTAGGGGGGACAAAGCTGGTCCCCCACTTCTTGCTGGCCCTACCAGCCCTTCCCCCTCATCCCATCCCGCAGCAGCCTGAATAAGGCCACTATTTCATCTGTTTGGCAACTGGCAGCTTTCAAAGTAGCATTAGCATGAGAATACGGGGGGCTGCCGTTTGCTGACAATGCACGAGTCTCCCGGGCTCTCCCGGACAAACACACTTGTAAACAGAAGGAATGTGCGGGCTCCCCTCCTCCCACGGCCACAGGCTCCCCAGCCCCACACAGCCCCACACCAACAATTGTGGCTGTGGGAGGCAGCCAAGGGGGCTTCCTCCAGCCCTGGGGCTCAACTGGGCACGGTGAGGGCCGCTGGCTACAGGGAATCCAGCTCTGCCCCTGCTCCTGCTCCAAGGTCCTCAGGGATGCAGCTTCATCCTCGTCACCACAGCCCTGCAAAGTGCTGAGGGGCTGAGTGAGGAGGCAGCAGCTCCCAGGCACCCGCATGTGGCACAGCCAGGGCTCCAGCACCTTTCTGTCCCTGTGTCCCTGAGCATGGATGGTGCCAGGACCTGTTGTGGTAAGGCAGGGCTGGGCACAAGCCTGTTGCATCCCTTCAGCTCTATGCAGGCGACCAAGGCTCTGTGCACAGGGACTTGTCCCCTAGAGCTGGCCCAGCAGGGCGAGTGGCAGTGACAGGACAATGGTCCTAGGATCCTCCTAGGGCTTAGCAGAACAAGCAGCAGTGGAGAGACCAAAGCACGGCCCTGACATGAGGACAACAGGGTCTGGCTTCGCAGAGGAGGGCTGGAAAGCCGAGGCGTTTATCAGCCCCAGTGTCCTGCTCCAGTCCCTTGGCCTTACTCAGCCCCGTGGGGTGTCCCGAGCCCCTGGCACAGCCCCCAGGCACTCACGGGAGATAGGCCGATCCTCCCTGCAGCTTGGACCCTTCCCAGAAGCAGTCCAGCGGTGTCAGGATCACGCAGGGGAAGAGCTTCTCAATCATCTGTGGGGTGAAAGAGATGTGAGGAGCTGGCAGGGACGTGTCAGGTCCTCAGCACTGCCTTGCCCAAGAGTCTCCCTCTCCATCCCTTGCCTGCCCAGCTCCCATGGGCAGCACCTTCCACACAAAGCTGGAGCTCCCTTTCCAGCACCCAAGGCAGGAAAGTCCCTCAGCCCAGTTGTCCTAGGTCCATTGCCCATTTCCCAGCAGAGAGATGGTCTCTGGAGGAACTTCTCATTGTGCACGTGTCCCGGCCAGTCCCACCACGAGCCCGCTGGACTTACCCTCTCAATCATGCCGTTCTCGATAATGGGGACACCTGACTTGTAGCAGATCTTGTTCAAATCCCACGACCTGGAAAGGCAGAGCAGAACGGTGAGGATGGGCTCCACGCTGCGAGAGCACACGGGGCAGCGGGGCTGAGCAAGAGGGGAGCAAGGCACAGTGGGGGTCCCTGTCCCTGTCCGCAGCCGGACTCACTTTCCGTACAGCGAGACTTGCACTTTGCTGGCAGCCAAAGCAGCCTCGAGGTGGAGCTGCAGGGCCTCCTGCGTCAGGATGTTCTCGCCTTCCCGCTTCGGGGTCTGGATCAGCATTTGGGATGTGTAGACAGACTCCTCACCCAGCTTCTCCTTCGTGTAGCGGAGCTCCTGGCTGACGCGGCTGCCCGCTGCGAAAGGAACCGACGGGCACCCCGTGAGCACCGAGACTGGCAGAGTCAGCGCTACCTGGAGCCGCGTTAATCCACGGAATTTTATGGCACGTGATGATATCCCAGCCGCTTTATCCTCTGGAGCCTGTACCCTGTGAGACCTGACCGGGCACCACTGGGCACCTGCCTCCCCAAGGGCTTGTCCTACAGCCCATGCTGGGCCACAACCCCCTCCTGCTGGCACGGATGTTTCCAGCTGCACAGAGGTTCCTTGGCTTTGGTTGTCCCTGGAAAACTCCACGCAGAGCTAAAAGGTGCATGACACACTCGTCCTCTCCACTGCCCGCTCCTACCATGCACCACAACCACACGCCAGGGATGCCCAACAGGACTGGCTCCTGACACGGCAGACAGAACCAGGACCTTCCCAGCTCATTCCTGTTGGATTAGCCCCATAATTCCCCTTCAGGGGCTCACTGGCACCCCAAGGTGGGCAGTAGTTCAGCCAAGATGCCCTGGTGGGTGCAGTGATGGAGCTCGGGACCTTCAGACTCAGCTCTCCAGGAAGCAGGACCACGAAACCCCTGCAGATGGAGGGGCTTGGAGACACGCAAGGGGAGGGAACAGCCCACCCATGGCCGGGGCCACACGCTCACGCTCCGCGAGGCCACCCACGGCCTGCGACACACATTGTCCCCAGATCACGGGGACAGGCCCCACATTGCACAAGGATCCGTCCCCATGCCGAGCGCCTCTGATCCGCGCGGCCCTCGCGGCCACACGGAGCCCGGGGGCTCTGCGGTGCATCCAGGGCTGCCAGCTCCGTCCACAAAGGCAGCGCGAGGGCTCCGTGCGCAGCGGGGCCCGCGTTTCCGGGAGAAGCCGCCGACTTTTTATTCGCAGCTGCTTCGGCACGGAAGAGAAACCCGCCCCCCCTTCAGCACGGTTGGGGACAAAGCCTGGGGTTTTACATCAAACCCGTCTTGGCTCTTTCCATGGAGTTGCCGGGCTGCTCCAGGGGACGGGCAGTGTCCTCGGGACAGCTGCTCTCCTGGTCCGGGTACCAAGCAGGGACACGGGATACTCGGCTCCTCGAAGCAGCCGGGAGGCAGCAGCGGATCCCGAGCGGCACAAGCTGCATCCACAAGGCCTCCCTGCTCCCGAGGGGTGATCCCGGGTCACTCCTCCCATGGCCACCACTGCGCCTGGGCACCTCAAAACCAGAGCACCCTGTGGAGGCTCCCACTGAGGGACACCCGCCTCGTGCCCGGGGCGGGAAGGGGGGCAGCGCGCGGGACCAAGGAGATGAGGATGGAGCAGGATCCCTCCGCGCCGGGACACTCCCTCAGCAAGAGGCCAGGGCCCCGTCGGGCCTGGCCGCCGGCCAGCGCAGAGGAGGCCAAAGCAAGACCACAAATAAGAGGCAGAATCTTCCCTTTTAATGACTTATTATATGGGGTTTTTGTTTTTTTTCTTCTTTTTTTTTGTTTTTCAGAGGGGGGCACGAGGGGAGGGAGGGGGCGCCTTTATTGTTGCTGGCGGGGCTGGGAAGCAGCTGGTGTCCATCAGATGCCAGTTGGGATGGAGGTGGTGCCAGGGCCGGCGGGGGGGACACGGCCGCGGCCTTTGTGCGTGTCCCAGGGGCCGGCGGCGCCCGGGGCACCGGGACACAAGGCAGGGTGGGTGTCGGAGCGGGAGCCGGCCCCTTCCCGGCAGGCTGGGAGGTCGGCGGGAGGTGCGCCGAGCTGCTCGGATCTCAGCTGCGCCACCCACGTCGAACCCGCATGGGCAGGCGGAGGGCGGACACGAGCGGCGCGGGGGGACACGCGGGGGGACACGCAGCGGGATGGGGACGGGGGGGCGCGTCCTGCTGTGCGTGGGGCCCCGGCTTCCCCGTACGGCTGAGCGTGGATGGGGGAATAACGGCACATCTGCAAGCATGGACCGGGATAGGAGCCCCCCGAAAAATTAAAAGAGGGAGGGGAAAAAAAAAAGAAAATAAAAAGCCATCCCTTGTAATTAGTGTTAATTTGGAACAGGGCACTGCGAGCCGTCAGCAAGCTTCAAAGGCAGCGAGGAAGCCTCAAATTCCAACACCCTAATTAACCAAAGAGCAACATGAAAAGACAAGGCAGCGCACACAGGGGCTGCCAAGGACACTTCAAACGGGCGCGCGCCCGCCGGGCGGCCCGGCCGGGGCCGGGAACGGGAATGGGGCCGGGAATGGGAACGGGGCGAGACGCCCCACGCGGCACCGAGCCGGCCCGGCCGCCTCCGCGCTGCCCAGGGCCAGCCGAGGGGGCCGCCATGATAGCAACAATGAGCACGTTAATGAGGAACTGTATGTAAATTCTTTTTTCCTCCAATTAACAAAGGGAGCCCTTGGCTTTTTTCATGCAAAGGGCCCTCTGGTTCCAATCAAACGCCCGGTCCTGCTTATTAACAACGCGCCTCGGCTCCTCGGCGGCGCCGGGCTCTGCCCTTCCAGCACCCCCTGCCCCTGCGCGGGGCTTCGGGAGCGCCGGCTCCGCGCCCAGGGCTGCCCGCGACCACCGGGGCCCGGGACAAGCGCCCTCCATGGGGCGGGCACCATAGGCCTGCCCGGTTAATGGGGACGTGGGGCGGGTGGGCGAGCGCAGCCAAGCAGCCTCATGAGGGGATGGGGCTCAGGGGACCCTGCAGGGTCCCCTCCTGCAGGTGCTGGTGCCAGGAGGGGCCTGTGGTGCCAAGGAGGCCACGTGTGTGGCCACCTCACAGCCCAAGGCCTGGCCTTGGGAGGCCTCCCCACAGCGACGGCACCACCACAAAATCACAGAGCAGGGTCCTGCCCAAGCTCCCCTTCCCTCCTGGCAGGGCCTCTTCCCTTGGAGCCGAGTGCGGCAGTCACAGCGCTCAAGGCTGGTGCCACTGCTCGAACAGGGGAGCCCCTGTGTGGGTAACGAGGTGGTGCTGTGCCCACCTCCACAAACAGCCTCAGACCCTGATCCCAACCCCTGGCCCTCCTGGGCAGTGACAGGGCTTCAGGCCGCCGTGACAAACCCACACATCCTGGATTTGGGCAGGACCATCCTGGATTTGGGCAGGACGTGGCTCCACAAGCAGATAGAGAGGCCAGGGCTGCAGGTGACAAGATCCTTGCAGGGACTGGCCCCTCTCCACACTGCAACCTCTGTCACAACCTGCCGGGGCTGGGCAGCCCCCAGACCTGCATGCAAGGCCCTATCCAAGCAGGAAGGCTGCACCCATCTCGGGAAAGGCCCCAGGCACAGGGAAAGCTGCTGGGTTAGCTCCACAGCATCCCTGCTTCATTGGGGACCGTGCCGCAGTGCCAGGGCACATGTGTTCCCGCAAAAACAGGCTCACGGATCCGCCTCGTGCAGCAGGGCCAGGCGCATCCCCGCATGGATAGCACCCTCGGCAGCCCCATCCCGCCCTGCAGGAGGGCAGGAAGGGGGTCCCGTGGCGCCACATCCCGGGGACATCCTGCAGCCGCATCCCGCGGGCGGCCGCTTCCCCTGCGCCGCGCAAGCCCGAGGCCACCTTCAAAGTGTTGTGGGGCGGATTAGCTGGATTAGGGAGCCTCTGAAAGGACTCACGCTGCTCCGGAGGAAGTCTCGCTGAGGGCTCGCTAAAAGAGCCATTTTTACCTGTCCCGGCCGCTACCGCCAGCCTTGTGAAAAGCCTCCGCGGCCCCATCCTGTCAAAACACGTCCAAGGGGCCCTATTGAGCGTGCAGTGCGGGGCGGCGCGCGAGACGGGGGGCTCCGGGGGTGGCAGATGGGTGTCCCCGGCAGCCGCGATGAATGCGGGTCTGTGGCTCCCTCGGTGCCTCCCGGGGCTTGTTCTCTAACAAACCGAGCCCAACAAAGGCGCTCGCCCAACGCCTCGCTAAATAAACACGGCCTAAAGAAGAGGGGCCTGCCTTCAAAAAGCCAGCGACGGAAAGGCCTCAAAAGGCCCCGTTTGAGGCCTACTCCCGCTCCCGCCAGCCCCGGCCCGGCCCTTTGTTTATGGCGGAGCTAAATTAATGTCTTTATTACCCCAAATCCCAAAGCGGCCGTTCCCAGTGCGGCCGGGGGGGTAGGGCGAGGAGGAGCCGCCGAGGAGCCCACACGGCCCCGGCCGGCACCGAGGGGACAGCGCGACCCCGAGAGAGGGGGAGAGCAGATTCGGTTGGGAACTATTCACCGCTAAGACTCCTGTCAGCATTGACATAAATTTCCACTGGTGTTGGCATTTAGGCATTTGCCATTTCCATATGTATAGGGCTGCCTGTACTAATTATGCTAATCACCCCCTCTGTTGGCTGCTGTGAAAAATGGCCACATTAGGCACTCCACTGCTTGCTAATGTCACTTAATGTGTGGTTGAAACATACATTCATCCCGCTCTGAATGGTGAAATTTTTCCACATTGCTGGCTTCATTCAGGCAAGAAATGAATTTTTTGAACTCAGACCACTTTTCCAGGCCCGAGGGAGAGGCAGATAATAAAACCCTCTTCTCAGTCCCTCGCGCTGCCGCACCCCCCCATCCGCCAAATAACATTTAAAACGCAGAAAAAAAAGAAAAAGAAAAATCAAAAAAATCCCCCTCCCCAGAGCTATATGTCGCAAGCTGAAAAAAAACTTATTTAAAAAAAAATCAAAGCAAGAGAAATAAGTTAAAAAGTAAAGAAAAAGATACATGCAGATAAGCCACAACCATCCGAAAAAACTCTCCTAATCTTTTTGGTTAATTAGCAAAATTTTCCAGCCCGAAAAGCCAACCGAGCTGTCAAGGAAGGGAAAAGCGAGGGAGATTTCTCACTCTCCTCCCAAAGATAAATAAATAGAGGCAACGCGCCTGCTCCCCATCTTTGGGGAGGCAGGAGCCCTCCGAGTCCCATGGAGTCTCCGAGAAGAAAGGTCCTTTCAGAGCCAGCCGAGGTTGCGGGAAAGAAGGTGCTTTGGAGCAAACGTCAAAGCGAAGCGGGGAGACGAAGCAGATTTTTAGGATAATGGGGTGCAAGATGCACACAGGGATCGTAGCGATCCAGGTGCCTCTTGCTTCCCCGAGCCCCTCAAGGGTCGGGATGCGTCTCAGCCTTTCTTGATACAGCAAAGAGGGTGCGAAAAAGGACTGCAGGGTCCCAAAAGGAAGCTCCTGCTGAAGGGACCAGCGCTAGGGACCCCGTCGCGCCTGCCCACCCTTCCATGGCTTTGTCACCGCACCAGGGCCCCGTCCTCCCTTGGGAGGTGGCAGCGCTAGAAACCAACCCCCAGGCGCCAGGACGGTGCCGGCAGCTGCTGCAGCTACAGCCAGGGCTGCCGTTCCCTGCTCCGAGCACGGATCCCTGCTCCGAGCAGCGATCCCAGCCCCACGCAGCCCCCGCTCCCATCCCAGCGCCGACGCCAACTGCTCCCCCCCCAGAGGCGCCCGCGGCAGCCACCAGACCACCCACCTCTCCCCTTGCCCACCCAGGAACAGCCACGCACCCCGTTCCCGCGGGATGGGCAGCGGGAGCCCCGCAGGCATCGCCCCCGCGCTGCCGGGGGGCACGTGCGCTCGGGAGGGCGCCTAATCCTCATCCACACATTTTCTCTAGCGCTCACAGCTCTCCGATGCCCTTCTTGTTGCATGGATGCAGCCAGCCCTCTTCCCTCCAGTCCAGGAGGACAAAAGCTATTGCTTTTGGAGGAGGGAAGCGGAATCGGCATCGTGCTCCAGCAGGAGCAGGAATTCCCTTTGCCCCCTCCCCAACATCTGCTTTTTGGCCTCCCTCTCCGCAGCGCACTCGGGGCATCTCTGACCCCTGGAGCAGACAGGCAGGGGCTTCTCCAGGGAGCATCGGCGGCTCTTTGAGCGCGCGACGGCCGCGCAGGGCGCTGGGCTGTTCCGGTTAGGAATTAACCCGGCCTTCCTTTGAACCAGCCCTGGGCGCTATAAATCAGGCAGCCCCATTCACCACCCAGGGCTCTGCCCTCGCCGAGCTCGCGCCCCAGCCCCTTGGCCCTGCAAACACCCTGGGAGAGCCAGGAACAGCTGCCAGGTGTCTCGAGGTAACTCAACACTAGCAGCTAGCCGGGATTTCAAAGCCTCCGAGTGGCTAATTGCTTTGGAGGAGCCTAATTGAACATTTCCACAGTCGAGGCCAATTTATGGGGTGACACAGGCTCCTTCCACCTCGCAGGAGGGGATGTGGGGCAGGCGATAACCCAGGGGCACAACCAGCCCCCCCAGACAGATCTCAGCACTCAGGAACCAGCAGGGCACGTGGATTTGGGGCATCCCCCTAGACCAAGTCAGGGGATCCCACTTTTTCCTTCAAACAACCCAAGCTTCAAAGCCCATACAGGCTCAAGAGCCCCCTCTGAACAGCTCTAACACCACCCCCAAAAATCAGTCTGCAGGGACGGGGCAAATGGGGCTGCCCCCCTACTCTTGTGTGGGGCACCCAGCCCTACCTGCTCATTCCCTGGCTCCAGGGGGCTGGATCCCATCCTGCTGCAGCCTCTGCCCAGCCTGCGGCACGGGCAGCCTGGCCTGGGCCCCGCTCCGCTCCTGCCGGGCTGGGATCTCACCTGGGCGAGATGTTTTGGGTTGGAGCACCACCAACCCACATCCCTCAGCGTCTAGACAGAGGCGGGTGTGGAGGTGCAGACCAGCTTCAAAGGGTCACTGGAGGCTTCCTGGGGCCTCCGTCTGAGCCGAGGAGTCGGCTCCTCTTGGCAGGACGGGCAGGGCTCCCCGGCACATGTTCCCTGCCCTCTGGATACCCCACAGCGCTGCCCCACGGCTGGCGCAGAGCACATTCCTGGAGTTACCTCCTCATACACACACTCCCACACAGAAGCCAGGGTCCCTCGGCCCTTCTGGGGCTGGAGCCGACAGGGAAAACATCACAGGAGAGACAGGGTGACAAGCACCAGAGATGCTCACACTGCAGCCCCCCGCTCCGGGAAACAGCCCTGCTCCCCAGGGCAGCCTAGTGCCACCAGGTCCTCCTGCCACCAAAAAGGGCATTTGCCCACTGCGTTGGGACAGGGGTCCACAGATCAGGCACTGACTCACCGACACCAAGAGATGCTTTTATCTTCCCGGGAAACGCAGGAGTAAGAGGCAGATCCCCATGGATGGCTATGGGGCAGGGAGGCAGCCCCAGAGCTGCCACGCGACACAAAGAGCCTCGGGAAACCAGCAAGTCCTCCATTCCACACACTGCCCTATGCGAGGGCACCAGGAACCCCTGAGGGCTCCAGTCGGCAGCCTGGACACCGCTCCCAGCTCAGCAGCCTCCAGCGCTGCGGAGGAGCCGGAGCAGCCTCTCCAGGGGCAAAACTTGCTCCCTGGGGCCTCCTGCAGCACCCAGAGCCCCCCATGTGTACGGGATAGGGCTCTGTGCATCCCGGATCACCCGCCAGGAGAGAGGCCGGGAAGGTGCCCTAGCCACACGGACCAGCCTCCCTGAGAGGCTGCAGGGCCACCTCATGGTCATGCCCTGCACAGGGCAGCCACGGTCCTTGCTGTCCCCAGGAAAGGTGTCACGGAGCAGGGCTGCACGGAGAGCCAGGCGCTTCCCGCCCCTCCGTGCCGGCCTTGGCCCCTTCCCCGCCGCTCCGCACCCCAGCGCGCCACGAGCGCCACAAGCCACCAGGTTTGCCCTCGGTGACACTCAACACAAGCCAGGGTCACCCCCAGCACCCCCAAAGTAACAGCAAAGAAACACTCCAGAACCAGAGCCCACAGCAGGAAAAACAGGGAGCGCTTCCCTCCTCCTTCCCGCTCCGCTCGCGCCGGGAACTCTCCCTGGATCTTTGCTACGTGTTGCAGAGCAGAAGGGTGATGGAGAGAGGCTGAGGAGGGGGGGAAAGGCCCCCCGGGGTGGGGAGCAGGTGGGGGTACCCGGGTACACATGGGCACAAGCAGCCAGGCAGCACAGGGCCCTCGCGAGGTGTTTTTTTTCCCCTCCTCTAAATTAAAAAAAAGAAAGGGGGTGGGAGAGCAAAGTTGCTTCTATTGTTGAACCGAATCCAAGAGGAGCTGCGGACCACACAGGGCGCGGGCGTGGGGGAGGAGGCCGCGCTCCCGCACTAAGATGGCTGACACCCCTGCGCCCCTCCGGGCGCCCGCACCGGGCACCGCCACCGCCGCCGCAGAGGAACCTCTGCCTCGACACCGAGGGTCTCCCGTGGGAAACGGGGATTCGCTGCCGGCTGCCCCTGCCTGTGTGGGATCCTCTTTGCCCCTTGGTGGATGGGTGCCCGGTGCCAGGCTGTGGACCGGTGTGGTCCATGGAGCCTCCGGAGCGGGCGCGAGCGGCGCCGCTTCCCAGGATGGGGACGGACTCCACGTGGAGCCGCCACCTCGGCCTGTCCACCTGCGTGGGATGCGGCGCTGCCGCCCGCCACCCACGGCGGGTCCCCCATCCCGCTGCCCCCCGGGAGCGGAGGCAGCCGCGCACGGAGCCCCGCGCGCGTGGATCCGGAGCGGCTCCCGCTTACCTTCCACCCAGAGGTGCTCGATGTCGGTCTCGACGGAGGCGACGCGGAGCCCCACGGCGAGCGCGCCGAAGGTGAGCAGCCCCACGAAGAGCACCTTGCCGCAGTGGCGCTGGATGCGGCAGCCCAGCGCGAAGAGCAGCGCCTGGAGCCGGGCGCGCAGCCACAGCGGGGCCCGGCCGCCCGCCGCCCTGCCCTGCGGAGAGCGCGAGTGTGAGCAGCGGGGACCCCCGGGAGCGCGGGGGGGACCCTCCATCCCGGGGCAGGGCGGCGGGGAGCCTTGGAGCGGGGCAGCCCTGGCGCCGAGAGCGGCGATGCCGGGAGGCAGCGGTTGCCCCGGGGGGGAACCAGGGGGGTCCCTGATCCCGAGCGGGAGCCAGGAGGATCGCCGGTCCCGCCAAGGAGGGTTCCCGGTACCGAACAGGAGGGTCCCAGCCCCGAGCAGAGCCAAGGGGGGGTCCCGGTCCCGAGCAGGAGCCAAGGGGGGGTTCCCCAGTCCCAAGAGAAGGTCCCGCCGAGGAGTCAGGGGGGTCCCGGTCCCGAGCAGGAGGATTCCCGGTCGCCAGCAGGAGCCCGGGGCATCCGCGGTCCCGCCGAGGAGGGTCCCCGGCCCCGAGTAGGAGCCCGAGGGGTCCCCGGTCCCGCCGAGGAGGGTCCCCGGCCGCGCGCAGGAGCCCGAGGGGTCCCCGGTCCCGCCGAGGAGGGTCCCCGGCCGCGCGCAGGAGCCGGGGGAGCCCCGCGCGGCCCCCACGCGGTGGCTGCGGCGCCCCGATCCCCATCGCGATCCCCGCGCGGGTCGCGATCGCCCCGTGGCCGAAGCCGGCGCTCACCT
>JAUBOD010000755.1:6246813-6301789 GCA_032353885.1 Nothura maculosa | reverse complement strand
CCCCCCGCGCGCCCGCCCGCCCGCCGCCACACGCGGGGCCGCGCGCGCGCGCACACACACACACATATATATATATAATATATACACATATACATTATACACACACACACACACATATATATATACACATATACATTATATATACATACACATATACATTATACACACACACACATATATATATATACACATATACATTATATATACATACACATATACATTATACACACACACACATATATATATACACATATACATTATATATACATACACATATACATTATACACACACACACACATATATATATACACACATATACATTATATATACATACACATATACATTATACGCACACACACACATATATATATACATATACATTATACACACACACACACACTTATATATATATACACACATACACATTATACACACACACACATATATATACACATATACATTATATATACACACATATATATATACACACACACATATATATACACACACACACATATGTATATACACATATACATTATACACACACACACATATATATATACACACATACACATTATACACATACACACACATACACACACATATACACACATGTGTATATATATGCATATACACATATACATTATACACACACATATATACACACACACATATATGTATTTACACATATACATTTTACACACTATATATATACACACATATACATTATATATACACACATATACACATTATACACACACACGCACACATATATATATACACATACATTATACACACACACATATACACATATATACACACACACATATATATATATACACATACATATACCCATATATACACACATATATTATACACACATACATACATATACACACACACATATATACACACACATACACACACATGCATTATACACATATATGTACATATATACACACAAACCCACACATATATACACACACATATGCACACATATATATACACATATACACATATATATACACACACATATATGCACACATATACACACACATTATATATACACAGATATACACAGATACACACAGTATATACACACATATACACATATATAGACACTCACATGCACACACACACACAGTATAGACACACATATACAGACAGACATATATACATACGCACAATCATACACACACATAGATGCACACACATAGATACACACATATATACACACATATACACACACGCACATACATGTACTCAGATATACATGTGCACTGCTCATTTATACACTTACATGCACAAACAGCCTGTCCTGGACCCCTATGGCCCTTCCCCATTCCAGGTGCCCCCATCACGGTGGGGATCCCAGCTCTGGTCCCTTCCAGGCGCAGGATGTCGCCCCTTCCCCAGCTACTGGTGGCAGCCAAGGATGGGAGACCCGGACACCCCCCATAGCCCCCCAAAGCGCCCCCCGTAACCACCACTCCACGCGTCCCCCACGGGTGGGTATCTCCCCTAATCGCCCCATAGACCCCTGCGTGGGCATCTCCGGCCACCAACTGCCACCCAAGGGACGGGTGTCCCAAGGCCCGGCCCCCAGAGCCGGGCGTCCCGCAGGGACATCCCCTGGGCCACACACAGCACAGCTCAAGCCCAGAGCAAGGCTCGATGTGTCCTGCAACCACTGCCCATCCGGGGGCAATTCCTGACGGATTCGGTGCCCATTCCTTGGGAGAACCAGCCTCTGGACAAGGACAGGCTCTGAGCATGGAGCTCCCGCACGCTCAGCATTCCCATGTGAGAGCAGCTAACATGGCGCCAGCCCCAATTCCCACACAGGGGCCATGCATCCACAGCGATGACGATCCGTGGGGCCGGCATCGCACCCACCGGGCTGCGACGATCCCACAGGATCCCCCTGCACCCATCGCCAGGGCCACCCTCACCAGCCACCCCTTGTTATTGACACCATGGACACTCGTCCCAGTCCCGTCACCAACCACAATATCCCGCGAACCACCCGGGGCCGGGGCCGGATCCCACACGGCTCCCGGCGCGCGGCGGCCGTGGCACGGAAAGGGTTTCTCCCGCGTGGCCGCCAGGCCCGCAGCAGCTGGCGCTGCCCCAAATACAGAAGGGAAACAGCTATTCAGCACTTCTGGGGCCTGATTGCTATTAACAGCTCCAGCATCGCCATTCCTCGGCGGACCCGCGCTGCTGCTGGGCAGCTGCTGCTTTTATAAACGCAGCTTTACGGGCGGCATCGGCGTCCTGCGTGGCAGGGCAGCCCCACGCGGCCCCGGCTCTCACCTCCCACCTGTGACCGTGGGGGACGCGGAGCCTCCGCAGGGCTCCCTGCCGCCCCGTGGGGCTGCTCTGCTGCCAGGTGCTCTGAGACATCCCCCATGTGGGGCAGCACTGCAGCGTCCCGGCTTGCTCCGTGCCACGTGCTCCCCATCCTGCTGCTGCCCATCCTGCTGCCAGGGGGATCCCGCTTTTCCTATCCCAAGCAGCCCAAGCATCATTGAGCAGCTGCCCCCAGTGTCCAGCTTGGGAGAGCCACAATGAACCCCAGGGAAGAGGCTGCCACAAGGGCACAGGGCTCAGGCAGATGGTGCCCGGTTCAGGGGTCCCGGGCTCCGCAAGGGAAACCCCTCTGAGACACAGGGAAGCTCCTGCAGCAATAATGGGCATGGAAAAGCCAGCTGGAAAACACCAGTGGGCAGGGAAAACGCACCAGTGGGCAGGGAAAACACACCAGTGGCCCCTGCCCAGATGCCACAGAGATGGGCTCTCAGTGATGCTCAGACCCAGGGGCTTCGGATCTTGGTGCTGGGGTCCTTTTCCTCACAGCTCCCAAGGAGGGCAACTGGCTGGGCTGCTGCATCCCGCCGGGACACGGGATCCCGGCCCCGGGAAGGGCTCTGCGCAGGCAGACGGCATTCGCCGCCGCTTGCTGACCGGCTGGTTTATATCAAGGCGGGAGCAGGGATTTGCTGTTCTAGATGGTATTTTAATGGGCAGCCAGGCAGCTGGAGCCTGGGAGAAGGCTGCTCTACATTGTTTGGGCTTGTAACAAATAAATTCAATTAAAGGCGAGTGGCTGCGCGCGGCCCCCAGCCCACGCGGGGTCCCTGCGGCACTGGGGGCGACGTGAGCGGCAGCCGTGGTTGCCACGAGGCAGCCCAGAGCGGACGGCACCGGCAGGGCCACCCGTGGGACCAGCATCCCGGGACACGCGTGGTGGGATGTGGTGGGATGCAGTGGGATGCAGTGGGATGTGGCAGGAGGGCTAGAGTAGGAGTCCCAGAGAGCAGTGTGAGGGGCTGGAGGCGCCAGGACTGCCCCCATCCTGCACATCCCAGCGCTCTGCACCAATGGGACAGGAGCGTACTCGAGGACAGGGCTCCATGTGGGCTCCCGGGATCAGCTCCTTGGCATGGAGGGGCATCCTGCCCACCTTGCGCTCCTGAGGGAATGTCCCAAAGGGACACGGTGTCCCCAGAGATGCCCAAGGGGCAGCTCCCACTAGAGGGAATTAGCGATGGGGTGTCCGGGGCCCTTGCAACCCCTGGGCTCTTCTTCCTGCTGCACCTGCCTCAGTTTCCCTGCACCTCCCAGGGAGCTCCCCAGCATGGAGCCGAGGGGCAGAGGCCGGTCTGTGTGTGGGAGACCAACAGGTCCCCCCAACAGGGCCAGGATATCCATGGCGATATCCATGGGGAAGGAATAAACTGTCAGGAGCCGCCTCTGAGGCCAGGGATGGGGAGCAGAGCGGGGTCCCCGTGGGCACCACACTGGGACAAACCCCTGGTCCAGCACAGCCGGTGCCGTGCGGCTCCTACCCCAATCCATAGCGTCCCAGGGGCAGGTAGGGGACACCAAGGGGACAGGGAAGCCCCGTCCCAGCCCCTTGATTTTGAGGACCACGGCGAGCAGAGGAGCGGCCTCATCTCGGTGGGCAGGGGCTGGGTGGGGGGACCTCGTGCCCAGCAGCATGGGGGGGTCCCTCGGTGTTTACAGAGCTTAAAACCCGCCTAAGCCCCGCAAGGCCGGGGCGCACAATAGCGTGTGGACGTGGTGACACCGGCCGTCCCCACACCACCTTGGAAGACAGAGGGCCCTGCCACCCACCGCCAGCACCGGGATTAATTATGATAATGTAGTTCTTTCCCCCTTTGTCACCCTAATGAATGGGCCCCTTTAGGATTTTAAGGCCTTTGTTTGGTGCCTCTTTACTGCGGTATTGTAGGATGGGGACTAGCAGGTGGCAGGTCCCCAAACAGCCCCTTTTGTCTCCTTTGGGGGCTGTTTTGTGGTGGGGCTGGGGGGGCGCAAGGATGCGGGCAAGGGGGGCTGCAAGGGGCCTGGTGGCAGCGCTGCCTCCCTCGCCGTGGGGCTGGGCTGTGGGTCCAGGCGCCCCACACCGTGCGCCCCGGTGTTGGGAGCCCCTTGGCCAGAGCCGCGTGTGCCCCGAGCCGCCCCAGCCCTGCCCTGCTCGGGGGGGCAGATGCCGGGAGCCACCGTCTGAGCGCCTGCCTTGATCTTTTACTGCCTGGGCAAATCAATTACCCGGCAGAAAAGTCCCTAAATCCCACCATAAAACCCATTTAGCAGCTGACGTGGCGCAGCAGCCCCTGGCAGCGCCGGCCGGATCGCGCCCGTGCTCGCCACGCAGCCTTGATGGGCTTGCATGGGGCACGGAATTACCTGCTGGACCCGCATGTCCCGCTTCCGAGACCTGGATAGGGGCTTTATGGGGGTCCAGGCCATGCTCAGGTGGTCTGGGCCATGGGGGAGGCCTTTGGAACACCCGGATCACGGGAGATACAGGACGGCTCCCGCGCTGGGTGCAGATCCCGCACATCCGAGAGCGGGGAGCGCGGCAACGCATGGAGCAGCGGGGTGGTAAAACGGTGACAAGTAATCGGTGTCCCGGACAGTCCTTTCATGCCCGACGCTGTTTTATGGGTGAGGAAATTGCTTGTGAGTCAGGAACACAGGAGACAAATTTAGGAAGTGCTCTGTGAATGTGCCGGGGTCAGGCGCCGGGGCCGCGCGCTGCAAACCTGGGTGGCCTCGCGCTCGCCCCGCGCCGCCCGGCACCCCGCGCACGGCAGCGGCAGCGCAGACCTTTTATCTTATCTCTTCCGCCCGCCCGGCCGGCCGGGCCTCCCCGCGCGGCGCCAGCGGGGCTCCCGCGCGGAGCAGGAACGGGAGCAGCGGGAACCGGCGGAGGGCTGGACCCCATCGCCCACCAACGGGGCACAACCCCACGGGGATGGGACCCATTGCGCCTCACCTCGCCATGCCCCACATGCCCTGAAATGATTTTTCCCCCTTTTGCTGTTTTCCTCACCCCACCATGCCCCACATGCCCTGGAATGATTTTTTTCCCCCTTTTGCTGTTTTTTTCCCCAGTATTTTGCTTTTCCTGAGCGGAAAGGCCGCGGTGCTGCTAATATGCGCCGGAACGGGGCTGCCGGCTACCTTGAGAGCACGGCCCCTTCCCCCGGCCGCCGCCGAACGCACCAAATCAGGCGGTTTTGATGTATTTTTCTTGATCGCTGGCCAAGCGCTCTCTCCTGCAAAGCAGCATGTTTCTAATTTTCTGTAGGTTTAACTCCAAATTAATTTGTAAGTGATCTAGGTTTCTTGTTCCCCGAAAGATATCTAATAGTGCCGGGGAGTTCCTGCCAACCGAAACGTCTCAGCGGGGTAAAGGAAAAGCAGTAAAAAGAAACCCAGGAACTGTGACCCCTGGTGGGTATTTAACAAGGTGTCAGGTCGAGGGATTTTCCGAGCGGGGCTAAGTGGATGTGACACGGGCCCCACGGGTCGGGTCGGTGCCCGGGGCCTGCAGCGGCTCGTGCTGTGGGGCCGGGGTGCAATGGGGCTGGCCATGGGCATGGGGAGATGCCCGGGCGCCGCGGGAGGTGCTCCGGGACGCATGGGAAGCGGGCACGGATTAACGGGCGCGCGGCAGGGCCGGCTGCTGGCAGGCGGACACAGGCTCTTTGTGTGGCAGGGCCTGCGGTGCTGCAGCCACCGAGGGGGAGCTGGGCCGAGCTGGGCCGAGCTGGGCCCAGCCAAGCCGAGCTGGGCCAAGCCAAGCTGGGCCGGGCTGAGCCGAGCCGGGCCGGATGCTGCGGGAAGCGGCCGAGCGCCCGCCCGGCCTTCCTGCATCATCAGGGATCGGGGAAGTTGCAGCAGGACCCGGCCGCCCTCCCTGCGCTCCCTTTTGGTCATCGGCGCCGAGCTGAAATCCTGCAGCTCGCAGTGCTCCTAACACTGCATCCATGGGTATCCCGAGCCCTGGGGATGCCAAGGTATCCAGGCCGTGCAAGGACAGATGCCAGGATGGACACGTCCCGTCCCTTGGAAGGACAGCAGCTTTGCAGCAAGTGTGTGGGGCGAGAGCAAGTTTGGGGGACCACGAGGGTGGACACTGCCCCCCACAGAGCCGGGAGCACCCACAGAGCCTCCACCCTGGCTCTGCTCCTGCCATTCCCCATGTCCATGGGGGCTCCTGCTCCCCCAGGCCCTCCTTGGGGAGCCCTCCCCAGCGCTGGGATGTTCCCATTGGAGCCGTCCTTGCCCGCGGAGCAGCCCCGGCCCTCGTGGCCAGGGCAGGGCCGGGGCAGCCGGGGCACTGCGGAGCGCAGGCAGCTGCAAGCGGAGCGCAGCCAGATCCCATCTTCCTGGCATCTGACACCAAACACCCCGTTTGCAGAAAGGCCGGAGCGGGGAGGAGGAGGCGCCGCTCTTGCTCAATTGCCCTGCGAGGGTCCCGGCCCTGGCTCCTTCCCGTGGCCGCTCCGGACGGCTTTGGGGACACGGCCAAGCGCCGCGGCCCCACGGAGCCACCGTCCCCCATGGTGGCCGGGGACCCTGGTGGCCCCGTCCAGCCCACGCGGCCACGCTCCGGTCCCCACGTCTCTCCAGCGTTTGCCAGGGGATTCCCGACTTTCTGTTCCGGATCGGCACAGCCGAATGCTTGGAGGGAATCCGGGCCCAGGGGTGAAAATTGAGGGAATGTTGTTGTCCAGGGCCCGTGTCCTGGGGCCCATGTCCCATGTGTGTCCCGCACTGCCCCAGTGCCACTGGCCTCCCATCCCTGCGCTCCTGCTGCCACATCCATCCCTTCCCGGTCTGGAGCCGGGGGCACCGGGCAGGTGGCAGCACCAGCCGGGGCCACCGTGGGCCCAAGGCTCCCATGGGGCTCCCATTTCAGTCCCATCCCTCACCGGAGCGCGGACAGGGGATGGTGTTCCCGTATTCCCTGCCCCAGGCGACCCGAAGCCCGCGGCAGGGTTAAACTTCCCAACAAAACGACGGAGGAAGATAGGAAAAACAATCACAAGAATTTGTTTCATGCTGCCTGGATCCCTCCCCGCACGCAGCAGTGTTTTTGGACGGCCAATTTATAATCAGCAGTGTGGAATGTTGTAAATTAAATATTTTTAAACAACTTTGCTCTCTCTCTGGTTAAACATTTCAGAGATCTCTCTTTCTTGTCTGTCTCTTGCTGGGTGGTCCCTCCATTCGCCCGTACATCTTCCTCAAACACAATTAACCATTTAGATGGTGCACAAAGGAATAGCTTATGCATACAACACCAGTCGCTCGCTGCTCCGGCAGTGGGGGAGGGAAGCAAATAAGGAGGCAGCTTCTTTTATTTTCTACTAAAAACAAAAACAAGAAAATCCCTTTTTTCCTTCCCAAACTATCCCATTTTCCTCGAATTGTAAAGGCACTGATCCAAGCTCATCAGCTGTCCTGAAGTTTAGTCCTGCAACCCCCTCGCTTTCCCCCCCCTCTAAAATTCCACATTAGCATTTTAAAAGTCTTAAACATACAAGTTTACTCAGACTCCCGCTCTCTCATGCTCTTGCTTTCCATATTTACATGCCCACGTATTTCACCATATATAAAATGTCTGTCTATAGGGCCTGGAAGGAAGTTCTTGTCTGGCGGCCCATCTGGGAGGCCCGGGCTCCTCCGCGGACCTCGGCTTCCCGGAGACGCAGTGGGAATCCACGGGATCCAGGAACCGATCGGGTCGCCTGCTGTGAGCCCTTTGGCAGAGACACCCAGGTGTGTGTGGTGTGCTGGCCATGGTGAGTGCTGGGGCAATATCCATGATTCAATCCCGTAGGAATGCCCTTGGAGGACGCTGCCATGTCCTCTTGGTTGGTAGCCCCAGTCTCCCTCAGACCTCCCATCCATGCGCTGAAGGTGGCCACGATGGTCCTGCCACCCTGAAGCCAAGGTCAGTCCCAGCTGCTCTGCCCTGGGGCCAGGTCCTGCTCCCATGGGATGAGGCAGGATCACAGCCCGAGGGCCAACGCGATCCATTGCTGGTGCCTCGCTTCCATCTTCAGGGATGCAAAACCAGTGACCAAAGGCAACAGAAATAACTGGAGAGCAGGGAGGTAGCGCTGGCGGCAGCCGTGGTGTCCAGGACCGGGACACAGCCCTTGCCAACATGGGCAACCCCCTCCATGCACCAGCCTGAGACTTGACCTAACTCTGCCCATAACCGGTCAGACTCCAGACTCTTCCCTAAAGGCTTCGTGGCATCTCTGGAGCTCCTGGATCCCCCATCCAACCTCCCAAATCTGGCTGAGAGGAAGGGAAAAACCCTTTGCACCCAAGTGAGCACAAAAGGAGAGGAAAGGGCAGCAGGAAATCCTGCACCGGCGCTTGCTGGGGAGTCAGGAGAGCCCAGGCCCAAAGCGGTGGCCACGGACACCTTCAGCTGCCACGTTCCTCTGCATCCACCCCCAGGGAGGCCAACAAAGCAGCGAGCAGAAACCACCACGAGAGCTGCAGCGAGCCCCCCCTCGAGCGAGGGGCTCGGCACGGCGGCGCTCCGCAAGAACCATGGCCTTGGCATGTGCAATCCCACCTGGAAACATCCCGGTGGGTGAGCAAAGGATGGGCAGGGAGCACAGCAAGGCCCTGGCCCTCACTGCAGACATGGCCAGTGCAGAATCTGTAAGGCTCCTCTTGGAAACACTGGTGCTCCCAGGACCTGCAGGACACTATGAGGAAAACGGCTGTCTTCTACCCTCAGAGGCCAGTGGCATGGGCAGGACATGGTGAAAAACCTCTTTGGAAGCAGCTAGAAGAAGGAAAATAGCTGCAGAAGACAGCAAGGAATGATGCAAGATCCCCATAGCTTTGCGTGATAAACATGGGAGGCTGGAGGCAGTAACAGACCAGTGAGTCCTTGCAAGGCCTGGATTAATGGAGGTTCAGGCAAGTTCAGCTGCTAGGACTGCACACATCATATCAGTTACTCCCTCAATTCCAAACCTAAGCAAGAGAAGGGCTCCTGGATCACCTCCTCCTCTGTGCAAGGTGCTACAATCCTTCCTCAAAGCCTCAGATTTCTGCTGTCAGGCCGAGTTCCCTCCCTGTGGAGCAGAGGTTCATGAAAGTTGGCGCTGGGGACCAGCTCCATGCAGGAGCGCTCCCAGCAGACAGGGAGATCCAGATGCTCCTCCAGCGGGACCTGAGCATCTGACCCTGATCCAGATCCACTGCCTAGTGCTAGATCAGCTGAGAAAGAAAGAGCAGGCAGACCATGTCCTGGGCACCTCACAGCACCGGGCCAGGCCCATGCTATTCTGCTCAGTGTGTGATCCTCTAAAGCAGCACAAATTAATGAATGGGGGGAAGGAATGAAATAAATCACCTTTCCCCAAGCGCCTGTGAGCGCAGCAGGGTCCTCACAGCCCACATCTGGTGACAGGCACCACCGTCACCTGGTGCTTCTCAGCTTCTGTCCCCCAAAGACCTTCTCCCAAAGCCCAGATCCAGGCTGGGTGCAAAGGATCCCATATCTCCTTGAGCACGGCTGGGATGGGGAGCCCATTGTCCCAGGAACATCTGACTGTTCTTTCACCCTGGTGCAGCTATGGCAAGGGACACTGAGAAGGCCAGGCCAGGTGGGAACACACGCTCCAACCTGCTGCCCCGACAGGAAAATCCTCTCAGGAACCACAGGCTGGACATAATCCAGTGAAAATCTCATACCATACCCAAAACTACCTGGGAACAGAACTGGGTCTCCTAGATGAGCCCCTAGGCCAGACTGTAAGACTTAGCACCCGATGTGCAAGGACTCCTGACTCAAGCCATCACCTACTCACCTGATGATGACCGCAGCAGACCAGGTGAGATGAGGAAGGGTTAACCTCCCCTTGCCCGCCTTGGGATTCCTGAAGGCCCCATTATCCTGAGTTATTTTTCATAATTACTGCCACACACGTAGCCTACATCAAGAGGGAATCTTCACTTTGATAATTTGTGCTGTGAAATCTCACTTTGGGATCTACTTTTATCTCACACCAAACACCTGCAGGTCGTAAAAGGCAAAAAGGAAAAGAAAACGCCTCAAAACCCGGCCAGGTTTTTAAGTGTCAGAGAACACTAAATTAATGCTAAATTCTAACCCACACAGTAAAGCGCCCCCCACCCTCTTCTTAAATTAGCTAAACAAAAGGGCTAAAGTGAGACGTTAACATATAATTAAGGCAGAAGGAGGTAAAACTGTAGCTAACGAGGGATGTTGACTTTTCAGAAGTTAAGATGGATCCTACAAAAAAGAGGGAGATGAAGGGCTTTGTGCTTAAGCAAAGGGACAAGGAATCAAAGTACCTGTGCATCTCTCCTGTTGGCTTGGCCATAAACTCCTGCTGAAAAGCTATGTGAGCTCTTTAAGCTCCACCAGGGCCTGTTTCTTCACACATTAAATGGGTGCTGTGCTCACTTACCTCACGGATCTCTCTCTTTATTAACCTTTGGGAAGCCTCTGTGATCCTCAGATGAAAAGGGGCTTGCAACTTATGGCCCTGTTTGCACACAAACAGGAGGGAAGACGTTTCCCACCAAATCTGGATTGAGCTGTTCCTGCTTTCTGCACATTACAGAAGGCCTGGAAGCCAAAATCTCATCCTCAGCTGTACTTTCCAGTCCAATCTGCTCCTTTAAAGCAGGATTTTTGCTTATGAAACTCAGGGAATGTCGGATTATAATCTCTCTCCTGTCAAATTAGCTAGGAAATTGTAATTTTCCTCAGGGGACACCGGTGCCCATGAAGCATGCATTTAACATTTATCACTTCAGCTAATGAAATATCTTTCCAGCCAGTTGCTGTAAGCACCTCTGGATGTCAAACTGCCAGGCTCAGATAAATGTCCCGTTGAATCCGACTAGATTCTAATAAACAGCTTTTAGGTAGGAACTCATGTCCAATTTCGGAACGTTCAAGAACAGCTTGTGTTTCAATCCCATCCAGGTGCTTTACAATCCTGGCACGAGCGCTGACCACAGGGCCGTGCGTTTCGCATTAGTGCTCCCCGTGCATCCCGCGGACGCCGGGGCACCCGCGGGCCGTTCACATGTGGGAAGGCACCTCCTTCCCATTGGATTAGGACAGCCACCTACAAGCGGGAGCACCACCAGAATAAGCAGAGAGCATCCCCTGTTTACGCACTGCTCTCCCTCCAGGTTGCATTGGCTCTCCAGCCTCCTTGCATCCCTGCTCCAGGGCAGGATTTTCAAGTGAAGGCCACAATTTGGCCCCGTTGGAAGCGGGTGCCCGGCTCCTTGGGCACATTGCACCCAGCAGATGCACAAACTAAACACTTGTGAGCCGCGAGAGCAGGAGGAGGCTGGGGAGCCGCCGTGCCTGGCGCGCTCCCGCTGGCTCCATGGGCTGCACGGGCGGCATCCCGGGATGGCAACGACTCGGCTGCGATCGCGGGGACGCCGGCCCGGCCGCTCTTCCGACGGGCGCAGTCTGTGTGGTCCCTGCGCCGCGTCCTGCTGGAAAAGTACAGTGCGTCCGGGCGGCGCGGGAGCCCATCCCGCGTGCATGTCAATGAGGGGGGAGGGCTGCGGACACACCGCTCTGTAAATACTGCTTTATTGAGACATAAATATAAAGCTGAACAGGAAAGGAGCAATGACAGGGTGAACTGTGCCAGGACTGATCTGCGCGGATGATCTTACGATGCTGAACATCTGGTTCTGCTGCTGGCTTCCATAAAATCGTCTTTAAAAGCGACTCGGGTTATATCTCCATCAGCTGTTCAGTGCCCACAATGACTTCATTAACATGTTTGGCTGAAAAGACAGAGGGAGGGAGGAAAAGCAGAGGAATTGAGTTTTGTAGCCGTGTTTCAGACTTTGCATTTTTCAAATCCGCATCTTTAAAACAAATGAGAAAAGCAGGTTTGAGGGAGCTGGAGCACAGATTCCCTGCCTGCCTGGGCGCTTCCAGACAGTACCCCCCACACATGGCAAAAGCCTAAACAACTGACTAAACATCTCCAGGTTTGTCTAATGAGAGTTTTCACATGCACATGTCGCTGCTGAACAACAAGGGCCCGACGGAAGTCACAGCTGCTCCTGCTGACAGATGTACGTCCCCAACGATGGCCAGCGTGGCAACCTGGCATCAAACTGGTTATGAGCGACCCAGCCGGCCCCCTGCGACTGCTACCTGCCCCAAAGTGCCCAATCCTGGGGGCGAGGGGCTGCTCATGCAGTCACTGACACCCTCAGCAGCCCCAATGCAAGTTTAGCAAAAAAAATGGGTTCCTTTTTAAGCCTGGCTACAAAAGCAAAAAAACTTGAAAAAAAGTTGACTTTTCTGTAAATTGGTCGCATGAAGTGAGGCCTGTGGGCACAGTTGTCAGTGCTGGGGGGCGTGGGGATGCGGAGAACATCCCAGCTCCGGCTCCCCCGGAACGGCCGGCTCGGCCGGAGGGCCCTTTTCCCAAGGTCACTCCTGTGCCTATTCCCAGGCGCTCTGCACAGCCTCGCGGGACGTGTTAACGTGCCAGTCCCTGCCCCAGCGCCGCGAATGCGCCGCGCTCAAAGAGCCTCCCTCTTAAAATGCACCAGCAGCTTGTCAGGGAGAGACTGCAAATAAGGGATCTAAGGCCAAAATAATAAAAACACAAAACCCAAAGGCCGGTGCCTAAAAAAGCAAGCATGTGGCCTCAGGCACGACACAAAGCCGCTGTGCTCCAAGTGGGTGTCCTCAGGGTAGCAGCAGGGTTAGGGCGGGAATCTAAATCACTCTCGGAGGCTTGGACACTTATTCAGGTGGAGTTCAGGTGGTTTCAACGAGACTCCTCATTTTCCCTTCTCTACGTCAATAATAAAATCATAATATCCAGCTCTTGCATCCAGGGGGTGTGGGATAATCCATCAAGGCCCGGGAGGTGCTCAGAGCCACTGATGGAGGCCGTGTTGTCTCCGCCGCCTTGCACAGCACTGGGGTAGACAGCCAAGGAGGAGGTAAATGTAAATAACCAGTTGTGTTTTATTTACCACCTCAAAACCCCTGCCCCGGGGGAGCAGATTTTGCAAGAGGGCTGGAAAACAACAAACACCTTCAGCTACGTAAAGAAATTCCTGGCAATCCCCACAGTGGCCGAGCCAACACGGTGCTGCTCCTGCTTTAGACATTATCTCTGCAGCGGGCAAACCATCACTCCAGAAAACAAGGTTGGATTCAACACAACTCCTCAAGAGTTCCCAACACCAACTTCTCAAGAGTGCGTGAAGCATCCAGGAGTTATTCGCCCTGTGAAAAGACAATTTGCAACTACACACCCAACTACACAATCATCCCATATGATCCCAAAAGCATCCCATATGACGCTTTTGCTCAGCCTAGGGGACAGGGTTGGGGTAGCGACACGACTGCCTTTCAGAGACCCCTCCTGAGGACAGCAAACAAGGGGCTGCTTCTCACTTTCCGCCTCAGATTGGGTAACTCAACCCTTCGCTCGGGGTACTCAGTGACAAGTGATAATTCGATCCCATGGAGCCTCTCGCTGACGCCTTGGGACGTGGATCTCGAGCAGCCGGGGCAGGACGAGCCGCGGAGCCCACGGAGCGCAGGGAAGCGAGGGCGGCCGGTGGGAGCGGGAGGCAGGCGGCACCACGCGGGCTCTGCCAAGCGCTGCCAACAGCCCCGAGTGCAGCCCTTGGCACCTCCTCCCAGACCCCACACAGCTCTGCCAAGGCACCTCGGATCCGACCGGCAGCGCTTCTTGCTCTAACATTCCTCACCCCCAACAACTTTCCCAATAGATCTCCAACAGGCCCTGTAGCAACTCCTGTGACTCCATTCCTGAACCTCCTCCAAGCAGACTACCTATGGTGTTGATTTCTGTGATGTGAATAAGGCCCTGGCCAGCATCCAGGCAGAGTAATTACGTTATGCCTTGCAGACCAGACTTGCCTTCATCTAGGCTTACGAAGCGCCATGTCAATCTGTGCTTCTATATATAGGTTATCTGAAGCAATATTTTTATTGAGAAACTTTCTGCTTCAGCATCCTGCGCTGTCCTCAGCTGGGATGGGCCCTGTCACATATTTGGCTGCAGACGTGGTACCAACTATCTGTATTTTGCACTGACGCTCACAGGCGCTTCTGGTATCTTGTATTTTACATCTGGTGCCTCCAAATTCTTCTCATGAGTGGGTGAATGAGAGCATTCTCGTTTCACAGAGAGGGAAACAGAGGCAGGAGCAAGTTTAGGGAGCTAAGCCCATGGGAAACCACAACACACAGGCCCTGATGTCCCTTTCCTCCTCCTGCTTCATCACCTCCTTGATCCACGTTGCCCAGCTCCTCTGACCTGGGCTCACGGCGCCCGCCCAGAGCGTCCCTGCTGCCTCAGAGCCGGGCACAAAGTCCCCAAACTCCCTTCTCCTCGCACAGACTCAAAGGAAACGTGTTAACGTGCCTGCCTCAGTCTGCGAGAGCGCTTTGGAGCCGTAAAGGGAAGGGTTTTGCTCGAAACAAAGCCCCGTTCCGCACCCGGGAGGGATGCGATAGGCAGATAAGGATTCATCCTGCTTCCTTCTTTGCTTCCTGGAGCCCTGTGTGCGAGGAGCAGGGAACTACGAGTGCCAGGACGAGCCGAGCCTGGAGAGCGATTCGCTCTGGGCCGCGGCTGCCAGGTGCCGGTGGCTCCTGCAGAAACCCTGCCTGGATACCCGGGCGGATGAAGAGCGGGAAAAGCACCTCGCAGGCCTGGCTGTTGGGCTCCCTTCTCCTTCCCCAGCTCCCCATTCGGGATTCCTTACCAGGCTGCCTTTGATGTGACACTGGCAGGGTTATAGATGCACTCAGCCCGCGGAGAGAGAAGAGGGGTTAGAGAAGGGGCTTGCAGAAAGCCTTCGAGTGGGACTCGGCACCCTTAAATCACGCTCAGCTGCAGCAGCTCCGATTGGGAGCATCTGGAGCTCAGCAGCCCCAAGCTGATCAACACATTCAACCCTCTGATTAGCACTTTGCTACAACTTGCTGACGCAGCCCGGCCTGCAGGCAGCCTGGGCGCTTGGACCGGGCGTCCACGGGGATTTTACTGCGCGTAAATCAAAGCCCTGTCACGCGTTCCTGCTTCGGGAGACATTTGTTTACACATACTGTACGCTCGCCCCTTAAAAACGCCAGGAGGAGAGCTCAGAGCCCGGGAGAAGAGCTCGGAATGGGGAGCAGCAGCTTTTGGTGCTTGGCGAAAAACAAATTGTAATGCAAATAAACAGAGGGGCGGAAATGACTCCGCATGGCAGCACAAACCCCAGGAGCCGATCGGGGGCCGCGGAGCCGGCGCTTCCCTCGGCCGCGCTGGCAGGTTCCCGGGAAGCTGCTTACAGAAAGGGGATGCCGGAGCATTCCTTTAAAAGCCATGTGAAAGCATCTCCTTGTTGTTTGCTCAATTAGCCCCAGACAGATTGCTGCTGCTGCTGCTGCTGGTGGCAACGGCGGGTTGTAAAGGAGGAGGGGAAGGAGGGGAAAGGGGAAAAAAAAGGAAAAAAAGAAGAAGAAAAAAAAAAAGGTTAGGGCCTAGGCCCAGGACCACCACGAAGTTCCAGCCCTCGGGGGCTCCAGAAAACGTTCAGTTTACTCACTCAATTACATACACTGTTTTATAAACCCTTTAAAATAAAATAGAAAACAGTCCCTGGCACAGAATTACTGCTCTATTATACAGCCGTGATGAAAGCCACTGCTGTGTATTTGCTCTCTTTAAAGCAAGAGATAGTTTAACTTAAAAAACTGGGAAGGGAGGGGGGCAGGCAGGGGTGGCTGCAGAAACGCATGCACGAAAACACGCCGTGGGTGGCTCCTACCACATTCACCCAGGACAGAAAGGATCAGAGAGCGGGAGAGGAGAGCAACTTGTCTCTGCAGTGATGGTTGGCCCTGGAAAAGCAGCCAGGTTGTGGGGGGGGGGTTGGTGGGAAGAGGAACTGAAAGGGCTTAAGGGGATGGGAAGCAGCTGAAGCTTGACTTTGGGAGGCTGGAGGGTGTTTTAAATTACTTGTGGAGATAAAGAAGGGAAGCAGGTGATGGGGGCTGGTTTGTTTGTGTTTACGGAGCAGTGGGGCTTTCCAGCCAAAGGCTGCTCTTTCCCGAGCTGCACTTTACTTACGGGAGAGATGGAAGGGGGACAAAACCCCAGCCCCAAAAGCCAGGCGGGTGCCGCAGGTTTCTCCCCAGTGTCTTGTTGTGCCCCCCATGCGCCAGGCAGCCCCGGCGGCCGCTCCGTGGGGCGGGATGCGCCGCTCTGGGAATGGGGCTGGCAGGATCTGCGGCAACCGCCCCTGCCTGCAGCTGGGGCCGGGCCCAGCTCCCAGCCCCAGGCACAAGGGGTTGGTCTGGAGCTCACTGCTCCGGCTGCCGCCCCGAGCGGGCACCGTGCGCGGTGCCAACGCGCACCGGGGGCTGCCGAGGCTCTTCCCTCTGCACCAACCCCTCCATCAGCTACGGGCAGGTCCTGGGAGCGCCAAGGGGAAACCACAATGAATTCAGCGCTCCGGGAGAGCCCGTTTCAGCACAGCTGGGAGCAGATGGATTGCAGGGAGAGAGGAATCGGGAAGAGAGATGTATGGGAGAGTGATCACAAGGGGTGTAAGAGGAAAGGTTGGCCAAAGGAAAGCGAGATCCAGAAGGAGGACACAAATGGAGGTGGCTCTCCTTTCTCTGGTACCCGTCAGGGTATCTCTGCCTGGCTCTTGCCGGGCTCTAGCAGAGCACTGGGGGTTATTTTCTCTGCATGCAGCATGTAAAATATTTCCACGAGGTGAAGATGTGCTGCCTTTGGGGAGCTTTTCCTCACATGCTGCGAGTGGGGCAGCTCATTCAGCCCGTTTGCCAGGCAGCCTGAGCTCTCCTGGCCAAGGGACTGATGCTGTGGGCAACCTACCAGGTCCTGGCAGCGGAGGAGAGGACAAAGTGTCACCGAAGGGATATTCCAGGGAAATTTTAAGCCACCACTAAGGACAGAACTCGTAGACCCTTTTTTTCCTTTTTCTTTTTTTTTCAACTTGGCAAACAGGCTTATTAGGATCACTTAGAACCATGTCACTGATGCAAAAATAAAATGACAACTTAAGAGATGCTTAAGTTGAAGAAAGAGATGCTTATTCTAGCTGCTGACTCATGTCTCTGTCGGGGCAGGCAGCAGTTAAACTACTTCAGGGAACAAATCCCAGGGCGCGCTCAGTTTCACCATGACTTTCCACCATCCCTCCAGCCCCTCGCGCGCTCCAGCACACAAAATACATGTGTGCTCTGTTTAGTCTGTGTCTGCTCCTCGGGAGCTTTCATAACTCCCATCTGCAGGGCTGCGCACTTGCTGATCCCAACGTGGCCCGTGCTAAGAGCTTTCAGCTCCCAGGGACTTCACCAGGAAGGATTCCTGCATCTCCCGAGAGCAGGGAGAGCATCGGAAAGTCTGTTAGTTCCTTCCTGTCCCTGTCCTGCTACGGCTTGGCTGGGGTGAGGCGCTCCTGCAAGCGGTCAACCATTCACTCGTGGAGGTTTCCTACACGGTACCTGCCTTCAGAGGATGCCATTAGAGAAAAAAATGTGCTGTTTGGCCCTCATTAATCTAAAACAATCTTACACTGTTTCATTGAGAAGTCCTAGGACTCCAGGCTTGGAACGCGACTTGGAAAATGATCGGAAACAGGAGCCATTCCTTGCTGGATTTGTGCCTTTCTCTGTTCTTGTGCGAAACCACACTTTTGGCTACGTGATAAGCCCCTGGAAAAAAACCCTCCATTTGCACATGTTCTCAGAGGGCTGCTAAAAGCTCCAGAGACTCTCCGTGTGCAATGAGCGCTCCTGACCAGGGAAGCGCAGGAGGAAAACAGGATTCCCCGTTGGGAAGGGGGCGAATCCCTGGGCTATGGAGCAGTGCAGAGATGGGCAGGGAAATGACTGTGTCCTGTGGCCAGAGTGAAGCTGCTGGGGCACTCGGGTGCAATGGAGAGGGAAGCAGTCCGATGTGGAGCAGCCAGGAGGCGAGTGCCAGGCGGGAAATGGAGCTTGGGGCTGCTAGGCAAGGGCACTGGGAAGAGCTGCTACGAGCAGGGACCGGGGCTGGAAGCAGGTGGGTCTCTGGGAATAACCAGTAATCTCCAAGGGACAAAGACTGGGGGAGAAGCCTGAGAGAAGACTGGGAATGGCATGAGGTTGTTCTTGGATTAGAGCCATAACAGAGAGGTTTCTAGCAGTAGTCAGGATCACACAGCTGATGCAGCTGGGACCGATGGGCAGCAGAAGCAGTAAAGTCTACAGTTCTCTTCTCACTCTAGCACCAGAACTGAGTCTTAGGGCTCCTGAGCCCAAGTACACCTGAGAAACTTGCTTTCTTACAGGAAACCATAGGAAAACAATATGGAATTCTGCATTCAGCAAATGTTAACCATTCTAGGCACTGCCTGTGGCAGAAGCAGCACGGAAAATAAAAACACATAGTTGCACAAAAACTGTGCAAGACTAAGCACCGTTAAGCCTGAGTCTACACCTTGGTCACAGACCTAATGCTACTATTAAGTGTGTACCAGGTCGCCAAACAAGGACTACACCAGCACCCTGAATGCTGATGTTCTCTCCCTTTCTGCACACACACTTTGCAGCAGCAACACTGCTGTAATGCAGCGTTTGTGTGTGCAATGATTCAAGCATTCCCAGACTGCCTTCAATATCCAACACATATGACATCTCTGTCCCAAAGACAATGAAGATGAAGGAGGGGGATAAGATTGGCAATTCTGTGTGGATTTTGTTGGTTCTACCCTATGCACATGGCTTCACAAAGTCTTTCTTGGGGTTCCTTTGAGGACAGGTTATGCCAGTTTACTGCATATGCCTTTTCTGGACTAACCTCCAACAGCTGCACAGCTTAATTCCCTGCTGAACCTGGCCTAGAGACTCCTCTGGAGACTCTAGGGCTCATCTGACTCCTTGACTGGCCCATTGGCAACCCCTTCCTCTCTCCAGTCCTGCTCCAGTGAGTGCAGGCTGGGTTTGAGCTCCTCTTCAAAAACAAGTTCATCAAAAAGGCTGCAGCACAATCCTAACAACTGTCCTAGAAACAATGACTGAATGCTTTGTGCAATTAAATTCTTTCAGAACTGCTGCCTGCCATTTCCTTTAACAACTGCCTTTAATGCCTGCCTTAACAATTACCTCCTTTTCCTTAGGTACCAGCATGTTTCACACTGCTACCTGGGAGAGTGAGGGAGCTGCCATAACGCCTGTCTGCTAATTCTCTACTAGCAAATTCCTTAAACTGAAGTATCAAAGAGGAAGGAAAGTGGATGCTTCCTAAGCGGGGTAATAAAAGCAGAGGGGAGAGAATGGTAGGGCTCACTGGAGACACTGCTTGCAAATCCAGAAGCTTAAAAACACTCCATATCTTGATGGTAACAAAGGTACTTTAAAAGTACCCTCTTTGGCTAACAGTGTGATGGGGCTGAAGTGAGCACAGGGCTGGGAAGTCACTGCTGACACTCACCTGGCTCCCTAACTTTCCTGTCAGTTTGGAAGTAATAGGCTGCAACTGATCTACCCCAAAGCCAGTATTCCTGTAGGTAGGTGTCCAGAGCCTTGCCAAGTGCATTATTAAGTGATGAGGTCTCCCACCATGTCCTCAGGGAGATTATCCCACAGACCACATCATTAGGAAAATGTTCCAGATATCCAACCTAAATTGTGTTTAAATCAATCCCATTGCTCCCAGCTGTACCATTTGGACCACCCCAACTATGCCCCTGCCTCTTCTGAAGAAGGAAAAGGACCGGAGCTGGTTTGAGTTACGTTTGCCTGTCATTTGTGGTAGCTGTTCTCCTGCCATGCTCCCTGCATGGAAATGGATGGAGCCCTTTTCCTGAAAGGAGGTCAGAGCACCACTGGCTCAAAGAGCTCTTGTCCCCTGAGCTGCCTGGGCACTGTGGCCTGGACTGGCTCAGCAGAGCGGGCAGCAAAGAGCCAGTTCTGCACCAAAGTCAACTGTGGGGTTTGCTTGGGGCTGGGAAGGATGATGCAGGCATCTCCGTACGGTTGGCGAATCCTGGCTGATGCTTTGGAATAAGGACCTGCTGTTTTTTTTTAATGTTTCTGGGAAGGTGTGTGCAGCTTTGCTGAGGGGTTTCTAGCATGTAGCTCCCAAACCAGAATCAACAGCCAGCCACTACCACTTGCATCTGCTGAAGTGTGATCAGTTCACAACAAAGGGTGGCTCCAACCCAAGAGAATTAGGGATTTTTTTTTCCTAACCTGGCTGTGGAGGCTGGAGTTTGAGGAAGGAAAAGTTACCAAACAGAACAACAGAGCCAAAGTCTTGATGAAAGGGGAAATATGGAAAGGGCCACACCAAAAGCTTGGCACGAGATACAGGAAGTCTTGGGTAAGGGAAGGGAAGTCATGGGCATGTTTTCACAGTGAGAAAGAGGAGGCCCAGTTTACTGCGGGACCAGCCAAGGTCAGGAGAGACATGTGGGGCTGGAAAGACTCCATCGCTCAGGAAATAAACCATGAGCTGCACGGAGAAACCCCAGACCACCGAGGAGAACCAGCCCCTAGCCCCTCCAAAATCCAGAATGGTTAGGAAACTGAGGCAGGCAAATGAACTGAGTCTTTATGATTTTTTTTTTCCCTCACTCAGAATAGTTGTGTATTCATAATTTACCTGAATGTGTTTTTACTAACGTCAGTCAAATGTTACTTTCCTACACGTTTACTTTCCTGAAAAGTTCAGCTAGAGAGCCCATAGATCCACTGAGCGCTGAGTTTAAGCTTTGCTGAGGTGAGCACCAGTCTCTACCAGAACAGGAAAATGAACCAATCTCTGCTTCTCTTCCTCCAACATATCCAGGGACACTGAAAAAGGTTCAGACAGGGATATTCAAAGAGATAGAATGGCCTCTGCACCAGAATCAACTAGACCAAGATCTGCATTCTGGAAGAAATAAACGGAAGTAGAAGTGCGTGAGGTCAAAAGCTGGTATTTCTGTTTGGTAGGATCTACCAAAGGAATCGAGCAGAGTTTTATTTTCTAAGGTACTAACTAAATCTGCATCCTGTCTCCTCACACTTTGCACTGCAGATTAACAACCAAATGTGATGCTAAGGTCACTGATTCAGACTGATGCGATGGACAAAGCCACGAGAAAGCTGAAACTGGGATGGACTTGATCAAAACCACAGTGCTCAGAACACACAGGAGATGTTTCCTAGAGCTTCTGAGACTCCCAACTACTATATCTATACTTTTTTTTTTCATCAATCTTTTTACCTCTAGTTTCAAATGAAAGGAAAACTTGTCATAGAGATAACTAACAGCAGGTCGTACTCTACTCCCTAAGTGAAAACCTCGCTCTGTGCTAGGACAGTTACAACTGGGAATCCACCCAGATGCTATAAAGACAAAGCAAGCAAACAAATCCCCATCTGACTAAATAACTTCACATGGAGCCTGCAAAGGAACTCACTTTTGTCCTCAGCCCACACCCTAGAGCAGGGATCTGCCAAACCCCAACCATAAATATTCATTAAAAAGCCCTCTGCTTGGGATGCAGTCATTGAGACAGCCATTTCCTGCCCATTATCTAGTAGGGCAGGAAATCAACAGTTGCACTCAGGCGGTTCCTGAGCCACGGCTACTCACAGTTTGATTGCAGTGCCTGACTTTGCCCAGATCAGAGCCACGGAGCAGTAACATGGAAGCAGCATTTTGTTTAAGGAAAGGAAAGCAGATCTAAACGTAGCAGCCCTAGTACTCAGTATTGAGAGCAGCAGCTTCTTTTCACCTTGAGCTTCTGCTTGGAGCAAGGTGGATGGAAGCATCCAGCACCCTTAGCCAGCGACATCTCCAAAGAGAAGGAAGTCTATGCAACCAGTAATTTGAAAGCATCACCCCTGACAAAAAATATTATTAATATTTTTTTTAAATAGCTCCTCCTGCTGAGGACAACTTCAGTGTCGATCTGAGTGTGGTCTCCGGGGAAAGACTGTCTCAGCACCCAATCTTGTTCTTTATAGTAAAACTTCTTTAGAGAAGGAAATCCTAAACTACTTTTATGACAATAGGCTGTGCTTTCCATGAAAAAGCAAATCCTAGCATTACTGGACACCACGTTGCAGCATGGTTACTATTTACAGGCTCTTAATGAAGAAATGGGTTTAAAATTCTAAGTAAGAAATATTTTTTAAAAAAGGGCATTGCAAATACAGTTGCTCTACTTACCTTTGCTTTCCAGCCGCTGATCGCTACCAATCAAACAGTCCTTGATCTCTGCACCCTTCTCTATCACAGCATTATGACAAATGACACTGCCATGAAGACTGCACCTACAAAGTGAAGCAAGAAAATGATTTGAAGTGACAGGCACAAAACGAAGGTATCTACTCAAATATCCAGGAAGCCTACCACACGATCCTGATAGTAAACTCAGGTATGCCATTTTCTCAAAATCTCCACTTTTCTTGTCCTGATCATCATACATTTAATTAAAATTTAATTAAAAAATTTAGATGTAGTTTGTCAGAGTAGGTTTGCAAAACAATAAAAAAACGTTCTTAGCTTTACCTTCTGTACAAGTAGAGCTTTCCTGAGCTCTTCTTCAACAGAATAAACACTGCCAGAGGACTCCGTAGATGGACACTTACAGGGCCTTGGAATCTGGATCAATCTCATTTTTTTTCCACAGACTTCCTAGGGAACTGCAGAGGCCACTTCTATGCCCCAGCTGCCAGTTAAAAGGAAGAGAAGGAACTCATTCCTTCCCTGAGAATTTTGCTGAGAGTTTTCTTACAGATCAATCCCTCAGCTGATAGACCTTGCTCACATTACATTCAAGCACCCAAACACAACTATGCAATATTAAACCATTGAAACCCACACCAACGGAACCTGGAACTCTTCTATTAGCAGATTTTCACATCTATGTAGTCTTAGACACCACAAAGTGTGAAATCCTGTGCTGGACACAGCCAAGCCAGACGAGCTTTGTTAAAGTAACTTTCCTGCTTGCAAAATGTTCCTGAATCTGCAGTAGCTTTCGGATCTGCTGATCTTATGTGATCTGTGAGATAGGAAAGAAGTGCAGAAGTCCAAGCGCTGGCTCCACAGCTCCCCTGCTGAGGACACTGAAAGAGTTACTGCATCGGCCTGCGCCTGTCCAAGCAGTAAAATGGAAATTCTGAATCTTAGCAAATATCCGTGATGTGTACTCAAACGCCGCTCAGTCAATGCCATGAGTAGTGTAAAATGGTATTAAATACAGCTTCTTTCAAAGTTATGGAGAAAAAACATAGCTCTTCTGCAGATGATTTGTTTCCTAATTTTTTTACATGAGCAAATATAGCTAGAAATCGTTGAAGGGCAGAGAATTTGAAGGCATCCAGCTAGAAGGTGCTTAAAAGCACGTGTTTATCGAGTGTAACACACATCCACAATAACTGCTTGAAAGGTATAAGCAAGATATATAACCCCAGAGAGACACAGATAATCTGCTCCCTTGTATTATTTCCACTCTGACTCATAGCACCGAATAACTCTTCCATATTTGTGCTACTGTTAATATATATACAATTATATATATGTGAAGTATATATATAATTATTTAAATGTAAATATATGGATAATTAATTAAATGTAAATAAATGGAATTGTGAATGTTCTTGCTCAAAGAGTCGATTTCTTTCTGAAGTTTTGGGCTTCAGTGATTCCTGCAGCTGAATGCACCACGGTGACACCTCCTGCTGTCCCCTACCTGGGTCACCAGTTTCTTGCTGCTTAGCGCTGTCACTGCACTGGGGACACAGCCCTGCCAGGCTGGCTCACGGATGGCAGAGCCCTTGGGGAGCCTCAGCTGCCAGCGGAGCCGGGCTCGGGTGCCAGGGCTCAGCCCTCAGCCCAGTTTCATAACCAGGGCAGAGCCAGCCAGCTGCATTCCCTGGAGAAAAAAAAGAGGCATCAGTGCTCACTCCAGACTGCTAATCCTAAAACTAACTGCCACTCTTCTCCTGCTAACACATCCTCGCTATCGGTCACACACATCCTCACTGCTGGTTATAGAAATTCTTGCATTAAGCATTAATGCAACTGCATTTGGCAGTTCTGTTGCTTGTTAGGTAGAGCAGAACCCCTTTGCCTTGTGCAAACAGTTTGAGCACTGCAGGAGTACAAGCAGTACAAGTGGATCTCGGCCACCCCGCTCGGCCACGAGCCCCCTTGAGCAGCCTTTCCCCTCTACCAATCCTTTCAACTCCCTTAAACTCGCCTCCTCTGACCTACAGGGAGGCAATGTGAGCAATTACGCTCCGAGCCCCCAGCTCAGGTTGCCCTGGCAAGGTTTCTACCAACACGTTAATAAGATAAAGAGCGGCGAAGATGCTCAGCAGACCCCCGCCTGCCTTTGCTCTCGCGCTGTCACCGGGCGCTTCCTCTCCAGCGGCGCGGGCCATCCTCTTGTGCAACAGCGGCGTTTGCTTAGAGAGAACACCCGGCGCTTGGAAGCGGGCTAGGAAATGAATCAGAGCAGGGAGAACGGCCTGCCGTCCGGCTTGGCTTCCCAGCGGGCTACCAAAGGTGACGGGAAGAGATTCCTCGTTCTCCACCGAAATGGCTCCCGAGCAACGTGCATGTTCCAAAACACCCTCCTCTTCATCACTTCACACTGTTCCAATAAGAGCTTCCCCCTGCTTTGGGGGGGCCTGATTTTTAGGTTCTCACCAGCTATTATGTCTTTGGAGCCCAAGGAGAGCCTTGGATACCCTACAGTGCTATCCTCAGGGACTGCAACTCAAACAGAAAAGGGATTTACGTTGTTGAGGAGTTCACACAGGGGAATATTGGAATGTGTGCTCAGGGCCTTCTCGGGGACAGTTTTCCAACTCTGAAGGGAAAGATCAGCACTGTAAAAAAGAAACTGCTGGTGACATTAACATCAAAGATAAGGAGGTTTCCTGCCCAGCCGTTTGTTGGGAGGGACAGGCCAGGGAACCGAGATGAACTTGTCTGTGCCAGGTGCTTGCAAATCTACCCTTGTCCAGTGCTAGTGAAAAACAGAAACAAAGCACTCCGCCACCCCGAGAGTTTCTTAAAACTTATAAACCAACCAAATGCACAAGTTTTAAACCATACTCAACACTAGGATTACTCCAATCACACAAACCAGCAGTGAATCCGGCTTTTATTGCTCAAGTGGAACAAAACTTCAAGAGATAAAAACACAATTTGTGGGTGTTCCCTTCACCCGCTGACAGATGTAATACAGCCATTTTGAAACCATTTGTAAATGCCTTTTTTTAAAACTATGCCATAAAGCCTGCCAAGAGAAGTATTTTGTGTGTTTATTTAATTTTTACTATTTTTTTTTTTAAAATGAAGAGTAAAGAGTAAAGTTTTCTTCTCTTGCAGGGTAAAGAGCCCATCTCAAAACAATCTGCTGTATTCTCCCTGGACAAATAGCTGCTGTATTTCCAGCCTTGCTTAACAAATAGGTGCTATTAGTCCTCAAAGGTGATCGCACAGCATTTGCTTCAGCGACACTGTTGTGTGTGCGCATATGCACATAGTTGATATACGGCTTTATAATGCAAACCATATTTATTTTTCTTCCTAAAAATGTAGTATATTTTTAAACTTTTCAGCACTGTGAAAACGGATATCTCCTGACCTTAAAATCCAGAGAGCATGTTCAAACCCACAAGAGGAACTAATTTGGGGCGTTTGATTTATGGCTGAAATCGCAATTTGAATTTGTTTTAAGTGTAATCACCAACTGAAAGTCTGGCAGCTCGGTGTTTTTTGGGAAATAAATACAAATATTCAGTGTGTGCCTGCATTCTAGAGAGAGCATTTTACAAGCCCGGTCCTGCAGCAGAACAGATGTGGATTTGGGCTAGCTATTAATTCGGTACACAGGTACAAAGTGTGAATGAAAGCATATGAGAGAGTGCGTGTTTGTGTGTGTGTATATGATTTGCCTGTATCTGAGAGACAGACTTGTTTTCTTTTTCTCTTTTTCTCTTTTTTTTTTTAGAGAAAAACCCCAAAGTGAGAGAACAAGAGCAAAAGGAATAGTGGCCAAGGAGGCATGGGGGGATTACAAGGATTTAGGTCTTTAAACTGCGGACCACCTAACAAGATCACTCCGAAATGCCACTAATTTCAGCTAAGGCCACAGACCCCCCTTCCTCTGCCCTCCCTCTCCCCCTCATTGTAAACAACTAATCCCAGCAGAAAACAACAGAGAGCAAAATGTACACACATTCTGCAACATTCCAGGTCCCGCTTTATCTTTTATTTATTTTTCTAAAAGGTCAGCGTATGTATGGCGCAAAGAGGGGGAGGGGAAGGGAGCCAGCAAACCCTCGAGTCCATCTCTTGTGTGGGCTCGAAGGAGGGTGGCAGAAAGCTCCGTCCAAGCGCTCAGACACTACGAGGCTTTCAGAGCGCGGCGGCCCCCCCGCGGCCTCCGCTTGTGGCGAAGTCGCATAGCTCCCAACCCAGGGACAGGGTGGTCGATCGCATCTGAAACGTAGAGAATCGAGAAGGAATTCCATCTCCTGGCGAAATTATAAATAAGGAAGTATTAGGCCCCGAGACAGGCTGATTTATGCAGCCCTGGAACTGCTGGCTTTCGGGGCCGAGTATCAGCCTATAAATCAAGCTCTTAAATCAAGGGTGTCAATCGCCGCAGCGATGGGATGCTTGGCGAGAGAAAGGCGGCTGCCCCCGAACGCGGGACGGCTGCCAGGGCATGGGGTGCCGGAGCTCTTCTTAACCCTCTAAAGTGTAAATCTGAGATCAAACATCGTGGGGGGGCACGGGAAATGCAGCGAGGGAGTGCCGGGCGCGCCGGGAGCGCGCTGCGGGCCGCAGCCCCTAATTACAGGCTGCCCGCTGGTTATTTAGGGCTCTGTGATTAACGTGATGAACGCGCCGGGGAGAAAGGGGCTTAAGTAACCGGGGTCAGGCCCTCGTGGGCAGCTCCGGGCCCGCGTGTGTGAGATGGGGTATGAATGTCGCGGGTCTGCCAGGCCCCAAATCGCCTCAAATGCTTGAGGAGCCTGGTTAGTTTAATCCCCTCGTGCCCAAGGATGGACATTGGCTCTGTTGGGCAGCAAAACCGATGAGGTGTCCAGAATGTAACGCTTAAAAACATAGGCTGGAGAGGAGGAAAGGGGCTGGGGCGGGAAGCTGAGGGCAGCCGGCTGGTAACACTGGGCCAGGCCTAGGAGTGAGGTCTCCTGCCCCTCCACGTGAGCTACAAACCAGGAATCCATCCAAGAGCTTCAAGCAGAGGGTAACAGGCCTCGGCAGCCACTTTGCTGATGGAGGGGTAAGAGCCATGGATTCCCCTGGCAGCAACATCCCCATCCCGTTCTGCCCTGACCGAGAAGATAAGAGCCCTATCAGGCACCTTCACAGTGAGAGGTGGCAAAGCAGCAGGTAGGCAGCTCCCAAACCCTCCAGCAATCCCTACGGGAATTCCCTCGAGCCAGAGAGTCAGGGGCTGGGACAGATACACAGTCACACGGGATGAGGCACAAAGACCATGGGAAAATAGGCAAGTGGCAAAAAACACTATTAGGAAACTCAAGAACCTGAAATGCTGCTTTCATCAGCATTTATTTTTACGCACCAAGACGGAGAACTCAGGGTACTGTGAATCTCACGTTATGCACTCAAGTAAATACCAAAGACTACAATAGATGCCAACATACGTGCTATAATTTATAGATACATTTCAAAGCAAGCATTCTTATGTGAATTTGGAGCTTTGATCTCCTGCTTTTCCCCTTGGGGGTAACAAAAACATTCTACCAACCCCCTAAATTCTTCACCCATCTCCAAGGGTGTTTTCACTAAGGAACTCGTTTAATTTCTCTTTCCTAGCCAAGCTCATCACTGTGGTATGGCTCCTTTACACTTCCCCACACCCTAAACATTTTGCATTACATATTGCATATACTTGCCAGCACTCGTATTTCCCAGTGAAAGTGCAACTGACCTTAAAGAATTGCCTCCAACCTACCTTGGGTTGGTTTATTAAGTGAAACTCCGGCTGCCAGGGGAGGTGGCCTGGAAGGTTGTGCCTCACCTCTGAAACTTGGTTAAATTTGGCTCTTCTTGGAACAAACAAATCGGCAGACTTTGATGCAGCCCCAAGCCCGATTTTGCACAGTTCAGCAAAAGGCACCGAAACGTGTTTTGCAGCAGGAAACCTCCCACATGGGAAAACCGACCTGGAAACCTCTCTGGATTCACTCTTCCACAAAGAGGGAGGGCTGTGTCCTACATGAATTTAAACACACTCAGCTGATGCCCAGGAAACGCTACCTATTTCTATTTTAAGGTAACAAAGCAAGTTGATTCCCAGCACTGTGTTGTTTGCTTTACTTGCTCAAGAGTTGGCACAGCCAGGCTGAGACAGGGAGAGTTAACATATACTGTAGAAAGACATTTTCTCTGGGGGTTTTCAAGGGTAATTCTGGGTTGGGAACCGTATCCCTCCAGTTATTATTCAGTAAATCAAGTCCTGTATTACAGAGGGTAGGTTTACAAGTAAAAGAAGCCTTTCTAAATGTCACCCTTACAAATTGAGCCTGAGTTCTTAACAGCTGAACTGAACTTGTTTAGTTCCACTGCTCCCTAGGGAAATCACAGGAACATTTCTTCCTTTCCCATACCCAGGTTGGGGAAGCTTTTCAAGAACACCAAAGGCACTTACACACAGACTCCCATCAGAAATCAACTGCCATAAGATACCTCAGAAATACTCCGTACCCTTTCTCCATACAGATCCACGTGGCTAGCAGGAGGGAGAAGCTTATTTATTGCTCTGAAATCAGACACAACTCTGGCCACATAAAGAAGCAAATCTGCAGAGTGAATGGGGCTGTTTTAAAGTGCCACTTTTCCAAAGTGAGGCATGTTGAAGTTCAACACCTGATGTGCAAGATGGATGGAAAATTGGGAAGAGTTCCCCGCACTATCAGGGAAACATCTGTATCCGAGATTAAAAGGCAGGTGGTTTATTTAACACAGATTGACGTACAAAGAAACTAGTCAGAAGAAAAAGCTTTTGAGGAGTTGCTGGTAATAACAGTTCAGATATTCATGATATAAGAGGTTCTGTATAAGAAATATTCTAAATACATTAGATACAGCACAGTCAGTTGAAACTAACTGAAAACTAGCTTTAGAAGTAGCTCAACTGCTTTCTGCCTACTGTTTTTTCTCGTTTGTCCTCTCTCTCTCCCCCAATTTATCTTTCTGAAAGCCAACTCAGTGGGCCAGAGATTGTCTCTATTCAGCATCTTACATAGCATGTGCATTGAATTAAGTAGCAAAATGAAAATAATGGTTTATAACCAAAGAAGTTTACAGCACAAAACCAAGAGGTGAGACAGAATGGACAGACTATATTTAGTATACAACCAAAAGAAATAACAGCCCTTCCGACAGACAAGCACCATACCTAATTATATCCATACATTCATGCTTATTCACACACTTGATTATCCATTTATTTAAACTGAGCCAATCTTTTTTTCTTTTCTGAATCATGTAGTCATTTTTTTCCTTTGCTCTCTGCAATATCTACTCTAAATTTGCTTTTCTTTCTGGGGCTACCCAGGGCTGGGGTGTGGTTAGTATTATGAGAAAAACTGTCTAGAAGACAATAGGCCTCTTCAAAAAAGGGTTCCAAAAAATGAAATGTTTGGGAATCCCAGCACAAACAGAACTTTATTTCCATCTTTGCAAGCCATGGTGCTGGAAACAGCTTCATCTTCTCAATCCTTCTCATGAGGGAATGTGCTATAAAATATATTTTACAATTTCAACAAATGTTGCCTTGGCAATAGGATCATTCCTTTGTACTGTTATTATCCGAGGGGAGAAAGACCACTTATGTGCTGAACCCCTATAAATGCTCAATTCCACCCTGGTTTTAATTAGAACTTTCTTCAAACCACTCACTGCTTCTACATCAGGTGCTGATTTGGCACTATTGAGGAAACAACCAATAAACTTCACAATCAATCCGCAGTTAGTAGTCAATCCAACTCAGCTTGTTGGTTTTTTTTCCTTTACACATTTTCTCATAGAAAAGCAGCAACAAATTGGAGACACGTGGTAAAACCAGAGCAGCATTTAACTGGTCCCACGTGGTCTCTCTTCAGTCCATTTGATGAGCAGCACTACAGCAACTGTGCTATCTATTTCAGCACAGGTAGCAGGAACCTGTTTACCAAAATCCAACACATAGTTTATCATCTTGAGATGATGGACCAAGGAATGTTAGCTGTGGACAACGTTAACAATACAAGTTCTTCTTTCAGGAACTGAGCTCATCTAGTCCTTCAAACTTTTTTTTTTCTGAATCTGGTCCACTCTTTCTGCTGAGGCATTTGAACTCACAAAGGTTTTCCACATTTCCCAAAGGGTTTAGTGTAACTTTCCTCTATATTCAGATACCTCCCTGCAGTTTTCATAACCCACAGCTCTCAGCAACATCTCCCCTGCACTTTGAGTTGCCTGATGCCACAGTGCTTTGCTCTTTGCTGCCATCACGTGCAACGTGATCTGAGGCCTATCTGCTTTTCTTTTTACTCCCTTCCCCTTCCAACAAATCAATCTCCTGGCACAGCGTCGTACGGGGAGTTTCCCCAGTTTGCTCTGTGTGGGATGTGTTTATGGAGTTCCAGCTTGTATCTTCACAAACACAATAAGGAGACCAGGTTATTGTCCAATAGTTCATGGCCCTGCACACACACACAATGCTGCGAGTCACATCTGCAGTCCCTGAACTGCGACTGCCCGTTGCGTCAGACGCCCCGGCAATGTCTGCTGCAATCCCCTCTGCACGGGGATCTTATCACACAGCACCTTCCTATGAGGAATCTCTGGACACATTGAGTCCAAGTACAGCCACACAGCTGATAGCAGCACAAACACAGCATCTACCAGTCAAACAGGGAACCTTACTGAGTTGCAAGCAGAAAACTGAAAGCAGAAAGCAAAATCTGAGGCTCAACTCCTCCACCCATATCGAAGTCTCATTTCCTGGAGATGAAAAACACCCGGATATTTCCACTTGAGCTGCTAGTAGGGTTTACTCACACAAAATGCCACTTTCCAGTACCAAAGGAAACAAAGTTAGCGTGCTCAGGTCAACAAAACCAACTGCAAGATTGTCTGCAAGTTCCAACAGCTTTTATTTCTGTGATATGAAGAGTTTGGAGTGGATTTAATGTAGCAGAGAACCATGTCTAACTTGCAAACAGTTCCCCACGTTGTTACAGATTGTTCCTCTCCAAGTGAACTAAAGGAGATGACTTCTGCACCAGACACGTGAATGCAGAAATGCAGCAGTGCAGCCCCTCCCTAGTGCGAACCCAGCAAAGGGAAGGCTCAGCCCCAGGATGCTGAACACACTGAGGACACACACAGCTACTGCAGGCACATTCCCATACACAAACTTTTCAAGGGACTCACATTTTCAGCTCGATTAATAGATTTGCTCCAACTGTGTAACTCAGTGCAGTCATTTGTCACTGAGCTCTGGGGAGCCATCCAGGGAAATAAGAACCTTTTCCCTGCTGCAGCCTGTCACCTGGGCAGGCAGCATCTCTCAGCACTTGCACTGTTCTATATATTACACCCCTCCCAGCCTGGTCAAGTATGTCCATCATTCAGCACATATGTAATCTTTGCAATTTTATTGTCTCATTGATAGAAGAATTAGCTGCACAGTGGGAAACACATTAAGAAAGGGCAACTACCAACCATTCTGGCTGTGTTACTAACTTCTTTAATCCCCTGTAATCTCTTCTAAGGGGGATCCATATCTACTCAAACCACTTCACTGAAGACATATATAATGTTATAGAAACACTGCATACCAGGGCTGGGAAAACAAAAAACCCTGCTACTGGTCCTCCAGACTATTCAACACATCAATCATTGCTGAGATTGGATCATAATTTCCATACAGAACGCAAGGACGCTGTTCAAATGAAGCCCACTTGCCTGATCTGTTTAGCTTGGAAGGAATTGGTACAAAGGATATTGCCTTGGACAAAGCCTCAGTCGCTCCAATAATGTAGTCTAACAACAGGAACTGAGTTTTGTGCAGAGCACCTCATGGTATCCCAAATGCCCCGAAAGAACCTGCTTAGGCTTTTCAAAAGTTGAGACTAAACATTATGAGGCTATTCAAAATCTCCTCCTGGTTTGGAGATGCAATCTGTGAATCTTGAAGCCCCAGAAACCATATATAGCAGGTTCACCAGGTTCCTAGATTCACATTACATGAAATAAAATCCCAAAAAAACTCAATATAAGTCCTTTTTGTCTTTTTTTCTACTGTGTCAATATAGTAATTTGAAACTGCTGACTACACACACACAAAAAGGAAAAATTGAATTGAGAAGCTAGAGAAGCTAGACATGATGTGAGCAGTGATGGGAATTACCAAGGCAGTGCCATGTCTCATCATACATTTTGCTAAATAAACTCCAAATATTCACCAATTTTTGCAATGGTTTGTTCCCAGCTCCCACCATCCAAAAATGGTTTACCTGATCCTTATTGCTTCCTTAGGGTGTCTAAACAGCTTTGTCTCTTCCATAATATGCACTTTAATGCAGTCTTCACAGCCTACAACGTCAAGGAGGTATCACTGCAATGAACTCTACTGGGAGCAGCCTTCAGTTACCACTCACATGTGACTAGTGTGAATGGGCACAGCAGTAGCCCGTTAGTTTCATCAAGCAGCTCACATCAGCCTTATAATGCATATTCTTTAAATGATGCAGTTGTTATTCATTTCTTGCTGCATTTCCAGATTTTTCTAAAACAGAATACTTTAGATGATGTTAAAATCTGACTGAACTTTGGGACATTTGCTACGCAACAGAAAATAAAATAAAATATATCTCTTAGCAGATTTTTATTACGCTCATTTTGACTCATATCAGCCAATATTTACTGACTTCCCAACTACTGTGGAAGATGTTTTATGAAGTCAGTGATTAGAAAATGCCCGAGTTATTTAGAGATGCCTGGGAGAGGAGATGTCTGGAAAGGGGAGCTGTCCACCGTGGACAGTTTAAACAAAATCTCATCAAATTTATCCAACTATTGTAAATGGATCCATCAAAATGTATCAGAATCATCAGCATCTTATTTCAAAACCATCCACTTTAATAAATGCCATAAAAGAAGCAAAAGCCTAAATACAAAGACATTGTTTTCACTACAAGCAGGACTTCTTCAATAAAATGTGGCAGTTAGAACTATTCCCAAATCTCACTACCTGTCAGTTCTCACTCCTCTAATCTTCAAGATTACCATTATGCAATAAGAAATACTTGATCAGCACAGTACCCATGCAGATCTCTGCAATATGAATTGCAGTAGGCTTTAAAACAAAGCTCTGCAGTGCACGAGCTTAATTCTGGCTAAGAGGAAACATGGCAAATCAGATTCTAGTGCATCAATATATGATGGCTATGGAGCAGCTGAGGGTGTGAGCCCCTGAGACCATCAGGTTTTTCATTGAAGGGTTTTACAGTGGCTTCTACTCTGAGAGGACGGCATCAAGGATGAAATCAATTTTCAGAAATTAAAAAACAATATTACTCCACATGTTGATTTTTCTCTCATAAAAAACAGCATCATACCATGTAATACTCACAGAATTATGTGGAGTGCTTAAGATAACAACCTTGAGCTCTGTTTAGGATTTAGTGGAGAATATTACTGCATACCAGTGGAGATAAACACAACTGATTTGAAACTCTTCATAAAAATACCACTGTTGACACACACAGCCTCCTTTGTGATTTAATGGTAAAGCTACCACACCACTGTGACGGTGGCATCAATTCATTAATCAAAATGACAGAGGGTCTCATGATCAAACCAGAGATGTTCTGGTACTTCTTAGGACAGTACTACTTGTGAAACAGCCATGCTGGATCCATTTGCAATTGGATTGGAAACTAGCAATTTTCTATACTCAAAGGAATTCTGATTTATGATGTGCTTGAAATTACTGCGGATTTATATTAAAGGCAAACACTTGGCAGTAAGGTCCCCTACTTACCTGTAATTTAGTTATGTAACAGTAGTATCCCTCCATAGACCCCACATCCTTTGGGGTTTTTTTTTTGTTTTGTTTTTCAGATATGTAACTCTGAAAGCCAACTTGGCATTTTTAAGAGCTTGGCCTTTTTCCTGAGGCTCTAGGCAAACCTCAAGCCATGAAGGAGCAGGGAATTTATATAGGCCTGCACAGACTCAATCAGCAGTTTCCTTTCCACTGACATCCACAGGAAGCCAGCTCGCATGGAAAGATGGGGCCATGCAGACATCAACAATTACAGATAGGCCACTTTTCCCACATTTGGAAAACGAACGCTCAAGGCTACCTATTTATGTAGCGTCCTTAATGCATGGGAAACCTCCACAGGCTCGCAGTTTTTCTCTTTGAAAAGTTTATTCACTTTATTATTCAGCACTTGCAGCAGTAAAGATGCAAGATGACAAAAAAGGATCTAAAAAAGGGCATTTTAGATTTTGAACTGTAATGTTCAAAAGTGTTAAAAGCAGTTTTGATAAGTGTACCATTTTAAAGCATATTACTTATCCCAAATAATTTAGGTATGCTCACAGATCTAGTCATTGAAATACAGCTTGGGAGGATGACGCACAAGTTCATCTACTTAAACTACTTAGCTCTTCTGAAGATGACACAATCCCTTCTTAAAAGAAGAAATATATGTTTCAAGCCTACAGCCTTCTAATTAAATGATTTCACTTGTGCATTTGAGAGCTGTTTATAGAGAGTTATTTCTGAGTCAGTCCTTAGAAACACATCTACGATCAACCCACCTACCTTAGAATCTCTTACAATTGCAGACTCCATCCAACTAGAAAAGGAAACAACAAATTTAGGGGGCTGAGATACAAAGAGGTCACATACCCTTCCTCAATTGTGACAGAGTTCATGATGATGCAGTTTGTTATCTTAACTTTGTCTTTTATGATGCACATGTTGCCAATGATGGAGTGTTTAATGGCTGTCTTCTCCCCGACTTGCGTGGATGACCCAATGATGCTGTCTGATCCAACCTAGAGAAGAAGAGAATGAAAACATGGGCACGGAACTACAATTACAAGTTCAATCAGCTCAAATTCACTGCTGGCTTCTGAAGTTCTTTGATATGGGTTTTCCTTACATGTGCTCCATATGGCCGCACATGTGTCAAGTACTCATTAACAAGGAATCCCTCCATCATTGGTAGGGAAAAAAAATTTGGGTGCCTTGCCCCACACCGACGGTTGGCTAGTTCTCCCAAGGTGCACTAGCCCAGCAAAACTCCTTTAACTGTCCTGGCTTTGTGGTCCTTAGGCACAGAGACAAGCACTGTAAGAACAGGTCTACTGGTGCTCATTGGTTTCACTAGGGCTTGTACAGGGAGACCTGGAAAAGGAAGGCCTCAAGCTGAGGTTCAATCAAAATGCTCTAGCTAAGAATCAGAGCTAAAATATTGACCCCTTGAAGTTTGGTGCCATTTGGGAAACAAATCAAATGGATTAATGGATCAGCTATCACGAATGACTGCAGTGTGTGACTCAGGGATAAGGCAGTGCATTTACTGAGCCTTTTTAAATGCAAGGCAGGAACCCATGAGTGAGTCCAACAGGAGACTCTGGGCAGAATCATTCACACTGTTGTTCTGCACTTCAGAACTCAGCTTCATTTCTAACAGTGCGACTGAATTCTAGCATCACTTCTTGAAGTGAAGGGTGAGCAGACAATTTTGAAGGAGCAGAGTGGGGCAGAAGGAACACTTACCATGCCTCTGTCAGTGACTTGTGCAGTTGCATGAACCAATGGTTCTTCTAAACCAAGATTAAGCAATAGCTTAGGAACCTGGAAGAAGAAATCCACATCACTTGTTAATATGACATTGATATATGAGCATGTTAAATAAACTGCACAAGGCAGGCTTTGGTTTTTGTAGCACTTACGCATCTAGGGCTTACAGGAAAATCTAAGTTCCTGCATTTTAAATCTACAACCAGACATGCAGTTTATCATGTTTCCATTTTATGAAGGAAGCAGGTTCACTTGCACTGCGTGTCTGCGCTCAACTCAGCCTCCCACCTGTGGAGGAGGAGCGGGTGGATCGGCAGCAGCAAGCGGCTCCAGCAGAGCACGGCAAGACCCCCTACCCAATTACACAGGTTTGTTCAGCATCTGCCTTTCCCACCGCAATTCCACATGTTTTGCACCTTTCAGTAACACGTGAGTGGCAACCAAGTCGTACTGAATATAAAACAGAGTAAACAGGCATTAAAAGGTGACTACATCCAGCCCACTCAGTAAGGTAGCAAGCTGAGGTATAGGCAACAGAAATGTATTTCAGATGTTTAAGGAGAGAGAGAAGCTGATCAAGTGGCTATTCCAGATGGCAGAAAGCTGCGGATGAAAAGGCTCTTGAAAGAGAGAAGGCAGTTATTAGATAAGCAGACAAAGCAGAGATGGTAATAGAGAGAGACAAGGCCCACGAGGTAGCCAAGAACAAATCCACAGAGAGCAATTCCAAAACTGGCTCCTGAAAAGAAAGGGCAGCCAGCATAGCAGAACGAAGCGATATGACTCCATGGTTCCTCCATTCCTGGGTGAAAGCGCAGCCTGCGGCACTCGGCATCGCCGGTGTGAGGCCGGGCCAAGGTCCTACCCCACGGCAGGGGTGATGACAGTGCCCATGAGGGCGCCGGGGGTCGCACGGCAACGCGCAGGCCGCACAGGCCGACTCGCGGTGCTGAGGCAGCTCTCATGCTTCTCTGCATGACAGAGGTGGTGGCCAAAGAAACAGGGAACATACAGAAGGTGGCAAATACACCCGTCAGTCCTTAAGGTCACGAGTGTGCCTGAGTGAGAGGCGGCGCACGCAAGAGCTGCCATGGAGCTCCATCTGGGAAAGCAGCTTGTCTCTCAGCACAGTGATGGAACCAGGGGATCGGGAAGGGATCCCCTCGTTTTGCCTCTTTTTTCTATCCAGGTACTTAATTTATGAGGAATTTTATCTTTGAGATCTTTATGGCGCTGTTAAGTTTGGCTTGAAGTTGCCAGCAAATTCAAAATTGCTGTGAAAGTGCTGCCACACAGAGTGATTGTGTGAAACCGATTTCTTAGAAAGCTGAGGTAACAGGAGCACAAGGCTTGTGAGTGACCATCAAGAATAAATCCCACAGATCTGAAGAATTTGGGATCAGACAGGGAAAACAAACAATAACCAACAAAAAACACCCTCAAGGTCTCAAATTAGGTGCTTGTAGGAAATTCTTTGGATATTAACATGACCTGCACCCTTCCCTTTCAGCACTCAAAGACAGTTAAATAGTGGGTTTTATATCGTAAGATTTTTACAGTTGCCATTTCAGACCTCCAACCTTTCACTTCAGACATCATTCATTCCTGCATCAGCTGGTCACATTTTGCAGACTGCCTTCCCGCTAGATTTGTGCTTTGTTTATTTTTTTCTTTCCTTTTTTTCTGCTACTTTTTTCTTTTTTTTTTTAATCAAAACAAGAGGTTATTTCCTTTAGTCCAGGATGCAGACACTACAGAAAAACACCATTTAAGTGGAGTACCGCAAAATAAGCCAGTTTACCTCAGTTATGCTGGCTTGGGGAAGGGAGGCTGTCCTCACCTCACACACAGCAGGGCAGCTGTAACAGGCAGCTCTAATAGACACATCCCAGTGCCTACCTACAGCATAGGCTGGAAAGATTCCTGCTGTCCAGTTTCGCTCTCTGAGAAGGGAAGAAGCAAGGGAAGGCAAGAGGCCCTCCTCGGTAGAAAGGTGGTGTGAGGAAATAAATAATAAATAAAGGGTTTTACTGGGCAGAGCAAACCCCTTATTAGAATCAGTTGATGACAGTGCAGCCTGAGGGGTGACCCAAGAAAGCTCCTATCTCAAGCATTTTGCTCTGAAGAGGAAGGTTAGATAGGGGGCAGGAGTCAGAGGGAGTGCCTGGGTCAAGGGAAGGTTTAAGATATGTTTGGATTTAATTCATCTTACAAAGAAACTATTTCCTGCTATTGAAGATAACTCCCTCCTGAACCCACCTGCCCACACACAGGCTGCAGGCATCCAGGAACCCAGCTGGAAGTGAAATGATAGGAGTAAAGTGTTTCCTCACCAGAAGGGCAATGGGTTAGGATGCCATTCCTTCCCATGCTACTGGGCTGCCCTGCTACTGCTCAGGGAGCCTGTGCTCCTGCACAGCAAAGTTACAGGGCTCAGCTTCGCAGCCAGGGAATCAGAATCTGGGCTGCAAAGACCAAGATATGGGCAAACCATTCACCAAAATTGCTCATTAGAGCCCAAATAAACAGGTAAAAGAATGCAGATAAATGTAAATGTGCATCTGTTAACAGGATTTGCAAGACAAACAAAATACAGTGGCACTCCTATCTCACAAGCACTCGTTAAGCTCCCTTTTTATGTTTTACCTCCGCATAGTTTCCTTAGAAATTTTACCATTCTGGAAAAGTGAAAAATTCAAGGAAAATCCTCTCCAAGGTTGAAGGCCCCAATGTGCTTTCAAAGTACTAATTCTATGTACCACCCAGGAGCAAACACATTTCCTGAACTGACCAAAATGTAGAATATTTAGGTTAAAGAAAAAAAAAAACAACACAAAAAACCACATGGAGTCTGACTGGCTCAACTCAATAACTTTTTACTGAAGTGGCTGCTGCCAAATGTACACGCACACTTCCCCTAGCAAGCAGTATTCTCCCTTAACCCTTTGGGCACCCTTGTTCCTGATATTCTTGGAAAAACCTTTCTCTCTGACAGCAATGCTGCCTCCTCTTCTTACTCATGCCTCCACAAGGGAAACAAATCACTATTTCCGTGCTCCTCTACAGGCACCCAAGAGAAAGAATTCCAGTGTGTGAGCTTAGTCTGACATGCTGCACTTCAAATGTGCATAAATTCATTCATTTTAATAAAAAGAAATTAATTCAACCTGAGAGCAGAGACACAGAAGTGACCACTTCCAGGATTCCCAATACAATGGCAATGCTCTCCCTTGTCCCACTTTGGAAACATTAAGTCTTTCCCTTCTGCACTCACTATCAGTTTTTCAGGAATGGGGGAAACTGTCCTCTCCTGACAACACAAAGTTCATCACTTGGAAGTGAGAACCCCTAAGCTCTATCAGCCAGTATAGTTAAATAAGGTATTAAGAGTAAAGACTTTTAATCATCAGCTTATTAAGTAGTACAGGATTTCTCTAATCCTCCCCTGTAATCTTTTCCTTTGGGACAGGAAGGATGTTGACTTGATGATCTCTTGAAGCTTCTCTTAGCCTTATTTTCCAGATTTCTTTGCTTTCTGGCTGTAGGACTTGTCATCCCCCAAAAAGAGAAAAACATCCAGACTGAGGGTTTTCCTGGCTCTCTCCAAGGTGTGGAGCAACTCAGTGACAGGCCTGTTTTCTTGTCTCCAGCCCCTATTCAGCAACCAGCCGTGCAGTTTGCACAGGTAACGTGGCACCGGTTCAATTCCCACGCACTCCTCAGCGCTATCCAGGGAACCACCCCCGGAGAATAAAATGCCCCATAAACTATTGCTGCATTCCCACATGTCAGGGATGCAGTTTCCTCACCTGTCGGTTAGCTTCAATATATAGCCCAAGAGTATTCACTCGGAAGCACAATCCCTCTTTCATTATATGGACATAACAGCGCACTTTTCCTTCATGGAGAGTTTCATTCATATCTCCTCTAGGATCGTTCCAACAAGAGTTATCTGGAGCAGGTTTCAGCAAGCTATTATCTTCCTTTATGAAACTATAAATGTCTGGAGAACACACACATGCATGAAGTTAGACAGGATTTAATGAAATATTTTCTGAAGAGGAGTACTATTAAAATACTGTTGGGGAAGGGAAATCTTTGCCCCACATCATCTGAGTGGCTGGATACTTAGCAGTCATGAACAGATCTTATCACATGTAGTGAGTAAGTGCTTATTTTTATTCTACAGGTGGGGATCAAGGGAACAGGACAGATGCAAGTTTTGCCCAAGGTCACGCAAGGAGATGGTGGCAATGTTAAAAATAAAATCCAAGATCTGAGATCCTGCTCAGTTCCTCATGTAGGGTAGTTAAGGCTTAGTCTTAGAACTTCCTCCTGAAATGACGCTTTTAAAAGTGCATTTACCTGTACTGTTTTTGGAAGAAAAGTATTGAGCACCCAGTTGACTTGCATTTTATTTACACCAAAATAAAAGAGGAGAAAGAAGAATTATAAAATGCACTCTCCTCTTTGAAAAAAAAAAGATATCTACTAGGTATCTACTAATATTTACTACATGAAGTATAAGAGAGAAAAGAAGGAATCTTATGCTTCAGGCTAATTCTGTACTCTACCTAGTATCTCAGCTGCAGCACATGGGCTTTAAAACCTTCCCCAGTTCTGTGCTACATGCACTGACCTAGTCCCGTTTGATCTTTTTTCTTTTGGTCCTCCTCTTTGTTGTTGTCTTGTCCCTGCTGCAGTGATGTAGGAGAAGAGAACTGCTTCCTAACCAGATGTGGAATCAGTTCACTCCGGAGAGATGTGATTGTCCTGGGAAAAGAGATGCACATATTAAGTTCCCAAATGTTAAGATTTATATGCTTTCATTTGCTTTGCTTATCACAATATTATCAGATATTTTGCACATTTTTTTGCCATCATAAATCAAAATGTCAGTACTCTTAGACAACTGGCAAGAAGACAGCATCCACTCGACATGTCCTTTTTTAATGCATTAAAATATAAAAGCAGTTTCAGAATAAGGCAATTATCAACTAAGTCTCCGGTCTAACAGAAATGCCTATAGTTCAGTGTGGCATCATCCTGAAATTCATGCTTGTGTGCAAAGGTAATGCAGAACACCACCAACACTGTAATGGTAACAAACAAAATTTATTTATATAGCTTAAAAACAGCATCACTTGACAGGAAAAGAGAGCCAAGAGTGCACAAGGGGATAAGACAAAGCAGCTTTTCTGTGTGGTGAACACAGAAATGCTCAAGAACATTTGAAATGTCTGATCCTTAAGACAGCAAACCATAGACAATAATGTCCTCATCTGCTGCTCACATGAAATACCAAGAACATTTTAAAGACTTGGTCCTTTAACCAAGAGTAAAGAACACATCTGAACACATTAAAGAACCAAGAGTTTCACCGTTGTTAATTGACCCAATCTAAATATATGACAGTCAACAGAAAAGTTCTTAAAACTTCAACAGTACATGTGTAACAAGAACCCTGACCAGTCAATAATCTTCCTTCTTGCACTCATTTATACATTATACATCAAGATAACCCTTCAAACAGACAAACAAGAAAGTAAGAAGTCAACTTTAAATTGGGATTATAGTCCTGGCACTTTTTTTTTTGACTCTTAGAAGATATTTGTATTTTTCAGTACTATGTTTGGAAACAATCTTCAAACCACGGGCTGCTCAATGGCAGTGTATGATATGTGGTCTTAAAACAGTTTTATGGTTGTTACTTCATTATTTTATCCATCTGCATTTATTTACTAAATTGTGGATTAACGAGAATAGCACTAGGGAAAACCAGGCAAAAGCTAACTCGGAAGTGCTAAATATCTGATGAAGTATTGGGAGAACTAAATACTGAGCTTTGATAAAGGAAAAACAAATGGCAGGCCACAATGAAAGAGGTATTACTGAGAACAGAAAATAGTAAAACTAGGACCTACTTATAGGTTAAATAAAAGAGGAAAGCATTAGAATGAGTTTCCTGAAAGGGATTTCGGAATTCCAAACAGTTCAAACTTCAACAAACACACAACACATAACCCGTTGAGGTGCCTATTAAGATGAATCATGAGGAAACGAAGCTGAGGATCAAAAAAATCTGCCAACTTGCTTTAGATTCCAATGCGATCACCTGCTCAGCCCTAAAGAACATAGAACATAGGAAGTGTTTTCCTTTCTTCTTGCCAAGGCTCTTCCCCAAGTCTCCGCTGCCGGGTTGTGCTGCATCTTCTGTCCTGCCGTAGCATCATCTGAACCACCCCAGACCTGAACTGCTCTTTGGCATTATTTGTTTCCTGCAGAGAAATAAAAGCTCCAGGCTACAATTTCCCCTTGTTCTTGACAATACCACCAGAATCATCCTCAGACAGCTGTACCGCAGGAGCTCACGAAGCAGCACAGTTCATTTAATGGCAACGTCTCTCCTGCTAAGCAGCCAGCGCGGCTGCGCGTCCCCACACACCGGGGCTGGGCACACGGGCAGGTCACTAGCTGGAAGGGTTTGCCTGCAGCTGTGCCATTCTGCAGGGATTTCCTGCTCGTGTCTTATACTCCGTCCAAAACCGACACTGCTGCGTTTCCCTCACAGGCCGGCCATGGCATTTATGAGATATATTACCTATAAAATACCCAAGTATTTGGCAGTCTTGAGCAGTCTGATGCAGAGGACAACACAACGCAGTAGGAAATGAAAGCATGGGGAATGGGGAAAGATGAAGCTTTGCCTGTTTTTTTTTTTTTTGATGTTTTACTCTTTCTTGGCCAAATTCTTAAAGCTTCTCTGCGAGGCTCTGAAGTGCTGGCCACATTCCTCCAGCAAACAGGGAGTAAATCTCTGGGTCATCTATAAGATGTGGCTCAAACTCATCCTTCTTACTGGAAAGGAAAAAAATGGGAAGGTTTACACTTGCTTGCTGTTTAAGCAGGATTTATGTGACCATTTCAGGAATTTGGAAAATATTACAGTGTTTGCAGTGAGGCACTCGGTGATAAAAATCTGGGATTTTTTTCATGTCAGACCTTGCAAAGGTGGATAGAGGGACTGACAGCGTGAGAAAATTATTTGAGCAATGTCAACACCAGTGTCAGAAGACTGTCAAAAACATTTGGCTTGGGCTAGAAAGAGAGTTAGGAGTAATAAAGGAGGAAAATAAAGGAGCATTAGAACTGTAGAGCCTTCATCAAGAGAAAGGAAGCAGGAGTTTGGAAGAACCAAGTGCCTGTAACCTAGATTCCAGAAAAAAGAGAAGAAAAATATAAACATACAAAGAACTCCAAAATAATAAAGAGAGGTTATTGGTAAAGTCTATTTCAAAATCTTATAATAAAATTCTGAACTAAACATATTAAGAAGAAATAAGATTGTATATTTAGAAGAAAACAGGTTTTTTTATTCACTTCAGCCTTTAAAACTTGGTACCACTCTGGTGTCTGAGTTTGTTATTTACTTTAGCACCAAGAAGTGAGAATGAAATACATGAAATACTCACTAAGATCAACAGAGGGAAAAAATCACTATATCTGGGAGAAAGAAACGGGAGTGGGTAGGAGAGGAGGTCATATAAACTTCTTATGGCAGAAATCCAGCTCTGAGCCAAATCTGAGCAACCCCATGGTCTGACACCTCACCGGAAAATCTAGAAAGTAAAGAGGATAAAAATGAACCTGCTTTTGAGAAACGTTTGCCAAAATAAACAGGCTTTCATAAATCCCAGCCCAAGTGACAAGCCTGTTCCATGGTCTTTCATTCGCGAAGATTTTATTTTTTAAAGTTATATGTTTTCACCTCAACAGAAAGCAGTAAGGTTTCAACTAAACTGCCACAGATTTGAGAGTGTTCCTCAATTATCACTTGCAGAGGAAGGGGGACAAGATCCTGGAACACTCATGTGGCTTCAACCGCTTGGGAACAATGGGAGGCAGCCACAACTTTGAAAGGCATCAAATTTGATAAAATTTTCAGGATAAAAAAGAAATACTTTCCAAGATGAAAGGCAATTCTAATTCTTCTTAGATTTAGGCATTAGAAACCTAGAGTCTTCTCAATTAGCTTAATTTAAAGTTCTAAAACTTTAAGGAATGCAAATGTACAGTGGGGCAAACAACTGCAACTTCACCTGTGCTGTCACCAGAGAAAAATTAGTGACGTGATTTTAGAATTAAATCCTGGCTCCGATAAACTACAGTGTTTCCCCTGTAACTTCCTGATTTTTGCATGACAAACCAGGCAGAGTTAATATTTGTGTCAAAGTAAAACATTTCTTGTGTGAAGAACCTGGATCTTTAAATATCAAATTTCAGCAAAGCTCTGCCAAAGTTTTCAGTGAGTTCGGACCATAAATAAAATTAGAATGGCCTATAATATGGCAGGATTAGGTCTACTTGGACATTTGAAGTTTCTATCCATGTGATATTTCTGTTCTATTACATTACATTACGTACACACATAAATTATGGCTCACAGAGGGCCAACTTTTACTTGTTGCTGAAATGCAACTGCCTCTGTGATGAAGGCAGAGTTACTAAATCTAGTAAGAACTGAAGAGCAATGGAGCCAACTGAAGCACTATGAGAATTTGGGAGAAAAAAACAAAAGCGATCACCTCATTGGGGAAACAAAATCATTGCATGATTATGTTCCAAGAGGCTGGGAGATTTCTTCTCTTAGATGACTGTATTGCTGGAGACAGATGATACAGAAAACAGTTCTAGTCCATTCTGGCAGTAAAAAACCTCATCCAATATTTTGTAATAGTAGAGTTATATATATTTAAGTCTAGGTAATGTGGCAAACCTCTCGGTGGAAGGAGCTGTTTGGCCTGACCCTCAGTACAGGACCAGCAGCGTCCTCAGCTTTTCTCTCCCGCTGCTGTTTTCAGTGGCCTCGGGCGCCGAGCACCACCCTGTCACTTCCATTTACCGGCTGTCACTCATTTTAATTTTCCATGTTTCATGTTAAACACCATAAAATGGTCTTAATGAGTATTAGCATTTTAATATCTTTCCTTTTTTATTAATCTGTGACGAAGCGTGAAACCTGCCCTTGTTGTCAGCACCCACCTGTGAAACGTGTCACTGTTCCCCATGGGTGAGTTGGAAACAACTATTTCCACAGGTGCAGACAGCGCTTGTGGTCTCCAACTAGCAGATTATTTGCCCCTTTTTTATCTAGTTTTGTCTTTCTTTTTGTCTTTTTTGGAAGTCTAATGGCAGCTCTTGCATGACTCCGTAAGAACACAGTAGTTGGGCTGTGATCTTAGCTCCATGGCCTTCAATAGGGATTCTTCGGATCACATCAAAAGGAGAACACGACGTGGTATTTCAGACCGGGGCTCATAATTAATGTTAGAAATGTACACATAAATAAAACCAAACAAATCCTAAGGCACTTGTGGCTTCAGCCAAAAAAGAAGCTGCATGTTTATGCAGAACAATAAAGATGTAAGAAAAAGGGAGGGAAGGGGAAAAAAAAAAGAGGGTGTGTTGGAAGAAAGAGAAAAGTTAATTCTGAACCCTGTAGGTACATAGTTCATGGTTCTCATCGCTTAAAGGATAAAGCCAAATAACATTTAAAAATTCCATGTAAGCTGAGAGCTCTCTTATTGAATCTCAATGTTATTTTCTCCTGATCCTTTGATGGAGATTAAAAATTTCCATGTGAATACAAAGAAAGAAACAACATTTACTCGGAGATTTTTTTTTTCCCGAGCATTTAATGCTCCCAACTAGAGCAGCCAGCCCCCATTCCCATCTCCTCCCCCCTCCTAAAGAAAAAAAAAGTCAACTCACTTTGAAGAAAAGACAAAACAGGGTCAGGGCAAGGGGGATTAGGGAAATGATATTTATATCATGGGCCAAATTAAAATGTCAATGCGAGAGGCAGGCAAACAGCCCTTGCCACATATATACACCAGGCGGGTTTCCTCAAGGAAACAGGAAAGAGATTTGAAAAGAGTTAATGCGGTCCTGAGTTAATACCACCTGCCTCAGACTCAACACCACTTAAAAGACAGTGTTTGGGTCCATTTCCCACAATGTGGTTTTAGCAGGCACAATGGAAAAAGCAATTACAGGCCTTTTCCCCCTTTTCTCACTCATTTGCTACTAAAAACGCTGGAATTTCGGAGACATGCTAAGAATGTGGAGAGAGGAGACAAGGACTACATAGAAAAGGAAAAGTATCGAAAAATTAAGTGGGTAGGGTGGGCCACAGCCATCCAGAAGACAAATTCTGCTCTTTCATCTTTCAAATGATCTTTTTCCTCTTTGTTTTGTGCATCAAAGACTAATTTTACTAAAAGAACAACTCCAAAGTAACCAGGAGAACCAATAAACTACCAATTACTTGCACTGAACTCAATAACTTCTCAAACCAACCACAGCTTCGAGCGGACGTTATTTCTACCTCCACTCTATTTGTCCTATTCTGCTCTCAACGTTTCTATCACAGAAAGCATAAATCTGTTTCCAGCCCCCCAGTTCCATATTCACAAACTTATTTGTCAGCGTCTTTTATTATTTTTGGAGCTAAAAGCCTACAGACGACACAAGGAAACTGGGAAACCTTCTACTAAAAGGCAATTCCACGTGACTACATTTCTGCTCCATTTGTCTTTCCATACCACTTTCTAAGCAAGACCTCCAAATCCGACAGCAACTCATTCCCACCTCCATAGTCCTGTGTGTGACAGCAGGCACAGCAAGCTGGCCTAAATACACAGCTTGGCTTTGCAGACACAAGTTTATGAATGACTTTCCTAAGGCTGCAGAATCTCCTTGGAAGTTGCTGCATCTTGGATGATGGAAGGAAATCAGAGGAAGACCCGCAAGCGACAGTCACAGGCACCGTAAGTCAGGGAAGATCCAGCTCCAAGCATGGAAGAGATGGTAGGGAAGTAAATTACATAAAAAAAGCTTTTCCAAGTCCCATCCAGTCTGGATGCACTTAAAGAAGCCAAGATCTAACTTCTAATCCTGCCAGGAAACCCCTGGGAAACTAGACAGCTTTCTCAAAACTGACCATGGAAATCAGAGCTGCCCAACTGTGTGCTGAAGCCCTTTGGACGTGTGCAGGCTGCAGCTCAGGTCACCTAAGTCACCTTAGCTCTGCCCACTCTCAAGCCAGCCTGGATGGCCACGCAGCTCCAGACTAATCTATCTTTTGCCTGGGAACGCAGCAGGTTTAGACATTTTTAGAACTTCTCTCTGCCCCAAGTCTCTGCGGCCGGGGAGGCCACCCAGGGTGTTTGGCAGGCGCTGCGAGCTGCTGCGGAATGGATCTCATTCATTCCCAGACAGCATCCCATTCTTCCAGGACAGGCGCACCTGCACCGCGCGCGCTTCCTTGCCAGAACTCATCTCGCCCTGTTCTCTCCCCACCTCTGTCTTTGCAGCCATCTGCATCGGAGCTCTCGGCTCTTTTTCGGGTGTCTTTGATAGGAGGCTGCTTTTCTGAAGGCTGCGCTGAACAGAGGCACTCTGAGAACAAGCCTAAACAAACACATGCACGGCGTGCACCTGTCGGGTTGATGGGTGTCTGCAAAACTGATATGCTGTGTAAACTTCAGGTGAATGAATACACATTTAGATATATGTTTACATTATAACACTTCAGAACTTGTCTGCATGCAAAGTATGAATGTCAAACTTGACGTGTCTGTAGCATGAAGTAGTTATTCATACATATAGGCTTGCACAATACAGATCTGGGTCATGTTCCTCAAGCAGAGCTTCATCTCTTCTGTAAGGTCCAAGAATGACAAAAGCTTCCTAGAGTCCCGGAAGATTTCTCACAAAATAGGAGAGCTTATAGATACAGCACCATCCAAGACACCTCCCAAAATCCTTACTAGGAATATATACATATTTCATATATATATATATACACATATATATATATTTATACACACACACACACACATATACAGGGAAGGATCTTCTGGGAAATACCATCATGACAAGAAATAACAGCTATGTCTTGTGATAAACTGCTACTAAGCTTTTGCTTAAGGGAATCTTCTAATTTCTTTAAATACATCTGTAGACAATTGGCACCATTTGTCCCTGTATCAATAAGGACCTCAAGCCTAAATAACTCTATTTCCTCTTCTGCTTCTCCCCATGGTATTTACAGGGATTTCCTCAGTCATTGTTTGGTCAGGTTAGACAGACCAAGCTCTTTCAGCCTGCTCCACGGAGGCTCTATTAAACGTGGCTTTATTTCTCAGCTCTTTTGCTTTATACAGATGCTGTTCTGCAATCCAATGGGACCATTCTCAGCTGGACCATTTTACCAAACACATGCTCATTCTTCCAAGAGTGTGGGAGATAAAGCAGAAGCTCTGATGCCCCATTCCTCCAGTGCTTCTCCCCATCAATCCCTCCACCAGTACTCGCATCTCTATATCAGTCATTACTTCCCCAACCTCCATGAGGAGAGATCTTTGTAACCTCTACTGTGGCTTTCACAGCATTTGGGTTTCACATTCTACTGTAAGAGAAATACTCAGTTTGACTGAAGGCTTCCCCAGAAAATGACAGCTGCATGAAAAGGTAGTTAACGTTTTTAATATTTGCTGTCAATGCAGGGCCAGCCCACCCAAGGTCACCTGAAGGGCCAGGAACATGTAAGGATGAGCTGAGGGAGCTGGGTTTGCTCAGCCTGCAGAAGGGAAGGGTTCAGGGGGATCAGTTTTTCACTACCTGAAGGAAACAATACAGAAGACTGTTGGACTCTTCTCAGAGAAGCACTGCAAAAGGGCAACAGAGAGTGGACACAAGCTGCAACAAGAGAAATTCCAATTGGGATAGAACAAAACAACTTTACACAGTGAGGGTTGAAACCCTGGGACAGGGCCCAGGCAGTCTCGGCCCTTGGTGACCATCTCAATCCTTGTGGGTTTAAAACTCAGCTTGCGGTCTGCATGCCATGAGCTTGAGCCTGGCTTGAGCAGGGAGCATCTCCCAAACTTCACCTGGACATCTTGGTGGCCATTTTCACATCCTTCATATATTCACTTTTCTAAGGGAGCCCAAAGAATCCCTACCAGTTACTGCAAGACACTGCCAGAGGACAAGAGAGCAAGTTTTAAGATTAACTTCACAAAAAAATTGCAATAGGATCAGTTTGCATGCACAAATACAGTGCCACCTGTGACCAAACACCATAGACTCATAGCCAATGTGGCGTATTGTGGCCTCTGAAAAAAGATATGCAGTTATTTATAAAGTTAAGCCAGATCATTTTAGTACCTCCAAAGATATGTCTGCTCCGGGTAGTCCACTAACAGAAGAAGAAATTGTATTTATTACAAAAGTAATTTGCTGAAAAGCACAATTTGTTTACATCTAGTGTGGATCACTGGATTTTAAGGTTTCAGGAATAAGCTGGACTGGTATCAGAGGAAGATGATGAAGGTAACGATCCTCTAGGAGAACAGGATATCAACAAGTTTCAAGCCTTGGAATTTCTAATAGAGAGCAAAGAAAGCTCAAACAGTTGGATATGTCTGACAAGGAAAAAGAAATGGGAAAGATAAACTACCATTTCACATTCTAATAGATTAAATGCACTGAGGAGCAGCTGGCTTTTTTTCCTCTCCTTTTCCTTGTCTGCAGAGCTACAATCTATTTGCTCCATCTCTGCCCAGTATACTTCCTGCAGGAGCTATTTGTTTATTTACTCGTTTTAATCACAAGGAAAGTATTCATTATAAGAGCTGCCCTTGCAGCAAGGGAGAGCCCTTCCAGCCGCCCGGCTGACACATGTTAACTCGCAGGTATTCACAGAGCAGGTTCTGTTTTAAGCCATCTTTCAGGCAGCCACACAAAGACCACCAAGCTGGGCGTTCAGCCCTGCCAGACCTCCCCCAGCCAGCAGCCTTTGCCAGGAAACACAGGTGACAGCCTGAATGATAAAAAGGCATTTAGAGGGAAAAAGAAAAAAAAAAAAAAAAAGCAGCGCGCTGGTTTAGTCTGGGCAGCACCTTAATATAAACCTGTAGGGGCTTTTGTGTACAGCATAGCACACAGCCATCCAAGCAGGAGCTTCAGAGCGAGCTGCTCATACTTCCAATTCTCAGAGGTTCCTGCCTTCCTCGCCCCGGCCCTATCGTTTTCCAGGGAAAAGGAGGGTGTTTCCACGTCAGCTCGGCTGCAGACTGCAGAACCCTGAGCACTGAGACACCAAAACCTGTTCGTGCCTCTCAGTGCCGGCCCAGTCGAGGCTGTTTGGACATGGAGGGAGCCGGGAAGGCAGGCGCTTGCTCTGGGATTGCAGCTGAAGCCGCCTGGAAAGGCAGCGCTCCATGACCTCATATGGTTTGTTCCCATTTATTTCAGCGGTCCGAAACACAATGTTTAACTTTGCACACAAATCACGCTGACTTGGAGTATGAAATTCCCTGCAAATGTGCTGAAGCTCACAGGCGAGTGAAGTTCTGGCAGGCAGGCCCCTCAATGCTGAAAAGAAAAAATTCTGTGTCTTTAGGCCCAGCTTAGCCTCCTGGGACTGCACCCCAGGGGAGAAAGGCTCCCCAGGGAGTTAGTTCCTCGGTGGCAAGAGAGCCCTGGGCAGACTTAGCCAGGCCCTTCCAAAGGACCACAGTGCTGCTGGTCATCACTCTTGCCCTTGTGACAGTTCTAATTGGCCCTTCCAGTGTCACAAATCACTCCTCCTGGCCACAGAGCAGAGCTGCCCGAATCCCAGGTGACTAAACACTGGAAACGGGGGCATTTCCTTGTCCAAGTGAAAAGCATGAGATTCAGACCAAAAAAAAAAAAAAAAGTGTTAATAATTAAGTGCAACAAAGATTTTACCTTGCAATTAGCACTTGTGTATAACAGGGGAGTCGGAACACAGCAAATACACAAAGCATCTGCTTTCATAGAAATTGGGGTGAAAAGCTTTCAGAGGTGGTGCACTTGGGGCTCCGTACAAAAGCGGCCCAGCATTTCCTACTCTAAGGCTGTATTTTCATCTGTTCATAAATGTTGCCAAAGTTTAACTGTTTTGGCTGAAATCACCCATGCCAGGTGTTTGCCTCAAGCTGATTTTTTTTTTTTTTTTGGATAGCTTCATCAAAAATGTCTCAGCTACTTCCAAGAACAAAATTACAGAAAAATACTTTGTTTTGTCCATGTTAAAAATATTTCAATTGCTCTGCTGAAAGGCTCTCGCACTTCCATGCTTGCAATTTGGCACGAGGTCACCTTTTCGTCAGGGTGTGAGATTTGTAAACTCATAAAAAGTGCCCCTACTACATGAAACTAAGTCTGAAAAACTGCTGTTTACATAGGCTTAGAAGAGACTTGTTTGTTTTACAGCTGAATTTCTGAGTCCTTCTATGTTGGGCTCACTCCATTCTCTCTTTCTTCCTGCAAGGTAATTGCCCTGCTCATGCACAGCTCCTTGGAGCAGACTCCAGGCCAAGGCTGCACAGACTGAGCAGGGTTTTCTTTGAAGTCCAGAGCTTCCCATCTCCTCCTGTTGGCTGACCTAAAAGGTGATAAATCTGTGCTGATAACAGCTACTCCATTATCTGGAATCACAGTGGCTTGTGTGAGAAACGCAGGTCGCAGCCTCATTGATTAATGCAAAGAATGTCACCTATGCACACGCATAGAGTTTTAAATGAACGCAAGTATAACAATTTGGTACTCAAATTAAGAAAAGCCAGAACTGTTGCCTATACAGCCTTAATTAAGGCATCCTTTTGTGTCCACACGATGACATGATCATTAAAAACATGCTCACCTATTTTTCTCCTCTTCTTCACCCAACGCAAAGCTGGACTATGCCCTGGGGATGAATCAGGTTGTGTAATGAGGCAGAAGAAAGCCTGCCTCATTTGTTCGAACACGTGTGTTCAATGTGCAAGGCACAGGGCTAGCAGAGGAGAAAAGAACTGTTGATATTTAAGGCAAATGAATGATGCCTGAAGAACTGGATTCCCCCTCCCTGCTCCTGTCAGAGGAGGCTGCTGAATGCAGAGGGTAAATGGAACTTCTGCAGATAGGCACCGAGCACGTGCTGCTTATTTGGAACCACCATCATCAATGAAAAGATTCTCTATTTTTAGCGTTCTGCATCATGGTGAAGACTGAAAAATGAAATACCTAAAACAAAGATACTTCAAACAAATTATTGTGCTGTGCCTTAGTTTCCCCCTTTAAAGTAGGGTAAGAGCAGTATCTCATTTGTAGTGGTGCTGAAAAGTTCAATTAATGAACCGTGGGAGCATTATAGCACCACTGATGAGGATTAAGAACCCCTGAACAAAGTAACTATTTTCAGAACAGGATTTAAATAAACCTGGGAGCCTTAGTCCGAACCATGGAACTTAAGCAGTAAAGAGCATCCCGTTCACTGAGCAACTCACACACAAAATGAGGCAATGGTCACAGGAAAAATGGTGCAGAATTGGGTAACTGGAGACTGTGCCATAACACGTGTTGCACAGAGCAGCAAAGCGCTGCACAGGAAGCCTCATGTTTTTCCCCTTCCTAACTGCTAAGCACTTAACTTTGCTAACTTAGTATTTTTAAATGCAGCTTTGTGTGTCCAACCCACATCTGAGCTTTCCTTAGCATATCAAGGATGACCTGTATAGTAAGGGAAAAGAAAACAACAAAATTTCTGTCCTGATGAAATTTGACAGAAGCAATTTTAAGAGTGAACTTTAAGTGGGACCATACACTTATGGACTTAAGCAGGTGCAATATGGATTATAAACACATATTATATACATGCTTTTATGTCTATAGAGAGATTACACAGAGATGCAGCACAACATTTCTAAGTGTAAATGCTCAGAGTGATTTTTCAAGTTAGGATTTTCAGTGTTAGGACTTTACTGAAGGGAAGAAATCTTTTATATCTCTCCCCATAGAAGATACCAGGTTTAGCCCTAATATTTCACACAGCAAGAGCTTCATCTTTCTGGAAAAAACAGAACGCAAAGCACCACACATTCCCACTTTATCCCCTTTTTCCCAGCTCGTGGCCTGGCTGGAATCACGGGCAAGCAACCCATGAGCACGTGCAAAGCCCCGGCACAGATCCTGCCCCGCGCTGCAGCCCGAGCTCCTGAGGGAACGGGGAACACGGGCTCTCCTCTTCCATGAACACGGCACGGTTCCAACCAGCATGCAGGAGAGGGCCAGGAAAGGGACTGGCTACTGTGCTGGCGGCCCGGCGGCCCCGGGGGAGGCCGGCCAGCTGCGGGGTGGAGCCGTGCCCGGGCTCCGGCCTCCGCTCCGGCAGCTCCGGCCTCCGCTCCTGGCTGCGGCTGCCTCGGCCACAGGGCCGTCCGCTCGAGATGAGTGGGACTGAGCCCTTCCCAAGCAAAACTGAGCCCTTCACAAGCAAAACTGAGCCCTTTACAAGTGAACCTGAGCCCATCTCCCCATGCTGCAGGTGCTCCCCTTGCCGCCGGCCCGGCCCTGCGCTGCCGAGCACGGCGCTGACTCCAGCATGCAGGCATCTCCTCTCTGGTTAACCTCATAGGAGGACAGGAGGTGTTTAGGAAAGAGAACCTCTTGTCTGAGTACAGGGAGGGCAGATTTGTAGCTAACTCACCTCATGCAGGCTCTGCTGAGGGGTTCAACTTGGTGGACTGAGTGTGATGGCCAAAGCAAGACCAACCTCAGTAAATTTAACCTTGCTGGTGCAGGATGTGCCTGGGGAAGAACCAAAGGTCCATACAGAGCAAATCTCTGTGGGCAGTTACCAGCAGAAAATACTGAATCCAAGCAACTTGTTCCTTGATGACATTCAGGTCACAGTCTACAGTGAGAAGGGATAAACTTGGTGGGTAGCAGGGTACGGCCCATGGCCTCTCCTGAGCCTGGTGGGAAGGATTCCAGCTCAGTGCCGGGTATTCCCTGCAGCGCCGGGATGGTGCCAGGGAGCTCCGAGTGCTGCTGCTCAGCCCCAGGCAAGGAGAGACCCTGTCAGTGAACGCGCTTTAACCCCAGCAGCCTGACCGTGCCCTGAAGCTGTTGAGGGAATCTGGAGATAACCAGTGAGGCAGGAGTGTGGACAGGGGTAAATTCCTGCTGAAGGGAGTGACAAATAGCTGGGGGCAGTATTTTCTTCAAAAGTCACTTTGAAGCCATGAATTCACAAGATATTCAGGTGTCACAGGAGTGACTTACACGTGAGGATCGATCCCACTAAGATTCAGCACTGAGGTTGAAATGAGAGAAAGGGAGATGGGGATTTAATTGCCATAATGCATTGTTTTTCCTCTAGAGGAGAGGAAGGAACAAGCAATCTCATTCCCTGAAAAAATAATCTTAGGTTTAAATAACCTTGAGGATATATTTTTGACTTTTGTCTGGACATGCATTTTTGAGTTCTGATACACAGAACATTTCCTCTGACTTTAATTCAAACGCACCATAGATCTCTGCTTTTTAAAATTCAGGAACTTGTTTGGTTTGCTACAGTGCAATAAAACTTCAGGCAATAGAACCTATTACTCAGTCTTGTTAAAATAGTTCATAAACTATATTAAAATATTATGAACTGTGTTATGTACTGCTGAATAATATTTTGACCCTTCTAATATCCTCTGTCGAAGAATCTCGATATCACTTTACAAGTATTGTTTATTCTCCAAATAAACACACCCAGAGGAGAAAACATGCACAAGGAGGCAAGAAAGGAAAGGAGGCAAGAAAGGAAAGGAGGCAAGAAAGGAAAGGAGGCAAGAAAGGAAAGGAGGCAAGAAAGGAAAGGAGGCA
>JAUBOD010000755.1:6187847-6246713 GCA_032353885.1 Nothura maculosa | reverse complement strand
AGAGGAAGGGAAATTGTTTTTTCTATTTAACCACAGTTCTGAACTCACACTGAGGACTACACGGGCTATCCTAGGTACAGGACCACGTTACTTTTCTTGTCATTCTTTGACCTGGAAGTGGCCACAGCTTTCCTCCGTAAAATGGTGCGCTGGAGCTCGTTGTAATACCTGATATTTTTACTGCCAGGCAACATTTTTCCACTCTCGTACGTCAAAATAAAATCCGAAAAAATGTAAATGCTTCACTGAGCTACAAACAATGAAAAAAAGGTGTTCTGCCTGCCATCAACTCCACTGTTAAAATATTAACACAATGTAAATATTGTAATATTGAGGAAGTACACTGTGTCAGGACTTCCTGGCATCGTACAAGAGCTTCACTGTTCGCTTCAATCCCTGCTGTTAGTTTTAAACACACACAACTTCAACAAGGCATCTGAGCTTCTCCAGTCCTGGTGTGGACTGCAGCGAGGCAAAAAATCCTACTCAAGGTTCTCTCTAGACTAAAAAACAAAAGTATTACAAAAAAATCCTCCAACCCAAACAACTGGGGAGATGTCAGTACTTTTGAGGCAAAAATATTCCACAGGGTCTTTCAAAACTCTCGGGATACTGCTGCCAAACATGGAAAGATCTTTGAGTGTGCTCCATCCTCCCCTTCCTCGGAGAAGAAAAACAAGCTGCGAATGCCCACCCATGCCAAAAGCCTGAAAGCCCACGTTATTCCTCATGGCAAAAGTCCCATTCCCCAGATTTGCCAGAAAGCACATTACTTGCAATTGACTCTCTCAATTGAGTGAATAATAAACGCGCATGTAATAAAGAGAAGGAAGCTGCTACCTGCTACTAGAAAGCCAAATGTTGCTATCAAGTCATAGAATCACTGCCTAGCTGCCATAATTAGGCATTGCTAAGGGAAGCATCACAGAAAATAAAAGCAGTTCCATGAAAATAGTGAAGAAAAGAATGATCTCTATAGAAAGCAAAGAGTCCGGGTCGTACTTGCAAAAAGTCAACAGATTTGCTAAATAGAAAACATGAGAAAACTCTAAGAGTGTAAAGCCAAAATTCACTCTGCTGGCCTCGCTTAATGTAAGATAAAATCCTGCTACTGACAAAGCCAAAGATCTCATTAGTTTCAATGGGAGTAGCATGAAGCCTTGAAATCTGAAATTACCACTATTTATGCTAGAGGATTCATTGTGTCATGCACTGTGACATGCCTAACAAAGACTGTCCTTGTCCTACAGACCTAGTGATCTGAATTCAAGACAGCATGAAGTACCGGGGAAAGAGAACCGAATGTGTGAAATGTCTAATATTTCAGAAATGCCTACAGCCCAGGAAAACTAGATGGCCAGGATGTCAAGAAATGAGTTCTACGTGTCATATTATGACAAAAGAAAGGAGCAAACGCCACTTCACGCTACCACCCGATCTATAAGGATTGCAGATTGCCACAGACTTCCTATGAATAATGGCCCTGTTCCATATTTAAATCACCTGCTGCTCCCGGAGCGTTCTCACCTTTCACACATGCTCATATACACAAAAGGGAGCTACAACTAAAATGAACTGTACAATGCCTCCACATGCCAGCCGTAGCAATGGATAAACTCTACTATTACACAGGGTAAGAAATTGTCCTGGGGGTTGACACAGTGTTTTCCACTTAACTTTAACTCACAGAGCCTTATCTTGGAAGCCATCCTTCAGGCACATACCCAGCTCAAGCCTTGCATCCCTGAACCGTACGTGCTCACGACCACCAGAAATCCCTTTTTTCCTCCTGCAGTGTTTTCTTACACGTCAGTTTATCTGCTAAGGGAAAGCACTATGAACACAACACTTAGTCCACCCCTTCATCTTTCATCTTATTTAAAACAGGAGAAATACTCTGGAGAATGCAGGCAACATTCCCTATGTACAGCAGGCAGCAAATAGCTACAAAAAAGAATACAAGAACTAGAAGTCACTCCAAAACTGAACGACATACTGTGAGGGGGTGGCTCATTTGTTTGTTTTTTAAAGACAAACAGGGCTTTTTTCCTTTCTTTTTGTCTGTTTCGTGAAATATTATAGCGAAGATCCTGCTCTGCTTCCATAAATGGATGTTTTTCTTGCTCTCGGTGGGTGGTCTCGGAGTTTGGAGAGCGCAAGACCACGAGCTGCAAGCACGGGATGCTGCGGAGCTCGCCCACCTGCAGCGCTGGCGGGCGCGCGGGGCGACAGAAAAGGTGATCTCAAAGGCCACACCAGGCTGTGGTAGGGGAAACCAAAGGTCACCAGTGTATTCACAGCCCTAACAATGGGGGAGCCCTGCTGAAGTGAGCAGCTAAGGAGGAGATATACATTAGGAAAACAAGGGATGAAGGAAAGAGGTAGAAATTTTTGCTTTCACTTTTTTTGGCACAAATTTTATGCCAGCTGATTTAATGAAACAAATTCCCCTTTAAAAGCCGCGGTAGGAACAATATGTCAGCACCAACACCTGCCCATGTGTTGCCAGGTGTCTTACCTGTTTTCTACAAGGAAGTCTACCACGTATTTCTTCAGACAGTAGAGATGGGCATCCATCAGCCCTGTCCTGATGTGCATTCTAGGGTGCCTGGAAAAGAAAAAAAGAGAAAGGAATTTTGTAATGGAATTTTGCAGGACTGTTTTTTAAAGCTTGACTTTGCAATTAAGGCAGTGGCTGGTGAAAAGTTTACCAAGATGGATCTCTTCCTGTCCATCTTCTGCTGTATTAACAGAGAGGGGAACGACACAGGCTGCCATTATTGGACTGTGTCTATAAACTTACACCTGCTGGCTCCCGGGTTGATTTGCTGCAAAAGAAAATACCTCCTCCAAGGAGTCATTACTCCTGCTACATCTTCTTATTTTTGCAAGTGGAAATTGCACATTGCTGGGCAGGAAGCCAAAGTAATGGGCCCAGAGTGCTAAAAGTTACAGCGGGTAATGTCAGGGTACAATAACTCAAAGCTTCTGGCCAAGTGCCTGCCTTAATATGCAAGGCTGTGCACGTTGTGCTAGCAAACACAACAACACTACTGTATTTTTCCCAACGTTTCCTGGAGGGGGAGAGGGACTGCAGATGGCATCTGCCCCCCCCTTTCCCATAGCACACATTGGAAACAACTGCCACAGCTCAATTACAGAGCTCGTCAGCCCAGTACGACGGACAGGAGGAGGGAAACCTGCTCTCATCCTTAGCCAAACAGCCTTCAAATAAGGCAGACTTACCTATCAGAGCGGGGCACATTAGTACTGCAGTAACTCAGAAGCCTCTATTAGCTTCCAATCTCTGTTAAGAACAGAGCTCCACAGCAGCAAGGCTCATTTATTACTTCCCTTGGCGCGTTCTCCTGGGATACAGTGGGATAGTTGCATGCAGCCTATCCCAAAGAAGCCTCCTGTTTCAGGCCAATGCTGCCTGTCCCTCCACACACCTGCAGCCTCCTTTCGGAGCGCTCAGCTGGTCTGAATCATAGAATCATAGAATGTGTAAGGTTGGAAGGGACCTTAGAGGTCATCTAGTCCAACCCTAATGCTCAGGGCACAAAGGCCACAGAAGTTTTAGCTTGGAGATAAAAACAAAACAAGAAAGAAGAAATTATAATGACACTGGGCTGTTCGAGACATCTGTGATTAGATTTGTGATCTCCAGGGAAGATTATTTTGAAGAATATATATATATGTATAAACACATACATCAATTGACACCAGAAATTGCCTGCATTTTTAGTTTTTCTTCCTTTGAGGTCTGACCTTCATAATGGCATTTGAACCAACTATATCATCAGAATATTCCATCCATTTCTTTTTCTCCAGGATATGACAAAGTCCGATGTTTGGGATCACGATCACTTTCATTTACTTTTAGTTTCATTATTTTGTAAGCTTGGTAAAGGAATCACTAACAACGTCTGCAGGTCACATGCATATTTAGTAAACTAATACTAGCATATGCCGGAATATTTATCAACACCAAAGCTCCTCAGAATAACTGTTTTCAGTGCATTGCTCTTGATGACCGAGCCGAACTTCCAAAGTATCTAAGGGATAAAAACTTTATAATTTGCATAGCATCTCTCAAGCAGGTCAGTTCAAACAAGCAGGTTCAACCCAAACCAGGCACATTATTAACTACAGGGACCATCTCCTCAAGTCTCACTTGCAAAGAAAGCTCTTACAATAACAGGCTAACGCTTGCAGCAAAGCACGTTGTGCTCACAATGATATAGAAGCTTTTAGGAGATTACTTCATTAGCTAAACATGAGCTCACCTAGCAGAGCTCCAGTGCTGATATTATCAGTGACCCAGATGTTGCAGTGGGAACCAGCCCAAATCGCAAGGCTTCCTATGCAAAGAGGATGGGGACTCCACCAGTTGTAAGGAAGTCTTGCATGTGGAAGTGACAAGATTCCCTCCTGGTCTGCATCCAGAGGATGGCTTCAATATTGGGTGTGTTTGTAGGAGATGGAGAATTTTCATATTTGCTCCAAGAAAAAAAACCCTGCTGCCTGGCATTTATTTGTTATTATTCTGCATACTAAATAATATGTCTATTTACTGTCATGGGCGGGAAAAATGGGAAGAAATGAAACAGGCAGAAAAGTAGCAAAAATAATAATATAATCTAAGACGGAAAGAGGCATAAAAAAGTGAAACAGAAAAGGCATGAAGAAAAAGGGAAGTGAGAAAAGGAAACAATTCTTAGCTTGAAGAAAGGCACCAGGCTTCCCTCCCCATTCCAGACATGCAACACTGCCCTTCTTCCAGCCTTAAACCCCAGGCAAGGTGTGAAGGCTGCAATGGGAGAGCTGAAGAAAGGAATAAAGCAGCAACTCCTCCAAACTGCTGGTTTTGTTGCCTGTTGCCTACAGGGTTTTTATGTATCCAGTCTTTCCACCTGCAAGCTGGAATGACCCTTTAGCCACAGGGCAGGTCCTGAGCATCTGCTGGCTCAGGTCTGTACAGTGCACACAGATAAAGTTGCTTAGCTGCAGTAAAAGCGTGTGACAGATGGACAGAGAACCAGCAAAAAGGGGCACACGGCAGCAAAGTGTGATTCTACCTGCAGCTGCACCACAGAGAGCAGCCAGATGTCCCCATGGAGCCCTCGGAGCTGGTTCATGGTGTTGGGTACAGGAACCACAAGGGAACACCACGCCGGACAGCAGGGAGGTCCCACTGTGGAAACTGCTGAAACACAGACCACCTAAGTGATCTGCAACCAGGTCCCATAGATTAATATTCTAATCACAGCTGCAAGGGTCAAACAGGCAAGTTGGGGCACATGCACAGACCAAGCTGTGATTTCTGCAGAGCAAGCGCGAGGGGAGCACAGCCACCCCAAGGCAGGCTGATAAGAGCACTCGGTCATAAGCAGCTACTAAAGATGACACCAATTTTGGCCCACTAAAGCTTAAGCCAATTTATCTCATGGTAAAAGAATAGGTGGCAAGCGATCTAAAAACAAACTCTCTCACCATTTCAAACAAGCATCTGGTTGCTAATACTGAAAGCCACACTCTTCCCGTGCCTCTGATCTCTCTCTCTATCAGCTAATCTTTACAGCATATGAAAGATGGGCTGGCCACAAGGCACAGCTGATACAGAGAGACTCAAATAACCAGCAGGGCCTGTGCTGGGGGCTCATGCACCTAGATGTAGCGCTCGGAGGAGGATGATACAAAATGCTTTTAATTATATCATCAAAGCAAGGGAGAAGGTACTAGGAGGGGCCAGCTGCAGATGGTTAAGTGTTAATGAGTGCTGGGGTGGGTAGTTTAGCAAAAGAAAATGGCTGGATATATATCCGAGAGGATCACTCTAGGGAGGAAAGTTGGAGCTGCCATTGTTGGAGCTCTTTAATGAGCTGGGAATGTCACATGTGAAGCCCCTCCTGAATCATACCAATTACTAAATGAACTTGGGTTCAGGCTAGCAAATGTAATCAGGCACAAGTCATTAAAACACATGGGGAAACTCTGCCATTCTAGTGCTGTTATTGTGTGTGTGCCTACATGCAAGGGCTGCTCCCCTTGCAAGCTGTGTGTGTGTTAAGTGATGGCAGATTTTAGCCTTAATGACGAGGCAGCGAGGGCTCCCGGGCAGCACAATGACAAAGAGGAGGCACAGGGATCTGCTGGGGAGTGGGAAAAGATCAGCAGCTAAAAGAGCAATTTCCAAGAATGTAATTTAAGGTGTAAAATTAGCTTTTATTAGCACAGAAGTCCACAAAACCCTGGCATGGGGTGAGGGTGCATGAAGGTCTGCAAGAGTCCTTAGAAAGGTTGGGGAATGTAATTCCTCGCACGCTATTGTGAAATAATAAGCAGTACTAACAGGATTGCTGCATGCTTCATACAGGGCATTACTTTCAAAGGGAGCCCTGAGCCTTTTTTCCCCCCTGATAACCTCGCTCAGGATTTCCTCCCTAAGGGAAAGCCAGCCTGGATAGAGCAAAATTCCCCTGTTTAAAAGCAAAAAGATGGACAATTGCTTCAGCTGTAAACTAATTAGGAGAGATTATGGCCAAGAGCTGGAGGTTCGAGCCGGCCCTGCACTCCCACTGACAACGTGATAATGCCAGGCGAGGGTCAAAATCATAAATCTGGAGGGAGCGCACACAATGCTCAAAGCCAAAAAGCCTCTCTACTAAGCATGGGATATTGCCACATTAACCTCACCACCTCCCAAATAAACTAGCTGAGAAAGAGAAATCCCATGGCCTCTTTCCCTTTAACTTCCTACAGCTGCTGACGGAAAATATGAAGGGCTATAAAGGAGCTCAAAGAACTGGGGCTATCTGTACTCTAATCGGAGCACTGAAACACGGCAAAAATTAGCCAGAAAATCAGGATTAATCTGGTTTCTGAACAGAGATGCGAATTACGTCCACCCTTGATTTGTGGAATATTAGTTCATCCTTCTCCTGTTTTCATGCTTATAAGAAAAATAAAAGCACAGTAAGTACAAACTAAGCATTCCCCACTTATTTGTTCTCTAGTTCAATCACACATAGCTCATATAGACTGTGCAGCTCATCTACTACATTCCCTATATGTATTCTTACATGAAGGGATGTACCATCTAATCCAGTGTAGATTGTCTGCACGGTGGAGCTGCTCTCCTGTGGATATAAAACCAGTTTACAGAGCAACACTAAAAGGAGTCTTACAGCAAAAGCTGCCAGACCACCTTTAATGTCTCCAGCATTCCTACTTTTAAAGTGAAAAAAAATCTCTAAATCACATTGCTCATTTACGGGACAGCTCTTGGCTGTAAACTCACTAATAATGAAAGGCCACTGTTATGTTGGCTCTTCAAAATCCCAGACACCTTATGACCTTAATTTCACACGGTGCTTTTGGCCCCATAGATCCCCAAGCACTTAGTTAGCCACATGAATGTCCCTACTGTATCCAGGGGCCACTTTGCCCACCAGTGAAATGCTGCCACCTCTGGGCTGAAGAGCAGTAGCTGTAGCCCATGCACAGCACAACCGAGACCATTTCTGGGCCGTCCTGCAAAGTTCTGCTCAGGCAGCCGCTTCCTGGTGGACTTCAGGGGGAATGAATGGAGTGGAATTAGACAGGCAGCATCAATTGGCAAAACCAGCTGTGAGCACTATGAGGAGGAACATTTGGGTGGCCTGAGAGCTGCAGGAGAGAAGCTGGGGGCAGTGTTGGGCAGAAACGCAGGTCCCTGAGATGGAGGTGAAGGCATCGGCTACTGCTGCTCGTGTTACAAAATGTACCATGCGCCCCAACGCCCTGATCTCCATTGCCAAGCTCAGCAGCACCCCAGGATCCCCTTGTTTTTCCTCCTCCTGTTTTCACAGAATCACAGAATGGTTGAGGTTGGAAGGGACCTCTAGAGATCATCTAGTCCAAGCCTCTGCTCCAGCAGGGACACCCAGAGCACAGGGCGGCATCCAGATGGATTTTGAAGATCTCCAGAGAAGGAGACTCCACAGCCTCCCTGGGCAGCCTGTGCCAGGGCTCTGTCACCCTCACAGGGAAGAAGTTCCCCCTCACCTGGAGATGGAACTGCCTGGGTTTCAACTTATACCCATTGCCCCTTGTCCTGTCACTGGCCACCACTGAGAAGAGTCTGGGCCCTTCCTCTCTACATTCACCGTTGAGGTATTTATATGTATTTATCAGATCCCCTCTCAACCTTCTCTCCTCCAGGCATGGAGATTGCTACCATCTTAGATGGGAGTGACACAATTTGGTCCCTTGAGGACCCGGAAAGCGAGGACATGCCACACCCTGAGCTTAACTAACATCAGCTGCTCAGTCAACTTCCAGATGTGTCCAACAGCTACCCAAGGAGAAGAGCACACTGCATCCTGCGGGCTGCTGCTCCTGAAGAGACCGGCACCAGCAGTGGGAAGCACTTCTAAAATAAATAAAAAATGTTATTCAGCTGATGAGCTACGTTCTTGAAAGGCTTCTGAATAATAAGTACTTCTAATTTAAAACCTTCAACATGTGCCTTTCTTTTTGGCATTACATACATAATATACCCATGAGACATAGCAAAAATTACAAGTCTCCTTCTGACCAAAATATGCTGAAAACTTTTTGGTAAGAGAACTTTCATTGACAGGCAAAGATTAAATCACTTTAGCATAGAGTGTATAGCACTGGACACAGGATTAATACTTATTTCAGGTGAAAATCAGCTTATACTGAAGCAGGGTGAGCTCCTGTAGGAAGCAGTCACATCCTGACACCAACAAATCCATGCCCTGACTCCAAAGCCGAATGCCTAGAGGTTGGCTGTGCTCCCGGCTCATCCCAAGACCTTATGGAAATGGTTCTTCTTTGCTCCACTTCTGTTTCCCTATTTATATATAAAAGACAGAGAATAGTAGTAAATTTAACACCTCAAATTGCCATACAGCAACAGAGAGAGACCAAACTGATGAGGACAGAGCTCAGTATGAACCCAACACACTGCACGAGGGAGGGAATTGCAGGAGGGGCTTTATTAGTGGGTATTACCCTTGCTATCTGGCAGCTACTTGTTCTATCCACAGAGGAAAAGAATTAATCAAGCCTTGCATGGAGAGGTTCCCTCTGTAGTTTGCCAAAATATTTAAAGTAGTATATACAAAGTGTAAGCTTTATTATTATATGCATTCAATGTAATCATCTTATGCTCCAGTTAAGGCCAGGATGACAATAAAATAGTTTATTGTACACTAGAACTGATTCAGTTCCAACAGAGCAGGACACAGCTTAGTCACTTTGGTTCAGATCTGGTGTTCGAGCTTATTTATCTTACGCTGGGCTAAACTATGATTTAAGAGATTTAATCAAGCTTTGGGAAATGCTTTTTTTGTTAAACAAGGAGAAAGAGCTAAAAGCTGCACCTGGTAAGTTTAATAATTTCCAAATTTCAGCTCGTTTTGCTTCCTGCCTAATGGAAATCCACATCAGTAAATAACAGTTTCCCAAAATCAGCAGGGCTGAAAGGATGACAGAACACAAGAAGAATAAGTTTTAAGCAAACAGCTGAAGCTGGAGGACGGCACAGAGGCTACTGAAGAACAGCAGCTCCCGCTGATCCCTCCTACGCCAGCTCCCCGAGGGCTACGCAGCAGACACACGATCTATTTTCTTAAATTAAATAATTACAGTAAATGCATGGGAAACAGGGAAACTAAACACTGGGTCAAAGCTGTAGGTCACTAGCAATATATAGCTTAAACACAGCGAGGCTGCCACAATTTCTTATGTCACTGGCCTAGACTCAAAGCCAAACAAGAGAATGGGAGCGGGGCAGCTCGTGGTGCGGGCCGTGCAGAAGCCCTCGAGATGCTCTGGGCCTCCCTGGCGAGGGGGATTTCACTCATGTCTAGAATTCATAATCTCTCATCTGCAAAATTCTGAGATTTAAGGTCATGCCCACCTCCGGACTACTGAAACACACAGAAGGAACCACTCGCCCATCTCCAACTGCAAGTAAAATCAGAAAGAGAAAAGCCAAGGTAAAAATGAGCATTTCTCTACACAGTGCAGGGTCCAGAAGCAGGACAACCACAGCTGACACGTACACCTTCATTCTGCCGTTGTGACAAACCCTTTGGGAAGCTCATTAAAGCCCCCTCATGAGAGTCCCTTCATGAAAGCCCCCTTCTTCTGCACCACAGGTTCATCAGCATTAAAAACCTCTCTTGCAGCCTTCTTCTGTGCACAGGCCATATCTGATCACTCCTTCCTCTGGCAGGATCTTCAACGGAAGAGCAACCAGGCTCCTTTGCAAGAAGATGCCTCCTTGTTTAGAGGACACATACACTCAAACCACCATGTGTGAAAAAATCACCTAGGATTCTCTTTTTAGACACTGATTATATTTCCACCTCTTTCCACAGTTCAATTTAATGGACCCCAAGAAGGCTCTGACAGGGGCCTGACAGCAAGCTATCAGAGATGGAAGGAAAACCAGGGAGAGCAGGATGGAGACAAGGGCACATCCAATTTTCACACCTCCAGTGCTATTCAGCAACGCACGTCTCGTGTCGGACAGATAAGCAGTGTCCAGCTCCCGGCAGCATTTAAAACTCCAGCAGGCAAGAAACACATTCCCTTTGCATGCAAAGGAAAAAAGAAAACCCAAATGTTATGTTTTAAATTACTGAAAACTACCTAAATCCAGCCCAAGTCGGACGTCCTCTGCAGTAAATCTGGCAACACTCATTTCCTTCATCTACAGTAAGTGAATTATTCTTAGCTCCTGCTCCTTGAGGTTCTGTAGCCTCCTAAACTGATGCTTTGACCTGTGTTTCCTTCTGATTTCCCCCTGGAATCTACTGCTTCTGCCTCACTTTTGATTCATGACAAGGTTTCCTAGTCATAGCTATTCACATCACAACTCCACCTTAAGTGTGGACATTTTAGCATTTGATCATACAGCAAGTCATCATCTTGACAAGATCTTAACAGACAACTATAAATGTCAAACAGTTCATGTTAATGAAAATATCTTCATCTCAGCCAGAAATTAAAGGGAAGTGGGTACAGATCTCTGCCACCAGTGCAGAAGGAGCCTGGCTGTGGTGACCAGGATACGGACTGGTCCACACACAAAAATATCCATGTTAGGGGAAACTACAATAAGCTATAAGCAGCTAGATGAGATGAATGCTTCTTCCCGGCAGAAAAACAGAGGGATTTCCTGGCTTGGGCAAGCTGAAGGAATGACTCAGCCAATGTATTCAGACAAATCCACAGCTACATCTAGGCTGGATTTAGGACAACATCAACACTGAGCCATAAGACTTTGGAGCAGACGGTGATGAGGGCGAGGGAAAAATCCAGCAGCAGAACACAGCTCAGTTCTGCAGTGGATAAATCCCCTGAGTGATATGAACATCACTTAAAAAATGCTCGGATATTTGCATTCCTTTCCAATGCTAGAGGAAATGATACTATTAAATATGTCAACTAAGATTTTGACAGTCAAAGAAGAATTTCACTAAAAAAAAAACCTTGCAATTTAAAATTACAGCATTCTTTCTGTAGTCAGAATTACAAAAAAAATCAAGTGGAAACCAACTGCAGAGAACTCCCCTCATTCAACTCAAACTCAACTTCATGAGGAACTACTCTAAGAGTTAAATGGCATTTTACAAAGCACCATCAGAAATACTGTGGGACAATAAGCGTAAGAGAAGCAAAAGCACAACACCAGAAAACAAAGTCAGCAACTCACTCAAGAAAATCTATTGTGATCACAAGTAGGATAAAACATCCACTCAGGGACCAAATTCATATTTTTAAACAAGTAATTACAGTGCTTTGAACCACACTGGATTATTTCTGGTTAAACCAGATTACTCATGATTTCCAGATTTTTTTAATAGCTATAACAGAAGTTGCTGCATCATATTACTTATTATTCTAAGAAAGGAAGCTTACACCTAAAATGCTTTCAGGAAGACGTAAGTTGGAGCACTACAACATTAAACCCCAGCTGAACATAAGCATAAATATACACCACATGCTAAAGATAGGGTTGGATTTCTGAAATCTTTCTCATCTTTCACCAATTAATGGCATCTGAAGAACAGCTTAAGTTGGGTAGGACCTTTTTCCCTTTGGCACAGCGAGCACAGAATACCATGGAGGAGAGAAGATGATCCTGGCAAATGGAAGGCAGTGGTGAGGAGCACGTTGGCCTCCTTCTCCCCATGGAGAAAGAGAGACCTGGTACAAACGAGAGCATCATTGTTAACACGGGACGTGGGTTGGGAAGGAGCTGCCTTTGTAATAAACACAAGAAACAGTCGCTGTTGTTTTAAAATAAACCTTCTTGAAGGAGAAGTTGCCCTGACAGTTGGTAGGACACTGCTCATCAGTGTATTTGCACAATTTAAATCCTTTTGCATTTTGCAGCTGCAATTCCAAAGGGCAGTTTGGGGCTCAAACCAGCACGTGTCCCACGGCTGTGAAGAGGGGACATCAGGACACTGCTTGTTTGGAGACAGAGCTTGGTTTCAGCAACGAAATAGAAAGGAGAAGCCCTATTAATCCCGGCTTTCATGGTCCCTAGTAATGAAAGCAGCAGCACGGAACCATTTCCACTGTTGGTCACAAGCTGAGATGAAAAAGCAAAAGGAGAAGCCAGCAGCTGAGCTCTCCATCACACAGTGGAAGTGATTTAGACATCACTGGCTAGAAGCAATAAACTGGTTGCAGTGAAGAACAAAATTCAGATGCCTCTGTAATTTGCTTTTAGGGCAACCCTCTTTACAAAGACCAGAGTGGTAACAAATCCAATCCTTCTCCTTTACAAGGCAAAACCCACGGCAGGACAATTTCCTCATCTTGAAACGCTTAAAGAAAACACAGAAAGAAAATGTGTATTGGATGACCCCAAAATTATCGTTTACGATTTTATGGCAACCTCAGATGCTATTAAAGCAAAACACTTGATATTCCCTCCTTGCTTGGAAGGCACCGGGACCGTTCCCCGGCTGTGGTTGTGGACTGCTTCAGTATTATCCAACTGCATAAATGAAACTAGTGTCAAAATTAAGTTTTAAATGGCTTGAGGTTTATAAGGAATTAAAGAAGGAAAAATTAAATTTGAAACTCTGCTTGTTTACTAGCACTAATTAAATATGCCAGATTTCTGGGCAAGCTTCCTAGCCTGTGGCTACTACGTTACTGGCTTGTAAAACAGTCAACAAGCACATGAGTACAAAGCACAAATACAATAACAGAGATTCATGTACAGTCCTGCCCTTAGCTTGTAAAGAAAAAAAAATGTATTGGGAACAATCTGTAACTATAAAGACCTGTGCTAACTCTGTAGACTGGGTAAGTAATATAAAAAGGTCCAAGGCTACAATGGCTGCTTTTGCAGAGAACAGTATTAAATCGAAGAGCATAAAGAAGCCACGAGCTAAAAACAAAATGAACAGGAAGCTTTAAAAGACTCGTGTTGTATTTGCTTCCAAAAGACCCCAAGCTCCCAACTCTGCTCTCAAAACATCTTGCTATTAAAAATAAAAAGTAGTTGTGGCACTTCAGCATGAGAAGTGGGCCTGATGAGACCAAACAAGGACGCTGCATTCTGGAAAAAAAGTGGATTTTATATTTATACTTTTATATTCACAAGAAGATAGGTTTTCTTCAAAGAGCTGGAACATCTGATGTAACACAAGCAATGACCATATCCTTAACTGTAACATCCATTTGGCTTTTAAATGTCTAAACTAAATGCATTCTCAGCTTGTGAGAAAACTGTAAACAAAACCAAGAACGAACAAACTAAGGCTAACTCCAGCTTAAATGGATCTGCGGGATATTGCTTGTCTTGGCACACAGGCAAAAGGAAAGAAAACAAAAATCAGTGGTAGCTGCATCATGGGCAGGTAGGTAGCGCAGGAGAAGGAAGGACAACAGGGTCCCTTGGCCTAAATGCTGTTCTTTGTACATCCTTCTCTCAGGAAAAACTTCCATTTACTTTCAGCAGCAATTCCTACAAAAGCAGCAAAAAGTTCCTAATGAAGGAGCCCTTGAAAACAATTTTGCTGCCCTGATGGCTCCAGGATGAACAACCTCTTATAGCTGCTCTGTAATTAATGCATGTTTCTCCTGCACAGTAGCAGTGCTCAGCCTTAAGGAAACCTGGAATTATGCTTCAATAAAAACCCAGCCACACAAATATTCTGCTATAAAAATAAATGCATAAACATCTAACTTTCCAACTCCCAGAATCACGTACACAAGGCAGAGGAAAACGACATAAAAATAACTAGGTTTTTGTTTATATCTGCAATTTAGAAGAGCAATTCCAGAAACTAAGTTCTTCCACAGAGACCCTGATTTAATTAGCCTGCATAGCACACTTGATTTGGGTGCAGACCTCTGACGTACATTGATAAAAAGACACAAATACACATCAGACACACACAAGATCATTTGCTAAGCTTACAAGCCCAGGTGCAGATAAGAGCTCTCAAACGCATTCCCATGAGCTCGTCCCTACACACAAATGATCCTTTTTCCATGTATACAAACTGAGCATGGTTTCAATTAAAAACGTGACTGAATCGATTGAATCATATATCCTTGTAAACCAGCCAAGAAATCAAACACAAATTAAAGTCCAGAAGAATTTGCTGGAAGTACAAACCATACAGCACAACATTTCCATTTCTAGTAAAAAAAAAAAAATTTTTTTAAATGATAACCTCTCCTTTCAAAGCAGAGATTGAAGTGACCCAGCAGTATCTAAAGATGCTGTTGTTTAGGAGTGAAGTGGTTGAATAATAAAAGATATTTAGAAAACCTACATAAACCTGGTAAAAATCTCAGCTTTGCACAAAATAAGTAAGCACAAATAAGCACAAAATTGATCAATTAACAGCAAACATTTGCTTTGTATGTTCTGGCAACAGTTAACCTCAAGTGATCATTTTTATATTAATATCTGTTTAGGGTCTTACTATCCAAGTGAACTTCAAAGCTACCTCCTTCTGGACAGTGGCAAGGGAGTCTACTCCAGACATTAACGGTGGCAGGCAGAGGGACGAAGAAGACTGAAAACAAATGGTTTCTGCAGCATCATTTCACTGCATCTTGGCACTTTTTGGTCTGTCTCTCCCTCATACTACATTCAGAAGCTTAAATATCCCAGAACTTTCAAAATGAACATTAACTCTAAATATTAAAAAAATATTTTCCAAGACAAAGCTCATGGTCAAGTCAGTGCCCACCTGCAGGGAATACTTTGAGGCTCTGTAATTTCCTTCCTCTGTATAACTTCATGTGACTCTTCCTACCAATGCCCTACGCAGCTTGCAGGAATCGACAGTTTTGACCAGGAAACTTGCACTTGGAAATCAGTTCAGCCTTTGCAAAGCTATGGACCTGTGTGCAGCGCGAGTGGCCTTGACTAATCACACGTAGCACTCTTCTGGCCGTGGCCTCCAATTGCTTTATGGTAGTCCTTTCCCACAAGCCCCATTATTTTTAATTGTTTTTACCATGAACAGCTCAGGTCAGCTTTCATCTCTCCACCAGACAGTAACTTTCCAAAATAACTGACCAGTGATGAAAATGACTCACTGACATATCTGGAAAACGAAGGAAACAGTAGCGTCCTAAGACATCTAGGCTCTGGATACTCACACGGGACTTTCTTGAATTAAAACTTAGGTTTTCTTATCACCATTGTAAGAGCAGTAAAAATCAGCAGTTGTGCAGTAGGCACATAGCAGTAAAAAGAGGAATAGCTCTCAAAGGCCAGAAATGCAGTTCTGAGTCACCTCCGCAGTGGCCACAACATTATTTTTATTTAGGAAAATTAAGTAGCCACTGGACAGCAAAAGGGTCAAGGGGGAATTAGCCTTAAATTATTTTGCTGCAGCCTGCTGCCTTCTTAATGGTGAAAAAAAAAATCCTTTATAGCCTCAAAACACAAAACCAAAGGAGCACTGGCAGGCCCCTTTCCAGCAGGTTCCTCAGCTCTGCTTCCATCCCAGCATTTGCCATTTCTGCTGTCTGCAGCATTCTTGACATACATGTTCATTGTATCCTCATTTATGCACACGATCTCTACGGGGCTGTTATTTCACGGGGCAGTATCACCTTTTGCTTTATTAACACGATCTGTCATTTGGAAAACATTAACTCCTTCTCTTCGTGCATAAGATTTTCATAAAAAGGCACACACAAGAAGCTTGCTTGGCAGCCCAAGCCATCTCAAAAGGCGCTTTAAAGCAGAAATTATTGGCATGCTTTTAAAATGTCTTGGGAGAAATGAAAACAAGTAGTCTGGGGAGCAATCACTTTCTAAAGGGAATTGGCTTTCTACTATAAAAAGTAAACTATTTAAAGCAAGAACTATAAAGGATTTTAACTCTTATTTGACATGTGCGTTTCAGGATCTGAAAGTGCTGACCCAAGCTGCACGCATTGGTGACACAAATGCCATTCTTAACAGTGCAAAAACTGCCATGGGCAGGCTGTGCTGGCAGTGGAGAGCAGCCAAACGAACACGGGGATTATGAAGTATCACCTCTTCTCCCTGAGCCCGGCTAGCGGGGCCCTCAGGATCTGCGCACAATCCCGCTACTGTTCGTGCACGGGAGCAGGCCGCTCGCGCAGGCCGCGGGACAGGCCATGGGCCGCAGGAGGACTCGTTGGCGCGGCGGCTCCGTGGCTCCGCGCGGCCCCATCATGGCCAGCGCGGCCCTGGCAGCGGGATGGCCGCCTGCGCGTCACCTTAGGCCCAGCCCAAGCACTCAGCGCCAGCCTGAGGCACTGCGGGCAAAACCTGCTTGGGGGAATGTGGGCAACCGCCCCACTGCAGTTCGGGTCACACATTTGGCAGTAGTGACTTGCTAATAAATAAGTAAATAAATAAAATAGATAGATAAAAAATATATATATATATATATACATATACACATAAATATATAAAATATATTATAAATATATTTATATTTATTAATAAATATAAACACATAATATAAAATATGCATCTATAATATAATATATTATATATTATATAATGCATTCTATATATGAATACATACTAAAGTATAATTTATTAAATATATAAATGTTACTATATATTGGTATATTTATTATAAATATCTAATATTTATATTTTTCATATAAATTCATTCATAAATTCATATATTTTTCAGATATATTATATATGTTTTATATAATAACTGGCATATTGATACAATTTATTAATTGCATATACTAATATATTATATATAGAATATATGTATAATGCTATTTTATATATTTTATATATATATTTTTTTTTTTTCCTCACCATATATCCTGTGCTTTTGTGTAAAGGACTGGAGAATACATGACTAAACTGAAAGGCAATTACAGAGCAGAGTGATTACAGTAAAAGCAGCGTGCTACAATAAAATATAAGCTACACAGCAACACATCTCAATACTACTGGGGCCTGACAAATGCAGAAACACAAGTCCTGAAAGACACCTAGATGTAAACACGGTTTGTCACTCATGCTGCGTGCGATGCCGTGGCTGCTGCTCTCTGTTGAGGTCCTATTCGGACTCTAAACGCAGGAAAAGCAACAGCTAAAACTCTGTAGTCAGAGTGGCATTTTACCATTCTACCTTTACTTAAGTGATTTATGACTTATGATCTTATGAGACTGGAGAGTAATATTATCTTCATTTAAAAATGAAGAAACTAGGAGACAAAAATTAGGGGCCATGAAGCCGTGTAGAGAGCAAGGTATCTCCCTCTTTTTCTTCATACTTGATTTATGAGACTATCTTCTTAATGCAAACAGGTGATCTTATAGCAACTCACATTTTAATTTACATTCTTTCCAGCACCACTCTATTTACACAACAAGAACCCTCTCTTCCTCTGTAACAGAAAAGTTTTTTACTTTAATGATTCTCTGTAACAATCAAACAGATCAACATCTTTCTTTCCCCCTCCCACCTCCAAAGAAAATTATAAATTACTAGGAAATAAGGTCAGATAACCTTTCTGCAAATACTTCAAGTGAACAGATGTTCAGGACATGTAAAGTCATTTTTTATCCCTGCCACATATAAAGCCTTGTAATCTATATAATTTCCCTAGTGTCATCATTTGTCCTTTTCAGTTGGCAAGTATTAAGGGCATAGCAAAAACATGTCAAAGTCTGATTTTTTTGAGTCTCTGTCTTCATATAATAAGGCAAATTGGAAAAAAAATGCGGGTCCTGAATTCTAGAGCTGAAGTATCACAGCTTACATCCAAAACTAAGGCAAAAGATAAAACCCCTCTGATCTTAAATACACACTATTTTCTCAAGCAGTAAGATGCAAAATAACACACAAGAAAGCAGGAATTTGGCTCAGGGATCCATCCCCTCAACAAGAAGGGGTTACCTTTAACTCCTTGCTTAACAAAAGAATCTGAATTGGGTAAACCAATGTCTCAATTAAGATTTTGTTTAGGAAGAGTTCCGGAAGGGAGGCTCATTTGCTAGCGCGGTGGCTCCAGAGGTCTGGGAGCGAGTGCAAGAAGAATGGAGCTGAATGTGGGAAGGTCCATTATTCTTTCAATAGCGTCTGGGGCTGCAAAATATGTGCTTGCATACCTTCCTGCTTGAAAAGCTTCAATCTCCAGGAGCTTCTTGGTCTGGGAAAATGGCAAGCACCCAAACACTAATGCAGGGATCTAGGAAAAAGATCTACCCAAAGAACAATATTTTTCAAGTGCCCTTAGAAGTGAAACACAAATGGTCATAATGAGAAGTCCCCTTCTCAAAGGATTTTACTCCTGTGCTGCTGCTCAGGTGCTGCTCCCCACACACATCTCAGCCCATTCTAGTGCAAGAAGGGAGAGGGCCTCTCTGCAAATAAGCACACTTGCTGAAAGACCTGCCCTGCATAAATATCTCCAACAATAGTACAAACAGAAAGCAGCTTTCTTCTCCTCTACTTCAGCTCAAATTTATGGCACCGCTGGCTGTGATTCTGTTATTACGGTTCTACCTGGCTAAGATTCAAAGTCACTAAAGTGAGAATTTCAGAGACTTTCAGCAATGCTGTAGCTCATCTGGGGGTAGGGTTAAGAAGCAAAATAATAAATAATTGCATTAATACAGAGAGAGTCCTATAATCATGGCACTGAAAGTGAAAAATACTATATATACATATCTATACATATACACACACATATATATACATGAACACCTGCACTGCAGAGACAAGACAGGCAGAAGTTAGCGACCTGCTTCTCAAATGATATTTAATGCTATTGCTTGAGAATAATAAAGAAAGAAAAGGCAATACTGAAAGATGGTCTCTTGTGCTCTTGCAAATATCATCAGCTGCTCAGCTCATTTATATGCAGACAAACTAGACGTTCAGCTTTAACTTGAATCTCACTTGATTTCTTACCATTTTGTTTCCAGCCCTTGGAGTTTAATCAAAGTCCATCAAACATTTTTTTTTCCCCTCTGACTGCCTTAAGCTATTCCCTTCAATCTATATGCATTGAGTGATCCACATTTTCTGGACTCCTGAGCTTTCACTAATCTTAAGCTAAGAATACTCCCTTTTTCTTTTTTTTCCTCTTTTAATATTAAGGAATTTCAAGATGGTCAAGAACAACTAGCTAAAGAAATAACAACTATTGGTAGCAAATTTGCACAAATGCTGGTAGATATATGCTATGTATAAAGTAAATAACCACTTTAAAGTAATCACTTTAGTGACTCTGAGTAATTACTTTAAAATAAAGAAGGTGAAACATTCTGCATCGCCAGTTAGCATATGAAGGTCTGACCATCACTTCCCCTTAAACCCTAGCTGAGTATTTCATATTCAGTGGTTGGGGAAGGAGAGATTTCTATACAAAATCTCTATGAGCGCTGGATAAGAAGTTTTACTACTAACAGAAGGAATCTCTATCCAGTCTTAGCTGGAAAAAAGCTCCAATCAATTTGAAGAGGAAAAGGGGGATTTAAAGTCCGAGAAAATAAAAATTGCTCAAAGCCGAAACATAAGAGCTGCTGTCCTTAGGAAGGCACCACTGCTATTTACTCCATGCGCTGGAAGGGCTCCCGGGAGCGCGTCTTTGCGAGGGAAAGTTTGCTGCGCTCCTCATTTCCTGTGTAATTCCAGAAAGTGCCAGCGCGAGGCTGTTTGGGGAGAACCACACAACGGCTACCCACGAGGGAATCCAGCATTGTGTTCCGAATGAATGGAAACATTTTGAAAGATATATATTAGCGGGGAGCAAAGCTGCATGCGAAACCGGCATCGCAGGCACACACAGATACCTTTAAGCGGGTAATTGTATGGTCTGACTCTTGCCATAAGGGCTGGCGTGTTACTCTTAGTGGTGCTAAACAAATCATGGAGATTGGAGCTCACAGTAGCCAAGAAGCAAATGCAATAAACTGGCATTAAAGAACTAATGGTTGATACCCAGTGTAGCTAATATTAATAGACAGGCTGCCATTTCCATGTCTCCCTGTGAGGTGGTGATTTGGGATCTCAGTGACCAGCCTGGCTCTTCAAATCCAGGTTTCTTGGCATCAGCTAGATTAACAGTGTCTTGGAAAAATCCCACAGGTATTTCCCTCCAGCCCACTGGAAAAGCTTCTGCTAAGCACAACACTAGAGAGCAATGATAGAAAAAGACACCATGGTAAAGGAGCCACAACAGTAAGCTCTGCTTGGGCTGAGCAACCAGGACCTTAGCCCCGTGCAGAATTAGGCTTTGTCACTGAAGAGGAACAGTCACATGCCTCATTTCACCCTTACTTCGCTTTAAACCAGGCAGTTTCCTCCCCCCGTCTCCCACATTGGCTGCTAAATTCCCCAACGGCGGGTGTTAACTAACTCCGCATTCCAGTCTGCTCTGCGTCATGGAGTCCCACATCCCGCTGATGAGTAACACATGTCTCACATGTGGAAGGGGAGAGCCCGACAGCGCTCACACAAGCAGGGATAGCTCCTCTGACCCCTGACTTGCCTCTCTGTACCATCCCGCCTGCACAACACGGAGTCTGGGCCCCTCTATCGCTTGCTGGTTATTCTGGAAACACTGAACACAAGCCCCAAACCTCAACATCTCAATGGACTGTTAGGTTATACCTCATCAAATACATGCTAAGGCCGAGCATCACGTAAAATGAGTGTCAGTTCAAAGCAAAGTCTTGACCATTCTGTGTCTCCTCCACAATCTCACTCTACAGAGGAACTTCTAGATCAAACAGGTTGCATGTGGGTCAAATAGGGTAAATATAACACAAATACCTAGCGATGGATACGGCTCCCACCTACTCTGTAAAACGAGCTGAACTCGCTGCACTGCTAAAAAGTAAAGACACAGCAGCAACTGCACCAAAACATTAAAGCTTCCATAAGGAGGAGAGCGCTTGTTGTCTTGTGGAGCCCCCAGGCTCCTTGGGGTGACAATGGGATGCAGCCTCCATTGTCCCTCCCAGTGACTCATGCAAAGCGCCCTGCTTACCGAGTCCCACGCGCTCAGCAGCGTCCAAACAACACTGGGCTCTTCCTCCTTCCACAACCTTGGAAAGCAGAGCAGCATCACGGCCCGAGTGCTCATCTGAGCCCACAGCGCGAGGCAGACAAATGACTAATGACAGTCCAGGCAACAAATACTTACCGACGACTGGAAACCAAATGCCAAGTCCCATGCCCTCAGCTTCAGCTTATAGCTGGAAAAAAAGGTTGTAGCCAGACTAAATCCTAATAAGTCTTTCTGTAGGTAAATTCAATAAGTGTTCTTATTAATATTTCCAGATTCTAAATATATATATTATGATATATATAAGACTTGTAACTTCTTATCTGTAAGGCTACGAAGACATGCATGCCCTTGCCTTTATATATAGGACTGGGTATGTTGTACATTCTTTCAACCCACTGCTGAATGAATAAAAAATATAGCAAAACACAATAAAATCTGGTGGATGCAACGGTAGCAGCAATAGCAGTATGCTCTTTAAAGCTCAATGTCTTAAAAACTTTCACAAGATGGTCATATTTACTGCACAAAGATAAAATATATATATATTTGTCTAACAACCACTTTAAAAACAGTAATTATAAAAATGTATTCCTTCTCTGAAGTTGAAGTCTATAGTCAATCCCAATATGCACTTTCAGAAAACACCTAAGTACTTGAGCAAAGTTTAAATGCACAATAAAAAGGCATTCTTCCTGAGAAAATTAACTCATTTCAGGTTATAGCAGTAACTCTTAGGGAACTGAGAGCTTCCCAACAGGCAAGCAAGATCTCCAAGGGCATCTTGAGAACATCTTTTCCCGATCCCTGGCTTATGCAACAACCCAACAGCCTACTGCTGAAGTGTACAGCAAGCTCCTCTTCTCTATGAAGAGGAATCTATCTTTCTCTCTATGAAGAAATATGATTAAAGTCACACCAATGTTTTTGAAATAAGGTTATAGTCTGAAAAGTTAGTGTGTAAAAACTGCACCCTTTTATTCAGTAGACCTACTTGCCTTGTTTTGATTCACAGACACATCTGCTGAATTTACTGACCAAAATAATATTTTACAAACTCTCTCAATTCCTACTAGCACTGCAAAACCAATTCAGCTCTGGAAAGGGGAACCAGATTCTGTTTTGGCTTGTGTATCTGCAAAAGGATTATTACCTAAATCCACACAAACAACTTTGATTCTTTGTGACGGGTGAGCAAAAAAAAACCCGATATATTTTCTGAATGATTATCAGATTAAAAAAGAAAGAAAATTCTATTTATTAAAAGAGCAGATACCAGGTTTCCCCACATGGGAACAACACCAAAGCAAGATGTATTCATGTGTAGGCAGCTGAGTCCAGCAAAGGAGTGAGGGTTTGTAGAGTGCCCCACAGTTGATGCTCAGAGTTTCCCTACCCGGTTCAGCTCTGTCAGTGGTACTGCCTATGGCAGCACGGGGACACAAATGATGCCATCAAAGTCCTGCTGTTGAATCTACTAGAAGTGATCCAACTCGTTTTGATGCATGTGGCTTATGAAGAGGTCCCTCATGCACCCTGGCCATGGTCACCCCCTCGGCCACACGCCTGGCCCTAGAAGAGGACATCTGCCCTGGAGCTGCTTGAGGATGTTTTATAGAATGGAGCACCTGCCTGGATCTGCATCACTCCTGCTCTTCCTCAGGGAGCTGCATCTTGAATCAAAAATAAGTGAAGCACCAGAAGTGAATCAAAGTTTTTCCCAGACACCTTCCCATGGAAGGCAGCTTAAGATAACAGAAATGCTGAGGAAGTCCCAGAGCATTTACATACAATCTATTTACTTAAAAGAAACTATCAAAAGAAAAAAATATTTTTAAAAAGGCAATATTCCAACACAAAGGAAAGCAAATGGATCAAAAGTCTCACTGCCTACCCCTTTGGCAACATTAGCTTTTAAACTGATTGGACACCACTCTTTTATTTTCATAATAAAAAGGGGAAAGGGAAGAAAAGGGTGCAAGGGGAAAGGGAAGAAAAAATATCCTCCCCTGCTCTGCCTCCTTCTTTTTATTAAAATATCTTAAAGGCAGATCTGTATTGTTACTTCAAGGTTACTTTTAAGAGGACTATATTTCTATACGTATTTGCAGATGAGGTATCCCTTTCTGTCTGAAATGTATGAGGTAATAAGTAGCTGGGATTGTCACGGTGATTTATGGCCGTACTCCGAGGAGAAGCGCTGCACCTGCACGGCGGGAACACCCACGACGGCTCCGCTCGCCCTCCCACAGCCGACCCCGGCTTAAAAGGAAACGCTCCAAATTTAGACCTGCTCCAACAGGTGCCTTTTACTGTCTCACTTTGCATGACCATAAATATCAGAGGTGGAGCAAAAACCTCCCCGGCCATTGTAATCGCGCTTTGAAAATAAATACCTTTACCCCCTTCTCTCCGAAAACAAAAAAGGCAGCTATGGAATTCTCATTATTTCCTCGGTCTTTCATTCTGCCAAACCCAGAGTCAGAGAGATGTCACCGGCAGCACCAGGCTCCAGGGATGAGCACGTAACGTTCTTTTCCTTCTCTTCAAAGGGCCCCCGAGTTGGCTCCCAAACTTCCCCAAACTCTATTTCTTTCATCGTAGGATCTCATCTTGCAGCTATTTGCCACAGTGAGTGACACGCACAGGCTGCTCAGGGCTTTTTACAAGCTCTCATGACCCAGGCAGGGACCCATTTCCTTGGAAATGCTTTCCCCCCGTGGCATCTCTCTAGGCACTACCAATAAATTTTCCTCCAGCCCATCGTGCTGCAGTGTCAGAGGCACCAAAACGGATGCATTCGGCACCGTTTTGCACTTGTTTGCTGGAGATGAGAGGCTACCTGAGGAACTTCTCTTGAGAACGATTAACTGCAGAGAAGAAATGGGCAATTTAACAGCTCAACAGAAAGCCCTGACAGATTTGCTCTGGCAATCAAAGCAGCAAAACCCAACATCCTTTTCGTGGTGGTACAAGGGGGACAGGTATTTCTCAAAACCAAAACAACTACCCACAGCTCAGAGAACAAATCAAATCCTTCAAATAAGGATTCCTAACTATACTCAGCAACAGAACAAGGGAGAAAAATTAACTTACACCAGGAATTTATAAGTCTCATTAAAACGTTCATTCTGTAACACTTTAGTTATTACAAAATGCCTGAGTCGAGAGCAAATGAATATTTAATACTCAACAGGTACTCAGGAGAATGTGCATTTTCCCCTGTCCCTCCCCACCAGCTGCTCTTTTATGGCCGGAAAGTGAAGAGCGTGAAATCCAATGATAGGAAGAAGGCAAAGGTCAAGAAAAAGGTTTTTCTTTAAGGATTTAAATTAGCGTTCTACAGCTTTGGATGTTTTGTCAACAGAACTTCCCTCCTGCGAGTGGGGGAAGCCAAAGGTCCTTTGAACAGTTTTTCTAAGGGATCTAGATTTTTACCAGTAACAAGAGTCCACACTTTAAAGAGAAGTTCATCTTTCCTCTTCCCTTCCTACCACCGCTCCCTCCTTTCCATCCCCCTCCTTAGAAGGGAGGGGAAAAAGGAAAAAAAATATCAAAAGGATCCAGCGTGCAAACCAAGCACTGGAAGAGTTCTAGAGTTCATGTAACAGGACCACCATAACCCTTCAAAGGGATCATTAAAAGCAAAACAAACAGAGCAACACCCTCAAGATGTCTATTGTATTTTGCAGAGGAACAAATGAGTGTACTGGAAAATCTCCCATCGTGCCACCACGTCTGTAATTCCATCAAAATAAAGTCCAGAGATCAAGAACTGGCCAACAATGCAGCTGGAAGTCAGTCACTTCAAGTGATCCACAAGAAAAGCAAGATTGGGCTTGCTCTTTCTTTCTTGCTTTACTATGATGTATGATACATGAAAAAAAAAAGACTTCAAAGATGGTTTTAAGCGTCGCTTTTGTTTCTCACATGAGAAAGTCAGGGCTCGAGCAGGTCTAGACAACACGGTGGTTAAAACATCATTAGCTGCCAACATTTTGTCTTCCTAGAGCTCCCACAGTTGTTGCTACCATGGAACTGCCTTACTTAAACACCCTTCATGATTTCCATACACAACGCTGCTTCCCTCGGAACTTCTGCAAGAGGAGCGAGCGCACGAGCATCCACAGCAGGCGGTTTCAGGGACAGCAGCCTTAGAAGATCTCCCAAGTGGATAATGACCCCCCGCTTCAGCCTGAGGCTGCGTGAGGGCTTTGGAACCTCAATACATAGGATCAAGTGCTTGGTGATTTCTGTACACGCAGCAGGTCTAGTTCTTGGTGATTTCTACACGCGTAGATGATCTTGCCTCTTTGTGCTTTCAGACTAGCATCTGTGGGTTTTACTTTGCAGCTGGTTTAACATTTTACAATACATTTACTCAGGCAAAACTTTCAAAACTAAAGGAGACACAGATTTGAACCCATCCGTACAATCACCAGCATCCCATTTACCAAATCTCAGTTACACTCAAGAAGATCTGCTGAAGCAACGGGACTGAACAGGTGTTCCTGAAGGCAGAGTTTGGCCTGCAGGACAAAGTCTGATTAATTTAACTATAGGATAGCAGGAATGAGAATCCTCTGTTTAGATGAACCTGTAAAATCAGAGGTCAACTAAGATCACATGTGTTACAGCAATTTCAAAGTTGTTATATTAGAGCCACCCGCTTTTGCCATGAGAAAACCATAAAAACAAGTCTACCTAACAGCAGATACAATATTCCATCCTAGTCCCAAATAGATCTATTAATCACTTCATGGCCAAAAACACAGAGTGCAACAGTACATAATTTACTCTACTGTGTCCATCAATTGCTGGGCATGCCCAGGTGCCAGGCCTGCAGCTTGCTCCCTGCCATGACCAAGAAAAACTAAGGAAAGAGGCTGTGGGAACACTGTGGGACAGGGCCTTTCTATTCAGTAGCTAATATGGGCCACTCCTGGTCACCCTTCTCCAAGGGTAAATCTAAAATCCAGGCAGAAGAACCATCTCCCCTGTGGTGTACGGCATCTACCATGCTCACGTGTCAAGCAATGTCAAGCAATACTTGACAATTCCCAAGTATTTCACACAGCCTACCACATATATCAGCAATCTTTTCACAGAACAGATTAACGAGGAGCAGGTCCTGGATGTCCATCCACATCCTTGATTTACAAGGTGCACATGGATGAATTTTCCCAGCTCACAGATGGCTGCCCTACATGTGTCTAATCTCAGAGGGGAAGCCTGACTGACAGTGTGGGACACACTACAAAGACTGGGCTCTGGAAGAGCCAAAAAATATTTCCACAGGAAATGTCAATGTATGGGTCTTAGAAAAGTAAAATTACTGTAGAGAATAAGTAATGCATCTTTCTTCTACTAACAGACATGAGCTGCACTGTTCAGAAAGCTCAGCTAGTCAGATATATTAACTTAAATTCTCAATTTATTAAATCAGTGCAGTTTAACCATGAGTATAAAAAGGGCTTTCTAAGGAAGCTTTCCAGGCCTACATGCACAAGAGTGTCATGAAATTTTGAGGATCTTCCTCAAGTCTCACAGATCATGTGTGACTTTGCCAGTGAGATCAGCATTTCACTTATGGGCATAGGTTTAACCCCTTCCCAATCTCTGACTCTAAATGGTATCTGACTATAACCATACAGGTTTCATTTCAAGAATAGTTACCTTTACACCTATTCTAAGGGTATCAGACTCATCAACTGCTTGTAATGATAAAGCAAATAAGATGTTGCTCACTGAATACTGAAGAAGCTTCTCTTCCTTTCTCATCCCACTCTGTCTTCATCTATCTTTCCTATGCCACCCATTCCAAGCTCAGGTTCAAATACAAGGACTCATTGTCTTACTTCTGAAGGATGGATCTTTTAATGACAAGTTCTTCATCCAAGTCAGCTTCATTAGCCATGAAGAGCAATCTTTTTCCTGTGTCATCCACTCCAATAAAGTCGCGCTGCTCCACTAAAGTAGAAAACCAAATGCAATCATTATATAACCCTGTATTAATGTAAACTGAAAACACAAACGGGACCATCAACTATCTCTGGAACATGAAATACTAGATTCCAGACTGATGCAACAAGTAACAAATTTGTACCAATTCCCCACAATATTCATTTACTCCTTTTCAATCAGGGTAGGTGATAAGTAGATTATGTCATTCAAAGCCCTGTCCCTGAAGCTTTTTGCTGCCTTGCTATGAAGATGCCAACTACAGGTCCTAACGTGCAACACTATCTTGAGCTACACTAAATTGGGCTTCCCTTTTTTCTCCTCTTTTTTTTTAAACTACTACCTGAATTTACATAGTGACAAAACCCATGGCAATCCAAATTCTTCAAACACCAGCTGTTTCTTCCTCATCATAAATCACTCCATTTCTTGCATTAGAATTAAGTGGTGTGGAGAGTATTATGATTTCGGGCAAGACAAAACTACTTCACAACTCATCTCCTATTTCAGGTGAATACTGATAGCAACCGAAAACTTAAACCACCCAAATACACAGAAACAGCACAAATTCTAAAACTCCTACCACTTTGATGTTTGTGGGTGGGTTGACTTGTTCTAGAAACCTACTTGTAAAACTGCCAACAAAGAGAATACTTAATAGTCACATATATCACAGTGGTGATTTCTATTTGCTGCAGCCAGTGACAGTGCATCAACAGTGACTGAAATTTAAAGCATTTGTTTCTGATCAAAGCAGCGGAAACTTAGTTCTAACTTGCACTTGATAATGTAAAGCCTCAATTGTGGTGGCACCCACAGACTGCTCTTTACACAGACATAGGCTGTGCAAAAATACACATATAGAATTCGAGCAAAATCTCCTCTCTCCCACTAAATACTATTATTTAGGGCCAAACTGGCAAATACTCAATGTCCTAAATCCTAAGCCTTTAACCACATAACAGCATCCTCTATAAGCAGTTAATTCTTTAAGATCTTTTCTCAGTTAAACTACATTTTAGTCTCATCTCCCCCAATTCAGCCCCATCCTTTATTTTCTTGCTATTTGTTCCATCAGGGTTACCACAGAAACAACCACTATCCAAATACAGTCAAACCTGTGCAGCTGTCGAACGCTTTCCCACTGGCAGCCTTTGATCTGCGGGATCACGGGTACCCCCTTCAGAAATCTCCCCACCCCACTCAGAAATTCATTATACAGCAGCCGAATACAGAAATGGGCCTGAACATGAAATGACAAATCACGCACAAATAGCTGAAGTCAGAATTAAGTCTTGAAAGCGACGACAAACCTCATGCTAAGGAGGAAATCTGGGAGTAGAGACTAGAGCTGTCACCAGGGCCACCTAACAGGGGTGTCCTGGCAGAGCAATGTGACACCTCTCCCTAAGAAAGTCCAGGTTGTCACTGCCTGCCTCCTAAATGCACCCGCAGTGTCTGTGTTTCCCACATACTTCAGTGCCTGCACACGGGTCTTGCCTACACTGGAAAGATCTTGCCTACACATCAGAAAAAAGAATAAATAATAAATGAATAAATAATATAATTAATAAAGGCACATTTGCTCAAAGCAGAACTACATCCTGACTCCAGAGCTACTGCCAAACAAGTTCTTCTTGCTGGTGCAGCCAGATAAGAAACAGAGAGGGAGACCATGTTACAGAGCTCTATTTTATACACAGTGAACACCAAGTCCAAGTAATTTTTCACTGGCAATCAAGGGCATTACTATCATAATTTTAAAAATGACAACATTTATTACATAAAAGTCAGTTACTCTGAGACACAAGAGGGCTGTTTCAAATCACACTGGCACTATGAAGTGAGAAGAAATAAGAACGAATATCTACCCTGCGAGGGATGTATGAGAAAAATGTTAAATCTTCAGTAACATTAAATACAAAATGATTTAAAGTATAAAAATGGAATACAGGATGTGTTTTGCTTCCTCGTGATAAAAAAGGATCTGAAACAGTTAAGGCAATTTTTGAGTATCCTAAAAATTAGATCCCATCAATCTCGAGGGCTTTAAGACTTCAAGAAATTATGACCTCACAAGAGAATGGAAATTGAGCAACTCGTGGGGAGAAGAAATAATTTTCAGCCAGATCATCTAAAACGCTTTTTAATCAAACATAATTAATTGTCATTTGGGGAAAAAAAAAAGACACCTTTGTTAGGGATTTGGTATCCCCACCCTTTCACTTAAGGGGAGAGGATTCCCACGACGCAGCCTGCGAGACCACCAGAGAGGTCTTCTGGCAACCAGAGGGAATACCAGTGATGACACGCCTGCTGCTTTCAAGACAAGAAAAACAAGCAAGGAAGAGTCACCATCCCCGTCTTCTCTACTTTTCTTTATACACAGAAAGTTTCGGGCACTCGTCCTCCTCCCAGCCCCTCGCAAGTTGCTTTTAAGTGCAGGACTCCATTCTGGGTCCCTGAACTTCTGACACACACTGTTTATTTGGATTTGTCCCATTCATTAGCACTTCTTTTTTTTTTTTGATCGCCATGCCTCTGCATACCTCTAATTCATCAATTTTAGAAGCTAGTGGCATAATTGTAATCAATATGAGACGTTCTCCCTCTCCTCCCAGTACAGAAGCCAGTGAACTTCACTCTATATCCTGCAACTCAATTAGGCCCAACATTTAATCATCAGTATCAATTCATATAAATGCTTAGAGCTCAGGATGATTTAGGAACTGTTCCCTCTATCACTTCTCCAATGTTCAATAATACCCTAAAAGCAATGACTTGGCATGGGAAATAAAGGTTTGCTTTCCTTTGACTCGAAAAATAATGAATTAGTAGCAACAGACTAACAATTACTAAAACTGCCAAAACATCTAGTGGCTTAGTAGGGCTAAAAGATCCATTTCCCAACATCTGATGTTAAATGCTACAGCGTGAGCACCCAGAACCATGGATATGCCACGTACTGGAGAAAGAGTTCACAGTGCCACCCACCACGCAAGGCTGCCCAACACTTTCTGTGTTAGTATCTTGTTTGAGTTGTTTATAAGCCTTGTCTATTTTAAACTGTTTGGGATGAAGTTCTCAATACCAGCTGCCTGCCTTAAGGGGAAAATTTGGAAAATTTCAGAGAAAACAGTTCAGCTGCTTCTAAGGCAGTGTTTAGCCTAAGCTTAAATGGCCTCTTCCTTTGAAAAGTTCTGGTAGGCCAATTTGCTGGAAAAGGGACAAGACATTTGGTAAAGGCTGCCGATGTGCAGATCAAGAATGTGCTTTTTACCTCATTCTGTTATAAACTTTTGGAAAACTGTAGTTTCACACACTCTTGCACGGCTTCTATTTTAGCTGCAGACATTTTTGCAGGTTTTGTGCTTAGGTTGAAGGTTTTCTTTCAATCAGTCAGTTCCTTGAACTGATCAAACAGCAGCTGCCACCTAGAACCTTCTGTGCCATGGGGTGGTACCTGTATTGTCCCCATCCACATCTGGGAAATGGAGAAGCAGGGAGTCCTTAATCTCACCATTGCTCTGTTGGTAGAAAAGACTGGAAATGCCTGGGCAGGTACCTAACTTATCTGAGATGGTCCCTAGGGAAAAGCAAATTCCGAGTGCTGTCCAGGACAGCTCAAGTTGAGTAGCTCTGAATTTGAGATTTTTAGCATCCAATCTCACAGATAAACAGTGCAGCGTCAAAATGCTTCCACATGACAGAATTCAAATATTTTGAAAATCTGGTGTTCTACAGATCAGGAAAATCATATACAAACTATTATACAAGCAATGTAAGAAGAGTAACGCGAAAGGAAACAAGGAAATTAAGAATGCATGGGCAACCTGACGTGTTTACATTCGGTTAAGAGTCTTCAGATGATCTTGTTTTTCCTTGCAGACCTCCCCTGCCTTGTGCTGTGTGTTGAACAGGGCTCACTTACTGGGCAGCTCTACGATGTTTAATCATTGATCCATTGGTTCCAGGCACTTCTTAACTCCTGGATGCTCAACTGTGCAGCTAGGGCAACGCTCCTCACAATGTTTTACATGCAATTATGATTTAGATTTCTTTTAAGAGGGCGTTAGAGCTGTCAGGGAGTCAATTCTTAAATGTTTTTAACTCTATTCTTACATTTTGCTCCAGAAATTTTTTTCATGTAAAATGCCTAAGTACCTTTATTTAAAAAAAAAAAAAAAATTAAAAATTAAAAATAAGAAAACAGGAAAAAACCCCTTTCAGACACACACATAGTGCAACTGTTGGCTTGCATTTCCTTCCTCTCTCAGTCAGTTTGAAGCCATGCTTTCTTATTCGTGTTACTGTAATGCCTATGAGCTTTAATCATGAACCAGGACACACTGGCAATAATCAAGCCTGAGTAATTTAACACGTATCATTAAAAGAAAATGAGAGGTGAGCTATGGGAACAACACTGTGCTATTCAGGGCTTTTAACATATAGGTAAAACAGGGATAATAGCCCTGCCCTGCCTTACAGCAGTGTTGTGAGAATAGATACATTAAAGATTACAAGGCACTAACTCAGATATTATGGTAAGAGGGACCAGATAAGCATCTAACCAAGTCCTTGAAATCAGTGGGAGTTTTTCCTAGTAAAAGGCTTCTGGATGTGATCTCAGAAGAGTAACTCAGTACATACCATGAGAGGGAAGAATTTCCAGAAGTATTTGTTTCCCATCTAACTCCGCTCCCTACAGTCAGTGGTAAAATTCCCAGTTACAGTCTGGCTGATGCTGAGTGCTCTTGAAAAACTTAATGGTTTTAATGTTCATATGTAACAAAAATCTAGGGTCTGATCCAAAACCCACTGCAGTCACCTGGAGCCTTTCCCTGAACTCTTGTGAGCTTTGGAGCAGAGCCTGCACGATTACACGACTTAATTCTGAACTGGAAAAAGGCAAGTCACACTCCCAGTAAGGAAGCTGATGGAAAAAATAGGCTATCTGTGCCTTTCAATTGCTTTTACTCTCTGATGGATAATCATGCACAATATACATATTAATATTTTCTCTGTTGTTTATATATATATATATAAAATATATATTAAAATATTATATATATTTATTTTTTAATATTTTTTATTTTAGTCATATGTATATTTGCCTATCGACATACCTGGCTTTTTTTTCCCTTTCTGTCCTGGTACCACATCTGTGGGCTCATGAGTTTTCTTCATCAACATGGAGAGAGTAGCATCATGGGTCCGAAAGAGATCCACAACTTTGTACAAGTCGACATCTGTGATGAGGTCGCAGCTCAACACCAAGACATCCGTCTGCAGAGAAGAAAACAGAGGGATTCTCATGACCAGGTAGGGACTAGCACCTGATGACTGTGCAGCAAATACTGCCTGTAACAGTTGGCTTTGTACACAAGGTGTGCCATACATACCATGTCTGTATGCCATACTGACAAAAAAATGTTCCTGGGATAGGTTTTTACTGGAAGCAGGACAATTAACTCCAAGGCAGGAGTTAATAACTGGTGAGTGTCACCAGTTCACGTTGCTTGAGTTCTGCTGTTGCTCAACAGCTGTATATTATCCAGCTCTGGGCCATAAAGAAAATGGGATCAGCTGAACTGCCATCCCCTCCCAAGGGAAGGGACTGGGACACAGAAGCCAGGACTTCCAAGACTGCCATGAAAATCTACAGTATTTTTAATGGCTACTTTTAGGTATATAATGATGTAGAAAAGAAATCTTTCTGCAGAAATCTTTTTAGCTGACTTTGCATCTGGCTACAAACCACTGGAAAAGATTTAAACTATGTTATTTTATCAAGGGGAAAGAAGAAAAGATCAAAGACTATCTAGGATGTGATTTACTCAGTAATTGTGCTGTGCTGGTGGGCTCAGGCTAGAAATACATTTCCTAAAACCAGCAATACCCCATATAAAAAAAAATGAGGAAGTTAGGTCCTATTTAATAACAGGCTTGTATTTTATTTTGATCTCACAGGATTTCAAAGTGCTTTACAAAGCATTTAAGAGAACTGCTGCATATATCACAGAAATGTAATCACACACTGGGTGAGACCCAGCAGCTTCATTAGCACCACGCAGCACCAATATAGGCTGCCTAAAAACTCTTACTTAGAAATGATTTTCTGCCTTTCTCATGGCTGGTGGAATATACTGCCAAAAATCTAGCAGTTTGGCAATTATCTTCATTTAAACTAATCTTACCATAATATTTCTGCAGCACAGCCTACAGAAAATTAGTGAGTTTCCACTTCATTATTTTTGTTAATGATCAACTGTCTGTGTTTCAAGAAGATAGTGTTTCTTTCTTGACATAAACCATTTTCACTTTCTTTGCCATAATTTAATATATAAGCCTCCCAGAGGAGGAGAGCATGGTTTGGGCATTAGAAAACACTCGGTGAAGTCTGAGTTACTTACTCAGAGAGGATCAACAATTCTATTTTTCATTCGAATGCCATCTTGGTTGAAAGGAAAATAATTCAGCTCTGACCTGGAAGGTTTGCTTTATAGACTTGTACCTAGTGTTAGGAGATTCCATATTGTAGATGAGAATATCTGAGGTGTGCTATATATTTTATTTGACAGGTCCTCCTACAAATGGAAGGAAGCTTCTGAGTGGTGCTGGTAAGTCATGAGAATTCATCATTTCAGACACTATGAGGGTGCTGATTTGGCTGCACAGAAGGGTCAGGCCCTTCTGTTTTCCTATGATTTCTCCCCATTTTACTGAGAAAGACCATGTTGCTTTGTGGGAAACAACAATGTGCAGGTTGGGAATTCTGCACATACAAAACATACCTTATTCTGCTTTTAATGTATATTTTAAAATGTGTATTTTATATTATGGTTGTGTCTTGGAGAAGTATTTTAATTATCACTTGCCTAAAACAAACACCATGCACATCCTGGACAAACAAAAACAAAGCAAAAAACCCACAGTTAAGCTGTCCACTGCTCTGGAACAGCTCTGAGTCAGTATCTTGGTGTGCAAAATGCAAGTGAGAAAATCATCCATCTTCATATAGAAGTAAAACTTGAGTTTCCAACTGCAGATAGTGACAAACATAACACAGACACCCTGAAAAACTCTATAAATTTTCAGCCATTGTCACAAGAGCACAAGTGAGTTACAATACTTGGAGAAAAGGCCAAAACGTGTCCAGGACCCAGATAAAGAAATTGCTTCTTTTCAACCTCATTTTGTAGGAGGACGAGATCCCTGTCCTCGAATCCCTGGGCAGTGGGTGGCAGTAGGGGGAAACTCAGACACCCCAGTGGCCTTATCTGAAGCAATAATTATCTGGACATGTAAAACAAATCTCGTGCTTATTCCTCATTTCACTAAGTGCTGTAATCACCACAGCACAATCCCAAGAAGCCTTTCACAGTTGCGAGCGGACTCCTGGGTTTCTTCCCCCTCCTCACTACAGGACAAGGGTTTTTTTTGCAAGAACTGAATGCGAGACCCCCGAGGAGCCGCCGGGAACAGCCCCACCAAATGTCTGCTCGCCATCTGTTCTCCCCATTTACTCTCCCCGTCTGTAAATAAACGGCGGCGAGCGCGGGGAGCAGCGGGACACACGGGCGCTCTGTAAAGCCCCCGGTTCTGCTGCTGCTCCTGAGGAGCAGAGCAGCAGCCTCGGGAGCACGCTGGGAATACACCATGAAAGGCTCTTTTGGGACGCCACGGCCTCCCCTTTGAAACCCCACGGCCCCCATAAAGAAAGCCCTCACTGTCCAAGGGATGCGCTTTTCCCCCCGGTGGACAACTCCTGAACGAATAAACTAAGAGCTGGGTGAAAAAATAAACTGTGCTAGAAGCCTAGCAGAAGTGTGTGTTTTTCTTCACTTTCTTAGGGCGGGTGGAGTAGAATGAAAATAAATGGTGGAGCTTCTGTTTTCTTTAAGTATATACTTCTATACGTAGTGTGTAAATGCAATGCTTCCCAATGAAGCACTGATCCAAGGAGGAGAAGCGGGCGCTACCTGCGCTCACAGGGGTATGTGAACGTACTTGACTTCATGAATTATGCAAACCCCTAAGAGCCACACATCTCTTAATGAAATATACGTGAGGACGATTACATCAACCCCAAACTATTATACAAACACACGATAAGAATCAACACGAACTGATTTAAAAAAAAAAAGGGAAAAAACACCCAGCAAGCAAGCACACATCCCAAGCACCACCAGCGCAAGGGAAGAACATGCAGCAACGCTTGCAAACAGCACCCTCAACACCCACGGCACCCACGGGAAGGACGAGGCAAGGGCCATAAGCCAAGGAGGACCAGGTCATGCAGTGTTTTGGTTAATACTTCAGACCAGAGGTGTCTGTAACAGCAGCAGCTGAACAGGCCAAGCTGAAGGACAAAAAGCCCATTGTAAAGAAACTATGACCCAGCTTTAAGAAAAGAGACAGGGAGTGACTATGGGTTGGGGAATACAACACAAGGGGACACTGAAATATTGCTATGACACAGGGCCAGCAGCCTCAGCATGTTGCAACCAGATCGTGTTTGCTGGGGGCATCACAAGAACCACGGGAAAGAGCAGAGTATGAAACTGGCCAAGAAGAGCCACTTAGGCCTCTATAATCCCATTTAACCTGGGATTTGCAATGAGAAAACTCAATTAGAAACTCAGGTTCTAATCAGCGGAGAGAAACCGGCTCCTGCAGAGTCGATTTATCCCCTCTACAATCTGAATTTCAATGTGTTCCTCCCTCTTTCCCGAGCAAGGAAGGAGCCTTGGGGCTTCCAGCTCAGCCCACACTGAATCCAAACCCTTCACTCAAGCCAGGAGAGGGAATAGAGCACTCAGAGCCTCCAAACACCATCCCTGCCCCTGTAATTCCAGGTGATACCACTGCACTACCCAAAAAATCTTTCCAAACTGAGGTGCTCGTGTGCCATGAGACGACAGACACCCTCAGTCTGGACGTACACAACACTGTGACATAAAACATCAAGCAAGTCGTACAAAAGAGGCTCAAGCACTATTAAATAGAAAAAAAAACCTCAAACCAACATGTCAACAATTATATTGAACCCAGCACAACATGGAGCATCTTTGCGAGAAAGAAAACAAAACCAAAAGGCAGAACGTTTCAAGAACACAGTTCAAGACAACTGATTTAAAAATAGAAAATATGTTTTCAATGGAACTAATTCTTACCATTGATCAAAAGATGAATGCAATTATATGCTGTAATATAGCAGCGTAAACAAAAAGCCTTGGACTTGCTCACACCCCACACACTGAGGGCAACGCTATAAACTCTTTCCCATTCAGCAGTGACTGCTGGATCCCTTCTGTTCAAACAGCAGATATCAAGGTTACCACAGATAGCTGGCAGCAAAAGCTGACTTTTTAATGGTATTCACTAACTTTTTTCTTTAATATGACGTACAGACAAGGGCAGGACCTTGTAGCCTAAACTGCTGAGGGGCCTGAAAAACTACAGAGTAGAAAATGAGAAAACATATGTTCCGAGGAAATCTCTAATTTGAGCAAAATCAGCCTCAAGAGAAAGAGAAAAACAAATGTCAGTTTGCATTACAAACAGAAAAGAAGTAACGTATCCACTCCCAGCAGAACCAGCTTCTAAGAGGACTGAGGATAGACAAAACATGGCAGTTAAATGCTAAAAGTTTCCAATTGCACAGTATTGCAGCTGACACTTTGACAGGAAGGGGAAAAACAAAAGGGGGGGAGAAGAGAGGGATTAGCTGGACTTTGTTCCTATGCTCAGCCTAAGTCAACACATGCACAAACAGAGAGCCCTGCATCACTTCCTGGGGTGTCACCAAACTCCAAGGCAGAGAGGAATAAGTTTTAATTACTGCTGGTATTAAGACCGAGAGCTGATGTACACAATAGCCTGGAACTTCACCCATATGTTGCATTAGCAGTGGGGTTTCTGCGTAATGCTTTTATTATTCTAGAGCATAGAAAGGCAGAAACAGTTTGGCTACAGGCAAACATTCTCATTACTTGCTAGCACGCTCTAGGCAAAGCCAGAGATACCTCCCAGCAATTGCATTACTCACCACGGTTCAGATCAGAGTTACATCCAAAGCTTTAGAGAATCCCTTTTTATCTCACTCTCCATTACAAGCCCTCCAATTTCCACACCTGTGACCTCTTTGAAGCCTTTTGGCTGCTGCTGTAACTGGAGTGGGGAACCTCATTTATTTTGGATGTCTGCAGGATCTTGTTCGCTACCAAACTGTAATGACCGCCTTTGGCTGGGAATTCCCACTCCGCTTTGATGACCTTGATAGCAGGATTCAGAAGCAAATGATCATTTAGTCCTTACTTAGCAGATGTGAAACATTTACCTGCTGTGCACTCACCTTGCAAGAGCAGCTTTGCTGCAGACTGGCACCTCATGACTCTTCTAAGGGCATCAGACTGGGGACAGACCAGCTTGTTCCCCAATCTAGAATCCAGAAGCTGCCTTTCCTCAACAAAAGGTGGAAGTAGGATCGACTGGGATTTGTTTTTATCTTTTGGGAAGAAAGTGTCTTAAAGTGAAAAGAAAAGGTGATGTCTTTGTCCTTTTTTTTTCTTTTTTTTTTTTGTTTTGTTTTGAACTGGAGAGTGTAATTCAGGAGCCAAGGGAGTCTCTTCTAGTTTCTTGGATGGCCCTGAATTCATCAGGTGAAGATATCTTAAGGCAACGTGAATGTCTTTGCATACATAACCTGTCAGCATCACTGTTTATCTTAGCTCTAAGACAGCAGGAAGACGGATGCCAGGAGCTGGGGAGGAAACTTAACCCAGCTCCCATCATATGGCTCATCCTATGCGTTGTATCAGATGGGATCCTACAATGAAAACACTATTTTACATTATCTTCACATCTCATGACCTAGCATCCAAAATCAATATTTTTTAATTTACATATATATAAGCTCAGAACAGGAAAGATATTCAAGCCTTGCAGGCATCCTGTCTCCTCCCAGGAGGAAGTCTTGTTACCTAGTGCTAAAACTGACTTGTGTGGTGGAAAAAGTACAACCATCAGCAACCCAACACACAAACTTATACACATTCATAAACTTAATATGATTTTTTTTCAAGCAGGACTTTGATATCCTAAGCTTACAAAACAGTAAACCAGGTGGTCTGGGATATAAACTTTGCAACCATATTTTATTCCAGTGCTGATTACTGCAATCTTGCCACACTTGAGTATTCCAACAAGCTTTTCCCAGCTTCCTCCTCCAGGCGCAACAGCTTTTTCCACTGGTTCCCTGCCTTCTATAACATCAAGAGCAAGTCACCTTCCTCTTGACAGCCTGATCCTGTCATTGATCATTCCCTTAGCAAAAGGTCTATTTCTATCTTAGATCAATAGCAATGCACTTGGCACGCACCGAGTGCTCCACGTACACCTGCAAGCTGGCACAGTATTTATCAGGAATGTCTTTCAGGAATTCATTGTTATCTTGAACAGAGCTCGCTACCATTGCACTTAGACCACTGACAGTCATTAGGCCACCAGCATGCCGGGATGTTGCCTTTATGTACCAACCTGTACTATTTAGTTTCTTATTCACGTCCTCAGTTGTCTGAGGGCAGTTGTCATCTCCTGGGTTTGTGTTTGGATGCTAAGCACTCTATGGAAGGGGCTGTTTCTCTCTTATTTAAGGCAGGGCATCCAGAATGAGGACACTATCACTCATGAGGGCCACCAGGCTAAAGCTTAGGCGAGGGCCCAGATGTCTCCTACATAAACCATTAAAAGCTGGATCTAGGGCTTAAGCATGCTGTAATCCAGGCCCAGAATTGGCCTGTTCAAGCAGGGTTTCTTTGGCAAGCAGAATTCTCCCTTTGCTTAGCACAGACCATGGCCAGATCCCTTCTTTGCAGACAGAATTCCAGAGCCGCACGGAGCTCTCCTGTTCCTGGAAGGCAGGTTCCCAGGGCTACCTGGCCGGCAGCTCTAGCAGAGTCACCGCGCAGCTGATCTTGGACTCTGCCTCCCAGAGCAGAAATCCGCGCTCAGACTCCGATCCCAGGAGCAGCGGCGCAGCCGGCTCGCTGCCAAAGCCCTGAGCTCAAGCCCAGGCTTAACACTTAATGTAAGCAGAGCCCTAGGCAGTCAGGTGCTGCAGTCATGCAAACAATAGTAATAAAAACTAGTCCTAATGGAGCTCAACCGGCTCAACTTATTGAGGAGAAGGACAGCCTTTGCCCACAGCCTGCAAGGGAAATTTTAGCCACGAAGCAACACGCAGGAATTCAACAGCTAGAAAACAGAATCAGCAGTGTTCAAAGTGGAAATAAAAGATGAAGTGTTTTCAGAGTGAGAATAAACGTCGTCTGGAACAAACCACTGAAGGTGTTTACGCCAATAGGCTCTTCCTCAATAAGCACAAGCGACTGCAGAGCTGCTGGCTTGGAGAAGGGCGCGTTCGCTGCCTCATCCGCAAGCCCGGGGGCTGACACCTCTAACTGCTCTGAGCAAATTGTCTTAGAGACGCAGGATCTTAATGTTTCCCTTCAATCACAAGTAATGCCTAAATCTACTTCAAGAAAATATGGATACTTGATGCTCTTTTGCTTGTTAGCACCGTTCAAAGAAAAAAGAAAACAACATAACCCGTACTATTCCCATCACCTCCTTCCTATTATTCTATCCTATTATTCCTATAACTATTAGGAACTTATTACTACACCAGGCTGCAAAACCATCAGAGGAAAAATCCTCTTTTAACACAGTAACCAGAATTACATACTTCACACGTGCCATTTTTTGATCCAATCAGCTCCATCCTGCCTTTTGAGGGATGAACACTCACCAAGAAACATCACCTGCAGTAAAACAACTGAGGCAGCTGAACAGCTCACAACTGCCAAGAAAAGTCCCAGCTTCGGATGAGAGCATGGCTATCACCATCCATAAACTAACTGGTTGTGGGGGAAGCAGAAGTCAGGCAGGCTCAAAATAAAGATGCTTGCAGAGAGCAAGAACATCACTCAGACAGCTGCAGGTGACGCCTCCTTGCAAGCATCACATTGTACTTCATGCCAGGGACACCCTATTCATGGGAAAGGACCAAGAAGATCAGAAGTTACAAGACAAAAATAACAGAACTTGAGATTAGAAGGTGACTTCTTTACACGTATATCCATGAAAGCTACACTTTTTTAAGCAGAAAAGTACAAGTAGTACAATATTGAGATTACATTAAAACTTTAATTTTCCCCTTATACACAGCAAAGTATTTACAGACACTGTATATGCTTTAAATGGAGAAAATAAAAGATGTTTTATAATTAAACAAAAAAAAAAAAACAAACACTAATTGTACTTACAGCCACAAAATGAAAACTAACAGTAGCTCACGGAAAACTGAAGGGACTTACCAGGATGCTTTTAGGAAAATGACTTTAATTATACACAACTGAAACAGGCAAAATTGGTGCAATTCATCACCAAGCACACTGAGAATCTGAATGAAACATGTACTGTAACAAAGGGGGAAATGGTGACAATTAATTTCCACATGGAAACAAGAGGTATTGGTTAACATAATAAGCACAGCCTTGAGTTGGCAGGAGCTTGGAAAGGAAAGGATAAAGACACATAGTAAGAGATGCAGCAATTAAAGCTGACAGGCATCCCAGGTCTGCCAGTGATTCTTATTGCAAAACACCTGAAGTCTTTGCATATTTTTTGCCTGTTTATATAATGGGAAGCATCCTTCTCAGCTGTGAGTGCAGAGAAGAACAAATGCCCCAATAACCACTCTGGATTCTAACCTTTGGAGCTAATTGCCTCATCCAAACTTCTGCTGTTTTAACCCTGATCCATAGTAAACACTGGCAGAAGGGAAAAAAAAAAACTACATACTTTTAAAGCAGAGTAATTTTTAAAAAATGTTGAATTCTGTAACTCCCTCAGCTGCCAGGAAAAATAAAGATCAGAGCAGAGTCCTGAGCATAACTCATGCAGTAGGTATCAATCAGGCCGTGCTGCATCACTCCTACCTGCACCAGGCTGAGTACCTGCCAGTACATGTGCATTTTTCTGTAGCCATCAGCCGTGCTTTGGGAATGAGATTGGAGCATGTTAATTGGTAATTAATTTTGCCTAATAGCTCGATGGTGGTAAATTTCAATGTGGACTGAATCAGAGGTAGAGCTGGAGGCAGGATGCTACATACCCCATGTGCTGCCATCCAATTCATCTGCTTTTCCTCATGCAACATGTTGCCACAACCATGGAAGGCAGGGACAAAAAAGATGGCAAGAGAGCAATTTTCTTTGTAATTTGGGCAAAGTAAACAGCGTTTGCTGCCAGGTCTACCAAAAAAGCTGACGAGATACCTTTTACTATTCCAAATGGACGAATACAACATTTAGTTGTCTTGCTCACAGAGACAGACCTTGTTCGTCTCTTACCAACGCATTTCATTCGTTTTTTATTTCCACTGACAGTACAAAAATACATAGCCGTATATTATGGGGACTCAAGTTTTTCTTTCCATGCTCACCAAGCGCTGCCGAGCTGCACCGAAAGGACTCGGGTTGCGCCTCCCAGCCAGCAGGGCGAGCTCACTTACATCATGTGTTTGCAAAGGGCATTTTTCAGCAGAGGAAGCGAAGCGCTTCGCCGGGCCGGCCAAGACTGCACGGATCAGTGACCCTCAGCAGCACCCAGACCACCGTGACATCACCCTTTCCACAACATGCCTCCCAAAGATGCACATACCAGGAGGAGCCGGAGTTTCAATCTTTGTTTATTTGCTCAAAGGCGTTCTCTTTCTTTCCTTCTTTTCGGTACTTTTTAGGGCTTGTTTTCTTTCGCTTTAAGAGCTGTATTACTTTCCAATCTTGTTTTTTGAAGTGGGGAGAAGCAGGTGGACCACCTGAGATGAGATATTCCACATAGAGGCACTCACCAGTGATAGTAGCAGGAGGCAGGCTCATTAGTTCACAGCATATTAGTCAAGGCTTCCATTAACGCAACTAAGCGCTCATCCAGGAAGGAAAATGTGAAATTGTTCCATTGCTTTTACTCTGCTGGAACACCACATTTTAATCACCAAACAGGGTATAGCTGAGTGACACAAGGGCAAGAAATGCTCAACAGAAGGCGAAAATAATATAGACACAGTGAAGACAAATGCCTGATCCAGGCACACCCAACCCACCTCCTGTTTCAGCTTGAAATGCAGATTCATGATTTAATCAGGTTTCTCAAGCTGCTGCCTGGAGAGGCCCCAGCCTGAGAGGTGGCGCCAGACAGCGGCTGTTGGGTCTGGTAAAATCTGGCACTCCAACAAAATGGGCAAATATTAGAGAGGCCTAAATTTCACAGGAACTCAGTTACAATGACTTTTTCCTTCTTTTGTGGTCAGCAGTAACCTGGAACCCACAAGAAGTTCTGCAGCAGCTTGATGAATGGTACAAGGAGAAGGTCACAGAAACACAGTTCTGAAAGAGGTCTCCTCAATCACAGCTCAGCCTCCTGCCATTGCAGGTAGCAAATTTAGTTTATTATAGAAAAAAAAATATTCACTCCAGTTTAAAATAAGGGTTTTTCCGGTCTTGATTACTCCTTTTAGAGGACTGTTCCATGACCCTACGTTCCTTTGATGGATTGAAATCTTTCTGTAATTTTCACTCTATGATTTTTCAAGCAAGTTTAAATGCATTTGTATTTGTTCCACCATTTCACTTAATCTGAATATCTTATCTCTTCTCCTAGTGCTTGTTTCCCTTCCCCAAAATAGCAACAGCAAGTACATTTCATTGATTGTGCCACAGAAATGTCAAACTTGAAAAAAAAATAAAATTAAATTCTCCATCCTGCTCCTTGTTTCAGCAGCCCTTCATGTCTGTTCCCACTTGAATTCACTTTTTTTTTTAATATACATTTGAGTTCCAGACCTGGAGAGTACTGCAGCAAACTCTTGCCACTGCCATGAACAACAGCATTAATAATTTCTCATCTCTGTCCAAACAGACTTTCCTAATATAATCTAGTCTTACATTTAGCTCTTCATGCTCATAATTACCCCACATTCAACTAGTACATGCTGAGACCTTGTAATTTACTGTTCAGCTCCTGGCTTAAAATAGAATTTATTAATCCCCTACAATGGGAGGTCTGTGTTACTGAAGTCCTGTCACTGTGCAACACTGGCAGGCCATGGCACATATATTTTCTAAACTGACGCTGTGAATCTTCTGAAGGAGATCTCAACTGTGAGAAGCTCCTCAAGAAGGGTGGTAGAGGCCAAGTAGCTGCAGGCATTAGGGAACATATAAGAGAGAAGGATCCTACATGAGCCTTGGCTGACATACTAGAATGCTTTACAGAACAACTTGAAAAAAGCAGCCCAAAACCAGAGGAAAAGCCTCTGGTTTCAGGAGACATCAAAAGAAATTAACATCTTAAAAAGCAGACTGCTGACCACTATTATAAAATAGTCACCAGTACAAGATGAGCTGCCTATAAAACAAGACTGCATCCTCCTGTACTGCCTGCTGTAGGCAGCACCTGCACCTTCCCTCTTGCTGAAAAGCACATCAGGCATCAGTCCTGGCACTGTGAGGACTCTTCCTGTCTCCAGGTTCGAGTCACCTGAAGGCTCCAGCCATTTTTGCTTCTCAGTGAAAACCAGAAACAAGGACTGGAGACAGTTACTGAGGAGAAATCAATTTTACATGACTTAGAATGAAAATAAATAAATGAAGCCCCTTCCCAACTGCTCCCAGCAGCTGGCAGGGTTTGGACGCTGAAAAGGCCAAGTAGAAGTTAACCAATATTATACTGAATACTGAATTTAGTTATACTGAAGCACCTGCTGTCACACCTGTAACATAACTGTGGCTCAGAGCAATATGCTGAAGAGTCACCCTATTTTTAAGATGTGCCTAGCACTGTTCTCATTTAAAAGCTCTTAATCTTTAAACACCACATACATTTGCAGTAAAAAAGCAACATCCCTACATCCAAATTGTTTTCCTGTTTGTGCCTAAAGAGAGCTTCTTCTACAGAAAATGGCTCTTAGGAAAGCAGATTACTTCTTCCCCCTTGCAAACACCACAAGTGCCTTGACAAAGCACACAAACTACAAGACATAAACAGTCTTGAACACAGTAAAGACGGATTTGTGCTTAAAACTACAACAGATTTGAGATATTTGTCCAGCCTCTAGTGCTGTTACAGATCTTTTTATACCATCCTATATAGTTCACTTCATCTTAAGCCTCACTTCTCAGGCACTGAGTAGCAAAGTCTAACTAACTACTGTTGTAACTATTCAGACACCAGAACTGAATGTCTTAGAAAACACAAGTAACAAGTCAATAAAACAACTACTGGCAAAGAAGAGGTTAAGTCTAACACCCAGGCCTAGGAACAAACTAAGCTGAACTTACAGGACCAGGCTTTCTGTTGTTTATGACTTCTTACAAAGCACTAAGTTTAGCGCAGTATCTTTGTTGTGGGAAGGATCCAAGAAAAGGATACATTCAGACTTGTAATGAACATAAAACACCTAATAAAGCTGCTACCTTGTCAATCAGTTGTAGGTTGAGACAGCCAAAAACAACAGGAAGATTCCAGGAGAGCAAAGAACACACATCTACTGCATCAACTCCTGAAGCAAATATGTCCAAAAAAGCCTGTGTGCACAGAGTAGGTAAAAAGCAAACAGGAAACTTGCACAGGTTTTCTTTGCTGTCTTGCAACTTCTGAGCAACCAGGAAACACTAAGTCTGGTGGAGTCAGCTGCTTGTTGCTGTGAACAGAGATGGTCAGTCTTACCAGCCCAAAACAGCTAGCACAAAAAGGAATAAAACAAAGTGAAAACTATCTTCCCTCAGCCTCTATAGGCTCTGCACACATGCATTCTTGTGCTACTACTGAATACAATTCTGTACATCTAATCAACATCTAATCAAACATCGAATTTTATTGATGAAGGTGCAACAAAGCAAAAAAAGAAAAAACCTGCTAAAGGAGGCACAGTGAAGAGCAACGCTGCACAAGTGGAATCCCTCAGCTAAATACGAGATGAAGCAGAAAGTCATGAGACTACTATTTAGAATGGCCCAGTATCTGTGTGCATCTCAAGACCTGTGATCAGCCCTTCAGCTTGCCTTAGACATATTTTTTACAGCACATTTATAACCTTGGCTTTACTCCATGTCACTTGCACTGCACACAGGCAAGCTACACTGTGCCCCGTTACCTCATTTTTCCTGAGCATACTTGCTCTTCTGTCTGCGGGCAATTAACTCCATTTGCGACAAATAAAAGTTTCAGCAACCAGTTTAAGCTCCTCATGAGGCTTTTGGCATGGGCTGCAAAAAGTCTGCCAGCAAACTATGGCCACAAGCAGCAGTTGTTTTTACCAAGGAAATTCATTCTTCGGCAAGAATCCTCTCCTTCTACACCACAGATACAGCCAACATACTGCAGCTTTTCATCTGCCTGCACTGCACAGTTCTCTCACCTGTATCAGACAGGAGAGGATATATCCTGTAAGGAGTATACAAGGGGCATGTATGTACTAATGGAATGAGTCCAAAATACACAGCGCAGCAATTTACTCAAGAACTTAGTATAGGGCTTTTCAAATAAGAGAGCACTATGTCCTCTTTGGCCAGACAAAATAAAAGCACGTAAACAATTGCTGACATTCATACATAATTCACTGAAAGTTGTGTGTTTCCCACTACCACCTCCCATCTTCTCCAAGACTTTTTTGGAGGGGGAATAAGCACAAACCAACACTATCTCTGCTCAGAAGCAACAGTCATTTTTCTACTCCATATCTTACCCTCACACTCTTCACTGTCATTTCTCAGGCTTTCTCAGCAAAGTTGCCAGAATTGCCAAAAATTTTTTTTTTTTTGGCTTCTCCTCTCTATACCTTCTCTTGACTCACTGAATCATGATAGTCTTGGGCATTAATCCCTGGCCAGTTCAGTCTCATTATACCACACTTTGCTGCTAAGTCTCATCTTGTCTTGATTGGCGCTTTCCTCTCAGGAGGACACAGCCTGTTAGCCTGCAGTTTATTACCTTCCAAAAGAGCCTGAAGACAAAAGACACCTCAGGACATTAAATGGTCCATTGGTATTCTGTTGCAACTTTTATTTACACAATTTGGCTAAGATGACCTAAACAGATAGGAAATAAATCAGAAAGGTTCTGTATGACAACCACAAAAAACAAAATTCCATCCCTAATCTTGCCAAGAATCCCGAGCAGCATTTCAGCCTTACATGGGAGTAATTTTGACTTGTGTAGTTAGCAGTTAAAATTCAGTGTACAATTACTACAATAGCACCCAACTGTAAAAAAATCAGCCCTTTATGAAATCTGGAGCACTGTTAATATAACAGCTTACAATGTGATCAAACCAACAAAAGCACAGGAAACAGGGCCAAGAACTGAACCTGGTTTTCTTTACATATCAGTTAATTGCCTAATTAGTAAAATGAGCATTTGTGCAGAACTCTACTTTCCAAGGCACTAGCCGGACAACAGCTACCATGCATTATACCAAAAAATATATGAACAGATGCAACATCTTTATTAACCAGACAGAAAGGTACCACTAAGAAGCCAGTTAGTGCCAAGTCCAGACCTGCTCCAGCCTTTCTAGCTGTCAAGTTTAGTCATTTAGAAGCCTTGTTTGATTTCCCCTTGGAATAATGGCATAGCCAAAACACAGATCTTCTGAAAAGAAGGAAATTCAGTTACCTGCACTATTATTAAATGCTCTAGGAGACCTACCACAGATGTGTGATTAAAAAAGAGAGGAGGGAAGACACTATTTTAAATAAATGTCTTGTGATCAAGGTTAAAAATCAAAAAGAGATAATCATACCTTAATTTTCTGGTGAATATGCCTCAGTGAATCTGCAGTACCCATGTCCATGTTGTCACTGATGCACACAAAATCCAGCTTCATTTTTGTGTCCAGGTTTAACACTTTTTGGATTTCCTTCCTCGTAATCACAATGACCTCTGGGACAGAAGAGAGCAGGGTGAGATCAGGCAAAGACACTCGAGTATTTATCATGAATAAGGCATGCTCACTTTTTACTTTGCAGCCTAACATCAATTTACCTTGAAATAGAAAAACAAAACATATCATCATAACCTATGGGACTTTAATAGAGAAATATGGTAAATAACATAGTTATCAGCCCAGGAAGCTTCTGTTATAAGCTGAAAATATACAAATTGTTTTAGTGTATGTTAAAATCTAAGTCATAATGAATCCATTAACAGAAAAATTGAAGAAGCTGCAAACATGAGTTGTGGGGCAGTTTGTTACTCTGTATGAGTTCCCTCTCCTACGCGGGAAGCCAACTCAGACTCAGAACAGCCTGAAGGACCTACTCAAAGCAACAGAATAGCAAGATCTTGAACTGGGAAGAAAAGTACCCGATGGAGAAAGAATTCCCACCTTTCAGCATAAATCCTGCAAGGTGGACAAAGGAGGGACAAGGCCCTTGGCAAGAGGGACCAAAGGGAAAGAGCCAGTCAGCTTGCCGAACTCCTATTTAGTAACACAGGCACATGGGAGGAATGAAGAAAATGGAGCAAACACATGTAACGAAGAATAAAACTATGATCTAACTGACAAAACTAAACTAAAAAAAGGGAGGGAGAATTTGCAACATTAGAGAATTAATGCAGTAGCAAATGGCCTGTTCAGGGAGCTGGGGAAGCGCAGGGAGCTGGAAGTTTCCTTCCCTTCCTGGAAAGCTTCCTGGAGATGCACACACGAGTTTGCATGGTCCAAACAGCACAAATAGGCTGAAGATTTCTGCGTTGTAACCAAGATAAGAGAACAGCTCCTACCATAACATCAACTACTAGTGCTGAAGAGCATCAACTGCAAAAGGCTATTTCTGAATAGCTAAAAAAAAAAAAAAAAAAGAAAAGAAAAAAGAAAATAAACCCAAGAGTAGCATAGAAATGGCTGCAAAGAGGTTTTTGGCTACCCACAAGTGCTTATTGCAGGATGAAGGTACGATCCTGAAAAAAAGAGGAGGAAGAGCAGACAAATAAAGAAAACTAACAGTCAGAAAGCAGATTTTAACAGCAGCTGTCAAAAAGAATTCCAAATGGAAAAAAAAATAAATCCTAAAGATTTCTTAATGAATAAAATTAAGCCCAAAAGCTTAAGTTTATACTTTCTTCCATTCCTTCACAATCCTACAATATTTGTCTAAGCATGGACAAATCATGAATTCAGTTTAACATCTTCAGAAAGAAAAAATGATGTGAACAGAAAAAAAACCCCACACATTCTAGGGATGTAGAAGAGCAGAACAGTTACAAGGGAATAACGAGAAAAGTGGTGACACAGAAAGGCAAAATGCAGCAAAAGCATGAAAAAACCAGGTACATGAGGGGTATGAGGAAGAAGTTCTGCAAGTAGCACAGGGAGCATCACAGGAAGATCCAGTCCACCATCCAAAAGGTAAAGAAAACTTATAGCCTTACCATATACTAACCATACACTAACTGGACTACTTGCATTCCAGCTAGGCTAGTTCCCCTGTCCTATTTCATGCAAAACCCTCTGCCTGGCTTCATGGGGGAGTAATAAAGGCCTCAGTGCCCCAAGCAGAGCCAATAACCCTGACATTCAGGCCAGACTGGAAGAACAAACCAAGAGCCATCCCAGGAGGGCTGACACATCCCACACCACAATGAATCAGAGAGCAGAGAGGCAGGAGCCCAGACCATGAAGAGAACACGAAGCTGCTGAAAAGCAGCTTGGACACGAGCTGTGAGGGAGGGGACACGAAGCCAGCGCTAAGAAGAGGACACAGCAGGGCTGGGAGCTGCTCCAGGCTGCAGAAGGGCCCTGTGGTGCTGGCAGAGACCAGAGACAGGGCACGGGGACGAGGGGGAGGGCCCAGGGACAGGGCACCGGGACCAGGGGGAGGCCAGGGCCGCCCGTCCCACCGCGGGGCCGCCCGTCCTGCCCGTCCCGCCGCCCGTTCCCCTCACCTTCGAAGCCGGCGCGCTCGAGCACGTTGAGCGGGTACCAGAGCAGGGGCCGGTTGCCCACCGGGAGCAGCGGCTTGGGGATGCTCGAGGTCAGGTCCGTCATGCGGGAGCCGCCGCCCGCAGCCATCACCACGGCCTGGAACTCCATGCTGCGAGGGGAGCACACGGGCAGCGCGGGCCAAGCCGAACCGAACCGAACCGGACCGGACCGGAATGAACCGGACTGGACTGGACCGGACCGAACCGGAATGAACCGGACTGGACCGGACCGGACCCGTGGCCCCAGTGGCCCCCGGGGCCCCCCGCGCCGCCCCCGTTACCTCGGGCCTGGCTCCCAGCGCCGCTCTGACAGGACAGCAATGGCGGCGTCGCTGCGCACTGCGCACGCGCGCGGATGGCCGAGCGCCTCGATGGCTCACGGCGGTAGCCGAGCGCCGATAGGATGGATGGTGCTTCCCGTCTCACGGCAAGCTATGCTCTCCCGGCCAGGGCAGCGAGAGGAATACCGAGGAGAAGGATCCCAGGCGGAGGAGCGCCGAATCATGGATCCGCACGCGGCGGCGGGGGGGGGGGCTCGGGACACAGCGCCCCCGCGTGGCCGGGCGAGGGGGGCAGTGCGGGGGGGGGCAGTGCCGGGGGCAGCTGGGGGGGGACAGGGGACATTATGGGGGGGCAGCTTGCCAGGGGGACAGGGGACATTACGGGGGAGCAACTTGCAGGCGACACTGCAGGGGAGCTTGCGAGCGGGGTCAGGGGATATTATGGGGGAACAGCTTGCAGGGGACACGGCAGGAGGGGCAGCTTGCAAGGGGGACAGGGTGCAGGGGACATTGCGGGGCAGCTTGCAGGGGGCATTGCAGAGAACACAGCTTGCAGGGGGCATTGTAGGGCAACTTGCATGGGACTGCAGAGGACATGGCAGGGCTACAGAGTGCAGGGAACACAGATTGCAGGGGACATTGCAGAGGACACAGCTTGCAGGGGGCATGGCGGGAGGGGCAGCTTGCAGGGGGACAGGGTGCAGGGGACATTGCGAGGGTACAGAGTGCAGGGGCATTGCAGAGGACACAGCTTGCAGGGGGCATTGTAGGGCGACTTGCATGGGGCATTGCAGAGGGTGCAGCTTGCAGGGGGCATGGCGGGGGTGCAGAGCACAGGGGGCATTGCGGGGGCAGCTCACAGGGTGCATGTGTATTCATCCCTGGGCAGTTTTCCTCCACCTCCCGCCATGGCCAAACGCAGGGGTTGGGGGGGCTTTCAGGACAGACTGAAGGGGCACAAAGCGGGGCAACAGGTCCCAGTGGAGCCTGTCTGGCCTTGCCCGGTGTGTGAGCAGGACGCGCTGCCTCCTTGGCCGCACAGGCTCGGGCCCCAGCACACCCGGCTGGCACGGCGGCGCGCAGGCCGCCTTCCGCGTGCCATAAACCATGGTGGGCACTGGCTGCGCACGGGGTCTCCTCCGTTCAGAACATCTCCACGCCCTCGGGGACCCGCTGCGGTGGTTCCTGGCGCTGCCTGAGAACGCTCCTAGAGAAAGTGCCCTGCTCGCAAGCCGTGCTGCTCTCCATGCCAGCTCCATCCCCAACACCGGCAACACACGCGAGCCCCGTGCGGCCGGGGTGCAGCCTCCCACCCCCAAAACGCTCCCCGGGTGCCCACGGGTGTCATGCGGCCCAGCCAGGGCTGTGTGGTGGCCGCCATGTGGGTGGGCGCGCGGCGCCCGCGGCACATGGACCCAGGCGGCTGCTGCTCCGCGCTGCCGCGTGCGGCACCTGGTGGTCATGGGCTCTGGCGGGGCAGGACGGGTTCCATGGGCACATGGAGCCCAGAGACATGCAGTGGGCCCTCCTGCAGTGCCACGCGCCACCCCAGCGCTCTGCAAAACCAACATGAGCTGCAGCACTATGGAGGCAGCAGGGCCCCCATGTTTATTGATCCCGGTGTCTCCCAGGGCAGAGGGCTCCCACGGAGCAGCTCTCCGCATCGGCAGGAACCCCCGCGCTCACTCGTCCCAGGTGTTCTTGTCCGTGTCGATGGACATGCAGTTGTAGATGGCGTAACGCAGCAGCTCCTCGCACGTCTTGGCCCTGCAAGGGAAATGCGGCGGTCACGGCCAACATGGGCAGTGAGTCCTTCCTGTCTCCGCACGCCAGCCCCAGGGTGACCATCCACAGTCAGGGACCATCCCCAGTCCTACTCACGAGGAGTACGTGGGCAGGTAGAAGATGCTGGAGCAGGTGGAGGCCTCTGGCATCAGGTCCACCCCCTGCGAGCTTTGGAGAAAGGAGAAAGCAGTGAAGCCATGGCCAGAGCACAGAGACGCCGGGGGCCAGTGCGGGGCAGACTCACTTGGTCCTGTCTGGGTAGATGGTGATCTGGACCGGGAGGCGGCTCCGGCCAGTGACAAACTTGAGGAAGCGGCTGAGATCCCCTGGGAGGAAGCAGAGGGTCAGGTCTTGGCCTGTCGGAGCCAACAACCTGCCAGTGGGGTCCCTGGCCACTCGTTACAGGGACGCTAGCAGCACATTGCACTACGAGATGGCCTCAGCATCCTGAGCAGCTTCCCAAGGAAGCCCATGGTTTCTAGGGCCAGGTCTCCCAGGAGCATATGGTGGGGGGGTACCCCATCCTCCTGGACCCACTATCCCACCACAGTACACAGGAAGAGCGAAGAAAGGCTTGGGGTCACTCACTGCTGGTGAAGTTGTTGAGCGCCTCCAAAAACATCTCAACTCGAGGGTCCTTGGAGGGGAATTCTTCAAAGGTGACTGTGACAAGAAACACACAAGAGCTTTGTGAGAGACTCCCAGCAAAGGGAAAGGAAGGTGGGATGTGCCCAGCTCCTCTGCAAGTCCCCACATTTGAGGTGGAGGAGAAAGGGAGCCTTGAGGCCAAGGCCCTCCCTCTACTCTGTGCACACCGAGCACTGCTCCTGGAGAAGATGGGGCCACCTCTTACCTGGTGCCAGACAGGTTCAGCTGCCCTCAGCTGCTGCCTTGGCTACCCCAGCCACCATCCTGTACCAAAACCCTCTTTGTGTGCAATAGAGCAAGGGTCACCCTTGGCTTGCTTGGAAAGGCTCGAGATGCTCATTGAGCCCCATGAGCCCCAGGTGCCCCTGAGCAGGACTGGCACCATGTCCATATCCAGGAGAAGAAGCATGGGGTCCTGCCTTGCAGGGCCTGGTCGGAGCAGGGAGCAGAGTCAGTGTGTCGCAGCACTCACTGTGTTTCCTCAGGTCAGCCACTGTGATCTCAGGCTCCCCGCAGATCATCTTCTCCACCTCCTGCCAGGGGAGGAGGTCCAGCATGGCCTGGGGCACCACGCGGAGCAGCCCAGCACGGATGGCTGCAATCTGGGGGAGCACAGGAGAGGTGCCACGTCACCACAGTGGGTCTGAGCCTGAGGCGGCTGCCCAGAGCCCCGAGGTGAGGCACTAAGGGATCTTAGAGAGGACCCACAGCTCATGGCAGAGCCAGGAATCACCTCTGGGACTCAGAGGCAGGGGGACTAATTCCAGACTGCCCAGCTGGAATTAGTGCTGGGGACATTTTTGCACACAACAACTGCACACAGTTAGAGATCAGACCAGCTGCTGGCTACGAGGGTACCAGGAGAACCTGCCATGTGGGGCAGGGACCACCTTGCAGCTCGGCCAGCCCTGGGAGACAGCGTTACCTGCTCCTTGCTCTCCTCCAGCCGGGCCTTCTGCACCAGGCGGATGAACTCCCTGCGGTCCTCGTAGCGCACCACGGTGCTGCTGCCGTTGGGGATCAGCTCCACCACGCGCTGGTCGCTCAGCACCGTCGTGTAGGTCAGCTCTCTGCCAAACATGAAGTCAAAGGCCTCCCTGTCGACCCCCTGCAGCACTTCCAGGAGCTTCACCTGGAACGAAAACAGGCCAAGGCCATCGCTGCAGAGCGATGAGCAGGTCGCAGGCACGTACAGCCACCTCCGTCCCTCATCCCCGCTCACCAGCTCTGAGTCCACGGCAGCAAAGTCCTTGCTCCAGCTGACATCCTCCCCGGTCAGCTGCTTCCACACCAAGCCTGGCAGAGCCAGGACCTGCAGGAGAGAGTGAAGACACAAATTCTCCTCCGTCATGGCCCAGCCCTCCACCCGGGCAACACTCCCAATGGGATATGGCAGCAGGGACCGATGCCCTTAGGCTGCAATGACCTTCACCAGCCCCCCTTGCCAGGGCTCACCAGAAACTCCTTGCCCCTCAGAGCTGCTCCCATGAGCTGCCCGATCCACTCGTATTTGGGGAAGTCCTTGCAGGAGGGGTTGGGGACATACACGTCCCTGCTGTCACCACTACCCTGTGGGAGAGAGAAATTGAGGACTCACAGCCAAAGACGTGGCACATGCGCTCAGGGCCAGCCCAGTGTCCCCCCTGAGCCCAAATTCAACTGCCCTGACTGCTGCAGGAGCACTGACGGGTCAGGTTGGGACAGGCGGCTGCCCCACCTGGTTGGAGGTGCGCACAAAGAAGGGCAGGGGCACGGCGACGTCGCCCGAGCTGGGACACAGCTCCTCTGACAGGTCGGCCAGGCTGTCCCGAAAGCCACCGCCTGCAACGCAGAGAGAGGCTGCTCAGCACGAGGTGAAGGAGGATGCAGAGATGGGACCTGGCCAAGTGTCCCAGCACTGTCCCAGATACAGGGGGATCCTGAGGCTAGACCAGAGCTGCCACACTGAATGCACCAGGCACAGCCTTGGCACCCTGCAGCACCTGGAGACCTCCCAGGCCACCCGCTGGTCCCCAGAGAGCCAATGTGCTCGGAAGGGCCCTGGGGCCGGCCGGGAGGCTCTCACCATTGTCCACGACGCCCTCGGAGATGAAGTCGCACTCCCACCACTGTGTGTAGTTCGAGGGCCACCTGCAGGGAAGCGGCAGCTCCGCGCGCCGGCCTCCTCGCAGCCGCGTGAGGCCACACGGGCTCCGCAGCATCAGGCCTCTCCCAGCACCCACGTCCCGCTTGGAGCAGCGACATCCCACGAGCACAAACCCAAAATCCCAGCATGGCCCTTACCTATAATCCATGGGCTGCTGGTTCTTGCCTGAAGTTCTGAGGCCCTCGTAAAGCTAGACGGGAGCACAAGGTGGAAAGGGGAGCTGAGCTACAGCTCAGACAGCAAATGTGGCCCTGCCTGGCACCCCACTATGGAGCACGGCCTGTCTCGGCCATGGAGACCATGGACACCGTCCAAGGGCACCTGTGTGAAGATGGCGTTCTTGCAGGAGGGGTCGAGCGCGGGGTTGGCGCGGTGATCGCGGGCCAGGTAGCGGTTGATGTACACCTTGGGCAGGCTGTGCGGAGCGGGGCTCTGCGAGTCCTGCAGGTACTGGGTGATGAGGGCGCTGCAGTGCTTGGACAGCGGCAGGAAGGGCTTGATGCTCTGGTGAGGCATAGGCAGGGCTGCTGAGGGCCACGTTCCTGCCCGCACGCGCCGTCCCGCACGCGAGGGCCCCCGAGCGCTCACCCTGAGCTGGCTAAAGGTGCCGACGCTCTGGTCCGGGATGGGGATCAGGTAGTGCAGGACGCTGTCCAGGAGCGTGATGAACCTGGAGAGTGGAATGCTGTGGGGATGCGCTGGGGAACATGCAGAGCCCAGGACACCCTCTGCCTTTCCCCAGGGACAACCTCTGCCTGCCGCAGCCCAGCACAGAGCCCAGGGCCAAAGCCCACAAACACACGAGTACCACCGAGAGGCCCTGGCCCTGCAGTGAGGGGTGCCCAGGGAGCATCCTCTGTCCAAGTGCTTATTTTGGACTCCTCTTAAGAAAAAGTGCAGTCAAGAGCAGCCCTAGCGCATGGCCCACGCTGCAATGCTGTGGCTGGCTCACTGCAGAGCAGAAGGGCTCCTGGTGGGTCAGGACTGGCCCCAGGAACTAGCACATTTCAAGAAAGACCCATACAAGCCTGTGCTAAGGGCTGGGTATGGTGCTTCCCCGGGGCCTGGGCTCACATGCAAGGGACTGTCCCCATGCCATACCTCTGAATGAGCACTGCCCGCCGGTACAGCGTGTCCCTGTCCACCCCTTCCAGGAGGGGATAGCGCACCAGCCGGGCCGGCCGGAACATGTCCACATTGAGGACCAGGTCCCACTCCCAGAAGGACTTGATCTTAATGCCTTGCAAGCGAACGTTGTACCCGCCGTCTGCCAAGACAGGGCAGAGGTGCTGCAGGGCTGGAGACCAGCCAGCACAGCCCAGCACTGCTGTGCTAGGGGACAAGGAGCCGCCTCCGGGTCTTGCCTTGCAGCATCCCGAAGGGGCTCATCCCCAGCCCTGCTTCCAAGGGACCAAGGAAATAGTTGGCACAAGGGGAAAAGCTACAAGCATCTGTGAAGGCTAATGGGGGTTATGGGCACTACTGGGCTGGCACCTCAGGTCTGACCACATGAGCTCACCCCGGCATTCCAGGATGCGGATCTCCACGACCGGCAGGTGGATTTTCATGTTGCGGAGGACGCACACACTACGGTAGCTGTTCCTGCACACGAAGCACAGAGATGGCAGAGCCCCTTCCTTGCCCCCAGAGGCTCCCAAGCAGTCTCGTTGCAGGGCGTCGGAGATGCTCCTTGCAGCCCCGAGCAGACCCCGCAGCATCCATGGGCTGCTGCTGCCACTGCAGATTGTGCTGCCCTCCCACCAGCTCCCATCTCAGAATACCCCAACCCTTCCTGGTAGCTACCAAAACCACCAGGGCTGCAGGGAGGGCAGAAAGGAGCATTTCTGCAACACGATCACGGCCACGCAGCAAGTGCGCAGCAAAGCCTCACTAGGACTCTGCAATGCACCCCAAGACACAAGCCCCTCTGCTCACCAAGGGCTGCAGCAGGAGGACAGCGAATGGAGAAGGACAGAAGAACAGAGACATCCTGAAGAAGGTGGAAGACACGTTTAGAGAAGAAGCAGAGAAGAGCATAAATTTGGCAAAGACAGAGCGGAACAGAAATGCAAAATGACCGCGATGCTATTCCTTATGGGGCTGCTGGGGGATTCCCTATGGGGCTGCTGGGGGATTCACAGGAAATGTCTCAAACATCTTTTGACACAGACATTTTTAGAGCAGAACTGGTCAAATATAGAGCAGCAGCTACAGGGCAGAGCTCCCAGCATGCAGGCCACTTGCACAGCTGAAGGTGCTCAGCTCGCACGTAGAGGATGGGTGGCCACCACGCTAACATCAACCAATGCAACCTCCAGCCCAGGGAGCCCAGAGCCACTGAGGGCTCAGGGACAGGGATCTATCAGGGATCTATCAGGGACAGATCGCTTGGGATTTACCCTTGCATTTTCCTTAGGCTTCCATACGGGCAAACACACAGTTTAGGAGTTGGTCCCAAGCTGCACAGAGGCTGTTTCACTCTCGTTACTCACTCGCTGATTAGGACGCTTCTCAGGTGCTGCAGCCTGTTTAGCTCCCCACCATACACAGCCACCCGTCTGGGAATGTAGGACAGGGTTTGCGACTCCAGCACCAGCCACAGCTTCCTGGAGGTGACAAGAGAGGGAAGCAGCTTTGTCTGGATCTGCCTGAGTGTGGAGACATCTGGGAGATGCCCCTAGATCTGCCAGCAGGTCTGTGCACACCCCATGTCGTGGGACACGGCCACCTCTACCCAGAGCCCCATGTTGTGGCCAAGAGAGCCCAGGTGAAGAGCTGCAGTCAAGACAAACAAGACCCTTTGCCCCCAACACCCTGCTCATCTCCAGCACAACCCCTTCCTTGGAGAGGACACCCATGGGTCTCACTTGATGATGGAGCCTTTCTTCATGTAGAGCCGCACCCAGTGCTCCCCCTGGGGCCCTTCGCTCTCCCAGAAGGTGTCTGTCTGGCCGTCAGTCAGGTGGGACGCACTGAAGTTCTCCTGGAAGAGCGCAGCGGGCAGAAGGAGGCAGCGTGAGCATCTTTGGGCCACCTCCTAGGGGTGGAAGCTGGAGGAGGTCAGTCCGGGCCAGCCCCTGCATCAGTTGGGCTGTGGTTGAACAAGCACCTCCCAAACACAGCGGCTTGGACACAGCCACGGAGCCCTGGCAGCCTGGCGAGTGCCCGTGAGCTGCCATGGGGCTTTGCTCCAGCTGCCCAACTCACACCAGCTTTGCTAAAACCTGCGCAGACCCCTCAGGAGGCCCCAGGCCCGGCCACCTCACACATCCCACGTGCTGTCGCTCACACTGAGCTTTCCCAGCGCCTGCCAGGCACAGCAGGACAGCTCCAGCTCTCCACAGGAGAGTGCCCTGAGCGGAGCCTCCTCCCTGCCTGGCACCCGAACCCCTTCCAGCTCCCTCCCCTTACGAGAAGAGGCTTCAGCAAGAGTCACTCGTTACTCCTCCCATCTCCGGGGCTTTCCAGGGCTGCCCTGCCCAGCTGGCTCGGTGCAGGCTACGCACCGCCTGCGAGGAGACGTCGAGGCTGTTGACGTGTTCCTTCATGCAGTCCAGTTCCTTCAGCTCCCTCTCGCTGTGATCGTACAGGAAACGCGCCAGCTCCGCGTCATGCTCGTAGCTCCAGGACGCCGGCAGGGACCTGCAGGCAGGCGCCGTGTTAGCGGGGACAGGGTGACCAGGCTGTGCCCCACATGTGCCAAGCGGCCCCCCCGCCCGTCCCACAGTGGGGGTGGCCCCACCTTCGAGGGCTCCAGCATCCCACAGTCACCAAATGGGCACTGCTCCCTGGCTGACACGGCTCTATCACCACGTTTGTGGCCACCCCAGTCTGGTGACGTGACAGTGTGTGGAGCGAAGGCTGCTCCATCCAGGGGGACTCGACCTCCCTTCTGACCCCCCTGTGGGGACCCTCTCCGGGAGATGCGCTCGTACCGCAGCTTCTGCACCGCAGCCTCATCCTCATCCATGAACCTGGGATTCCCTCCGAGCCGTGTGGCGTACGTCAGGTCCACCACCTGCTCCCAGCTGGAAGAGCCCCGGCAGAGCAGATGCACAGGGATAGGATGGATATCAGTGACACATGGCACATGGCTGTGGCCTGGCTGGGAGGCCCGGGTTGGGACCTACCTGACCGCAGGTTTATAGTCAACCCCAAACATTTGCTGCTGCCACTGCATCCTCTCCACAGACTCCACCGGCACCAGCTTATCTCCTGCCTCTCCAAACTTCTGCGCCAGCAGCCAGCCCTCCTCCAGGTCATGGCAGCCCTTGTGCTCTTGGAGCTGCTCCTGAAATCACACCTAGGATCATCCCAGCCGTCCAAGCCCGGCCCCTCGGGGCCTGGCACCGCCGGGCGCTGCGAGGAGGCCGCCCAGGGCGCGGGCGCCGTTACCTTGCTGAGCTTCACCCAGAGGCCGGCGCCGTTGCAGAACTCCTCGCCCGTGGCGCGCAGGCAGCC
>JAUBOD010000755.1:6071801-6187747 GCA_032353885.1 Nothura maculosa | reverse complement strand
CTGTGCCACCTGCTCTAGGTGCCTGCTGGAGCGGGAAGGTTGGACTGGATGATCCCTAGAGGTCCCTTCCAACCTTGTAGATTCTGTGATTCTGTGATTCTGAACTCCAAAGATTGTGCACGAAGCAGCCGAGACCAGGAACAGGGAGGAGAAGCACTATGCCCAGGGGCTGGTAGGAAAGCCAGCACTAGAAATGGGGTCTCCACGTTGCGAAGGGCCCGGGCTGTTATTTCGCAGCCCTGCAGGCTTCTCCTCGCCTACCTGGCGTACTTCTGGAAGCCGATCTCCTTGGGGATGGAGAGGGGCAGGATGAGGAGGAAGGCGGTGATGCTGATGGTGAACTTGCGGTCCGTGTACCAAGAGCAGCTCCCGGCTCCCTCGGGCTCCGTCACCAGCGCCGCGATGACTGTGGGGCAGAGCCGCCGCGTCAGGGCGCGCGGCAAGGGCCAGCGCGAGGAGGAGCGGGGCCGGCTCGTTCTTACTCTTGTCCTCCTGGTCTCCGATGATGATGAGGAAGGCGATGCAGGTGCCGAAGGTGTAGACGGCGATGGCCACCTCGCAGAGCACGCCGGGCACCTTCCCGCACACGGCCCACACCACCTCCTGGTAGGTGCGCTCGTTGCTGGCCTGCGAGCAGTATGCCAGGATCACCAGGCCTCCGATGATGAACACCAACATGCACTGGCGTGGGGAGACACGGAGGGCAGGCCGTGAGGGCACCGCGGTCCCCAAAGCCGCCACCAAACACCGCCAGGATCTCTGCTGTCCCTCACCCAACAACGTCCCCGCATAGAGATCCGCAGCTCCCAGATGCTACCAAACACCTCCACGATCTCTGCTGTCCCTCACCCAACAACGGATCCAAGGGATCCGCAGCTCCCACCCACGGGTGCCTCCCGTGCCCGCTCACCATCTGCAGCGCGATGCCCGCGGCCACGCCGCCGGCCATGTTGAAGGCGGCGGGGAAGTTGAGCAGGCCGGCGCCGAGGGCAGCGTTCACCACGATGAAGACGGCTCCCAGCGCCGAGGTGGCCCCCAGGCTCTCGCCGCTCTTGGGCACCGTCTCCACGCTGGGGCTCTGCAGCAGCCTGGCCCGTTCCCCGGCGTCAGCGCTCCACTCCCAGTCCCTGTAGTCGCTGTTGATGCTCCCGCTGGCCTGAGCCATCTTCCTCCGGAGGGCGGGATCCTTCCGTGTCGCACGGTGGCCCACAGCTCAGCTGGATGCCGTGAGGAGAGTCCCCGGCAGCGCTGGCTCCATCCAGCAGCCGGGCTGGGATTGTGCCAAAGCGCACAGGACCCTGTCACTGCACCTGGAAGGGACACACGAGGGACAAGAGGGAGTTCGGGAGACAAGCCAGGCATGGGACATGAAATCCCTTCCCTGGATCTCACCAGGGAAGCATAGCTCACCTCAGGCAGACCCCCCAATTCCTGCCGAGACGCTACGGGGTGGAGAAAGGAGCCCTCACCTCCTGTGCTCCGAACGCTGCCATCGTGGTCACGCAGACATCGCGATCATGCGGCCGGGCGCTGCCCGTCTGCAGGAACGAGAGCCGGCGTCACGGCCGCTCCGGCCGGCGGCTCCCGGGTAAAGGTCGGCGGCCGGGATCGCAGGAGCAGCGCCCGGCGCGCGCGTCCCGGCCGTGACTGCGGAATGGGGTGCGGGGAACACCCGGGGGTCCCCACACAGCCCCCCGCACCCAACCCTGCCGCCCCTCTGGGGCAGGACGGGCTCTCCCAAACCCTCGCCAGCGCCCAGGGCGCCTGGCCGGGCCTCCCGAGCCTCAGGAAATCCTTCTCCCTGCGCTCTGGGTGACCAGGCAACCTCTTGCTTCCCGGCTATTTATTCCCGTGCTTTCGCAACGGCTCCTCTGCGAGGTTTTTAGGGAAAAGAGGGAGACCGCAGAGCCGGGCGCAGGGAGGAGCTGGGCAGGGGCGCCGAGGGGCCAGGGAGGAGGCAGCGGCTTCCCGCCGGGAAGGGCGCTGGAAGCGGAGCCGGGGAGAGCGGGGGGCAGGTGCCAGCGGCCCAGAAAACGCTGGAAATGGTGGAAACGGGGAGGGAAACGATGCGGTTTTCCCTGCGGGGTGGCAGGGAAGCGCCCCCGGGTGCGGAGACGCCCCCGCCCGCACCGCGGGGGGGGCATCCCAATCCCGGTTCCCAATCCCAATCCCAGTTCCCGATCCCAATCCCGATCCCGAGCACTCACCGCGCGGCCAGGCCCGGCGCCGCCGCTGCGCTCGGCGCTCCCCGCGGCGCCGCCCCCGGCCCCGGCTCCGCCCGCGCGCCCCGGGCTGCCCCCGGCTCCAGGCCCTGCGCACCGGGGAGGGGGAGAAGGGAATAGCGGGGCTAAGGATGGGGACACGGATATGGGGAAAGGCGGCTGCCCCAGAGCGCATGGATGGCCGGGCAGCCGTGGGGAAGTCCCGAGTGTTGGGGGAGGAGGAGCAGCCTCCCTGCCCCCGCGCGGCTGTGAGGCACCAGCCTGGTGCCCGAGCAGCAGGAATGATGTCTGAGCAACAGGAATGATGCCCAAGCAACAGGAATGGTGCCTGAGCAGCAGGAATGATGTCTGAGCAGAATGAAGGGTGCCCAAGCAGCAGGAATGATGTCTGAGCAACAGGAAGGGTGCCCAAGCAGCACAAAGGGTGCCCAAGCAGAATGAAGGGTGCCCGAGCAGCAGGAATGGTGCCCGAGCAGCAGGAGCGGTGCCGCGGCGCCCAGCAGCGCCCGGCCGCCCCGGTGCGTCATGTCACATCGCGTTGCGAGGCGGCGTTGGGACCAGTCCTGCTCCACCCTGCACTGCTGGGCGGGAGCAGCAGGGAGCCGGGCACAGCTCAAAGGTCCGAGAGCCTCCGGCAGCTGCTGCGCCCGCCGCCCGTGGGGCAGAGTCCAGCCCAGCCCGAGCTGCAAAGGGGAGCTGATAGTGCCGGGACAGCAGCCCCATGGGGCGACTGTGCGGGACCCTCCCGAGCCTCTCCTAGCAGGGCTGGGCACTTGTTCCTGCTGCAGCCATGGCCACGTGCCCTGCCCACCTCCGCCTTAGGGCCCAGGGGCTATGATTAAGCCTGAGATTAAGTACGAGCAGGAAGAGCAGCTTCAGGACGCTCTGAGCAGCCAAGGACACTGCATGGGCTGCAGGTGCGTGGGCTGCAGCCTGCAAGAGGGCACCTTTCTCCCCCAGCAGCTCAGGGAGGAGAGCAGGAGGCCCCACACACAACCTCCCCTTTCTGTTTTGATTCCTCGGGATGGCTGAGCAGGAGTCCTGGGCTCGTGGCTGGTGGTTACAGGTGATTTCCTGGAGGTGTGGAAGGATCACAGCTTCCTGGCAGGAACCCAAGCGGAGCCTGAGGCTCTAATCATGGAGCTAGAGCTGCAGCTCCAGGCCTGCAGGAACAAGTGACCCCGCCACAGGCAAAAGCCTGTCCTAGTGACCTGCTTCCTGCTCGCCCAAGCAAATCAATCACTTCCCTTAAAAATCTGGCAGCAGGGGCGATCCCAAAATAGTTCATAGCTCAACAGTAACATGGATGCATTTGATCCCTGGAAGGAAAAAAAAAAATCAAGGGAAGCAACCTGGCCTGTGGTGCTTCAGAGGGGTGGGAGAACCTCTTCCCACATCTCTCCCTCCTCTTACCTGGTAAAACTGGCTGCAAAATGCCACAAGGGCTGCACCCATCAGCACCCCGAGCCACCTCGGTGACAAACTTGGGGGCAAAGTGTAATGTGGTGGCCAATGTTCCCTGCTTCACCTTCAGCTGCCTGTTTGTTGTGCCATCATCCTCTGGCACCACAGCGCAACGGGAACCCAAAGAACCCCCAGCTACCCCAGGCAAAAAGAGACCAGAAACGCCAAGATTAGTTAGTTCACTTTATTTTAGATCCTACATGAGGTAGGGATGCTCAGATCCTGTCAACCTATTTATAACTTTTAATACTCCAAGGTATTAGCTATTAATAATTATTAGTTAATAATTATTAATTAGTGGAATAACAAGCAGCTAGTCTACATGTGTATATTAATAACCTGAAGCTATTCTAGGACAACTCAGCAAGCTGAAAACCAGAGGTACAGTGAGCAGTTACACCGAGCCCAAACAGCATGAATCCTGTCCCCTGCAACCACTTACACCCCAGCGGTGCCAGCTTTGCCCTCCCCATCTCCCTGCAGGGCTCGCAGCTCTATCTGCACACGGGCTTCTTTGGGGCTCGGCCTCAGCACGTCGGTGCCAGCATCTTTGTTGGTCTTGGAAATTGCTCCCGACTCGGCACGAGAGCAGGGCAGCACAGCCTGTGGTTCCGGGCTCCGCCATCCCACGGCCAAATTCCCAGGCAGGACAGTCACTCTGGACTTGTGGAACAGGCAGCACGGTAGGAAACGGCCACCACGCACGTTAGAGATCAGAGGAGGAACACGACCCCATGCTGCAGTATCACCTACCCCTGTCTCCTGAGAGGCTGCAGCTGAGCCATTGACCCTTCCCACCGCTCGCTGTGCTTCACAGCACAAGTTCCCTTTGCACTTGGCTTTAAATCACCACATAGGAGACACAGGACTGCATGGAGGAAACCCAGGCAGGCCACGAGCTCCCTGTCCCCAGCTCCCCTTCGCACAGGGAACTCACAGTGTCACCCGAGGGCTGGTTCCAAGTCCTTGCTCCGTGGCAGCTCCGTTTGCCCGGACACTCTCTGAGCTCTCACTGCTGGGACCTCCCTGCAGTGACCGCCTTGTCCTCTAACTGGAAGGGCTTCCACAGGTCTCCACGTCCCCACACAGCACTAGAGCAGCCATAATGCAGTGCCCCAAACTATAGGATAAACCAATGCTTTCCTCGATGTGCTTGTGGGGAGGAAACCCCAGGATGTCCTGTGTGAGTTTCCAGATATAACCCTCCTGCTAGGCCCAGGTTCCTGTAACTTCTAGTGCTTTTGAAAATAAGAAGTCATCCCCACTGCCACCTAGGGCCATTCCCCACAGCCCTGGTACTCCATCTAGGAAGCTTGGGGAGCAGCATCTTCCCAACAGCAGAAAATAAATCCAACGGTTGGTTAAGATGGGAGACTGAAAGCCCTTGAGAGAAAGAAGAGGAATGGACAAATGGGGGAAAACAGAGGAGTAACAGTCATAACATGCCCAGATTGGAAGGACCCAGAGGTGATGCTGGCAGGGAAGGCAGACCAGGTTGCTCAGGGCCATGGGTAGACAAGATCTGAGCATCTCCAAAGACAAAGATGCCCTCACACTTCTGGTCAAGCCCCACATCCATCACTCCGCATCAACATCAGCCTCTGCTGCCCTGCTCCAGAGCTCCCAATGGGGTGAATCCCGCTGCAATCAGTGCCTCTCCTCAGCCTGGACATCACCCTGTGTGACCCATCAAGCTGGCAGTGCTATCAACCCCTCTTGGCCAGCGAGCCACCCCCTCCCAGTCCATGGAGCACATCCATGGCTTTGGTGACATCTGCACTAGAGGTTCTATCCAATGCTATAGAAAAATCAGAGCAGTTCATTATCTCCTAGGTTGGGAAAAGCCCAATTCCCCCCAAACAACACTGCCCAGAAAGGAGGTACAAGCCCGTTTCAAATCCCTTCTCACCCAGCTGTTTCCTGGGCTCCCCAGCTTATTCTGAAAAGTTCCTTCACCAGCGTTTCTAAGCAAGGTCAAGCCAGAGGATCAAGACCCTTTCACTAGCTCACTCCTGTCCATTTAAAAGAAACTGTCAAGGAAATGACTCAGTCTCAACAGTATCAAACAGAGACTCTTGTCCTCACTAGATATTGAAATCAGACCCCATGTTGCAGAGCCCAATTCTCAACTAACTCCCCATGCTCCAAAAACACCCCATCAGCAGATGGGACTCCATACCCCTCAGACTGAGCGTAGAAGACTCTGCTGCAGGCAAGAGCTCCCAGAAACAATACCCCTGCTCACTGTGATGTGGGAGACCTTGACAGTCACTCTCTCCTGATCCTACAGTTCTTTCAGGACAATCCTTCTCAGCAGCTCTGGGAATACAGCAGTTTCCAAGGAAATGGGTAAAGGGACAAACTTCTTTTAGGACTGGAAGCAGATTCTGGATAACAAGTTTCTTCAAGAAGGAAAGGCAAGAGGTATGAGACAACACAAGGATAAGTGCTACCTCTCAGTGACTCTACTAAGGATGGCCCAGCAGATGACAGACTGACAACACAGCTGTGGGAGGGAGAATAAAAGCAACTGCTGTCTGCTAGCTCATGGGTGGTGGCCACTGCCCTGCTCATGGCTGGGAGGGTGAAGGAACATTTTGTTTGGTCTAGAGTTTGTAAAGCTTCCATGACCTCCGTCACACACTGACCTTGTCATGCGCTTGAACTCCATCCACCGAGTGCTACCTGCAGTGCTGCTGCTGCCCTGCTGTGAGCACTGGCCTGCTGCAATGCAGACCTTGCTCATGGCAGAGGGGATCAGAGCCTGAAACTCCCATGCTTGCTGCCGTAACCCTTGCTATCTGGGAGACATCTCTGCAAGAACTGTAACAGATTCGTTATAACACAGGCTTTGAGGGGCAAGCCAAGGCTTGAAGGGCCTTGGAGAAAGGCTGCTAGGCCAGCAGCACGGACAGTGCATTCACTGGGAGACTACAGAGCAGGAGGGAAGCAGTTTCCATCTCCTGTGGTGCAGACAACCACAGGTGGTCACAGGTGCCAGTAACTGGTGGGATTTAATAGCAGAGCAGCCCTGCCCTGACTGTGTCTGGGTCCTGCTGTGCCTTGGCATGCAGGTCTGTTGTGACACCTGGTGGCCAGAGGGACCTCTGCAGCGCCTGTCACCAGTGAGCCCCTCTTCAAACCCAGATGAATGATCTCATTTCTTCTGGTGTCTCATTCTCAGGAATGAGACATGAGAATGTGGTCAGGATACTCAAGCTGGGAAACAGGAAGCATCTCTGAACACCCCCACAGTCTCGGCAGCATCCCACAGAGTTCTCCATCCTGCACTATAACCTCCCATGCAGTTTTGTGGCCCTACCCCTTCTCTGCCTGGGGTAGGGCACTTCCTTGGAAGGGTGGGAATGAACTGTGGGCTGCAGCAGGGCCATTTGGAGAAGAAAATCATTATAATTCTAAAAAACTATCAAGTCTTTCTGATATATCACAGCTGGGGACAAGGTTTCATTCCTGCAATCACATGTATGCTCTGAGCTAGCTCATACCCTGCCAAAGTCCCAAACCTCCATGTCCAAAGCAGTGCTGATTACCACTGCGGAGAGACAGGCTCCACACCTATACATTTACCATATATACACATCCTGGGGGTGGAAGGGAGTCTTCCCGTTTGCATGGTTTGGTTGAGCGATTGTCCGTGCTGCTTGGTCAGGTTAGAACAACATCATTCTTCCCACGGACTCATATCTGTGTCGATGGCCACACAATTATAGGCTGCATAGCGCAACTTCTCTTCACACACTTTGGCTCTAGGGAGGACAGGAGGAGGGAAAAAACACAAGGAGGAGTTGCCATTGCTGTATCTGTCAGCTGAGAAGGCAAAATGCCTTAAGTTGGAGGCTGAGCCTCAACAACTCCAGATGGAGAGAATCACCGCAGCCACATAGTACAGTCAGGGCAGCTTAAGTCTGGCAAAGTGATCCTATGGATCAGCATCAAGGCTGGGAACAGAACCCAGATGCAGAGTCTACCACACATAGGCAGCAATACAACTTACGTGGCATAGTTGGGTAAGAAGAGGGTGCTGGAGCAGGTGGAAGACTCTGGCAATGCATCTGTCGTCTCAGAGCTTGGGAAGAAGGTAACAAAGTGCTCAGATCCAATGCAGGCCAATAAGGCGGGGGAGACCAGGCCACAGATCCCCTTCAACATGGTTTCTGACAGCCTTAGGACTTTGAGAGTGACAGACTCACCCCAGCTTGTCTGGATAGATGTAGATCCGTGCTGGAAGGCGGCTTCTGCCAGTGACAAACCTGAGGAAGCGGCTGCGGTCCTCTGTGAAGAGAGGGTAAAGACAACAGCTCATCCCAGGTACGTGGGAGAGAAGTTCAGCCACCTCCAGGTGTCCCCAGCATCAGCACGGAGCTGCTCTGCTCAGCCTCCATCTGTTTCCCAGACGTTGCTCCCTCTCCCAGTTTGCAGACAGCACCCAGGGGCAGTTACACAGCATAAGATGACATGTAGGGGCAAGCAAATCACTCACCATTGGTAAAGTTATTGAGCGCTTCCCAGAAGTACTGAACCCGAGTATCCAATGGCTCAAAGTCCTCAAATCGTGCTGGAAGGAAGGATATAGAAAAGGAGTTGCTAGAGCTCTTGCTTGAAGAAGACAGGGCTCCCCTGCTTGCCCACAGGCTCTCTGCTAACACAGGAAGAGCCTTCTAAGTATCTGCAGGGTGTTAGAACATGGATCCAGGATGTGGGGGGACACACACTCAGGTTCTCCTCAGAAAACACATCCAGATCCAGACCTCAGCTCCAGAGCGGCTTGGACACTAGGAACACAAGTAGCTTCTCTGCTCAAGCCTGCATGGCAGCAAGAGGCTCCCTTGACCCTACCAGCACTCAGCTAAGGGCAAGAAATAGGCAGGCCAATTCTCCACTGAAATAAAGGACAATGTATCTGTTCCCTATGCCTCTCCTTGTCCCAAATAGCACAGAAGACCATCACCCCTCCTTCAGGGAAACTGGTTTTGGTGGAGCCCTTCACTTACTGAGCTTCTTCAAGGCATCAACTGTGACTTCAGGGTCTCCACAGACTTTCTTCTCCAGCTCCTGCCAGGTGAGGAGGTCAAGAACAGCTTGGGGTACCACCTTCAGCAGCCCAGCCTGCATGGCCATGATCTGAAAAGAAGATGGGGCAACTGAGTGACACGTCCTGCCTGTTTCCCTGGCTCACAGCAGATTCCAAGGACTGCAGTGGATTGAAGCCGTGCAATTGCTCAGGAAACACTCCAAGGAACATGGAGAGGGAAAAACGGCCCCATAGAGAAGCATATGAATTAATTCAAGAAACCTATGTCAGGTCTGAAAACAAAAGTCCTACACCTCTACACTGCTACAGGCCACTTGCTTTTTCAGTAAACCCTAAAACTCCAGGATCTCACCAAAAACATCTGGTTACTGCTGCACTATTCAGCATAGGGACCCCACATGATTCATTTAAACAGAGGTGGAATAGAAGGGATGTCTCGAGGTGCTGCTGGTGAACTCAGCCACTGATGCTCTGGACAGCGTTACCTGCTCCTTGCTCTCCTCCAGCCGGGCCTTCTGCACCAGGCGGATGAACTCCCTGCGGTCCTCGTAGCGCACCACGGTGCTGCTGCCGTTGGGGATCAGCTCCACCATGCGCTGGTCGCTCAGCACCGTCGTGTAGGTCAGCTCATTCCCAAACTTGAACTCAAATGTGTCTTTGTCCATGACTTCCATCACCTCCAGCAGCTTCACCTGCTCAGCCCCCAGAAGAAGGTGTATTAGAGAGAGGCCCTCAAGCAGCCAAGTGCCTGAGCCCCCATCTCCTTGCTTCTCTGGCAAGGGCTGGAGTGACCGGGACAGCAGCACATCATGGGATACACTGTCTAGATCTGCACTTGCTTTTTGGCAGACCCTGGGGTGTTGCATGCTGAGAGCAGGAGGCAGCAGGGCTACATTTCCATACCAGCTGTGGGCTGCATGAGTGCGAAGAGCGCCCTTTTCATGCATGTTTCTCTGACAGGTCATAAGAGTCAAACACAACATGGTGACAGGGACACAAGCCACCCCCTTGCTGAGGTGACAGAAGGAACGCAATAGGCGCTGCCTTTCAGCGCCTCTTACCAGCACAGAGTCCACAGCAGGAAAGTCTTTGCTCCAGCTGACTTCCTCACCCGTTAACTGCTTCCATACAAAGCCAGGGAGAGCCAGCACCTGAAAGAGAAACATTATTTTAATGTGGGAGAAGAGACATTCCCTGAGGTGAAGATGGGACACAATGGTGCAGATAAGATGCAGAGGTAGAATAGTTTGAAACACAGGAGCTTCCTTGCTTTCCCCATGCCCTCAGGCCTTGTCTTGCTCTTATGGTGCCTGCTTATCAGGCTCCTTGGCCTGTGTCGTGCAGAGCAGAGACCAGAAATGCTCTCCCAAGCTCCTGGCATAATTGCCCAAAATCTAGGTTGCGAGCTCCCCTAATCCCAAGGTCCCAAATCCTGGCAAAGATGCTTTGCCCATTATGTGATCGTGGGGTCCTCCCCCATTCCTGTTGGATGTGCTGCAGAAAAGGGCTACTGATTCCCTTTGGGATAAACCTCCATGCAGGGAGAGGGCTGAAAGCTCACCAGAAACTCCTTGCCTCTCAGAGCTGCTCCCATGATCTGCCCGATCCACTCATATTTTGGGAAGTCTTTGCAGGAGGGGTTGGGCACATACATGTCCCTGGCTTCTCCAGTGCTGTTACCCTACAAGAGAGAGTAAAATTCCAAGTCATAATCTGAGCCCAGCGGGATGCACAACAGACTCAACTCTCACAGTGACTTTGGGTACTTCTCACAATAGAACAGACTTCAAAAGACCTCAGCCCTCCCTGTATTATTCCTGTCAAGAGACAAGAATCCAGGCACTTGCCAGTGTATCCTAAAACTGGATACAGCAAAGCAATCTCCAAAGCCTGCTAGGTGGCTCAACCAAACCCTTTGGCTTGGAGAAGTTTTGGGCCGCCAAAGGCAGGTACATTCCTGGCACATAGAGGGACAGGAACAACACTGCATTGCCAGGCATGGGAAGATCCATCTCAGGTATCCTGCCCCACAGCACCTGGTTGGACGTGCGCACGAAGAAGGGCAGGGGCACAGGGGTGTCTGCAGAGCTGGGACACAGCTCCTCCGACATGTCCGCCAAGCTGTCCCGAAAGCCGCCACCTGCAACCCAAAAAGATCCACATTTTCAGTGATGCAAACGCTGCATGTGCTCATATGCAGCACAGATAGGAACGCTGGTTAAACCCGGCCCCACTGAGCTCCTCTCAGTGCCTTGAGGCATCAGAGGAAATAAGACAGGAAAACCCACCCTGTGTGGCCTGTGGAGGGCAGCCACAGGGAGCATTCGGCAGTGTCAGTGCTGCTGGGGGGCCAATCTAGGTCCTTACCAGGATGTGGTGACCTGTCTCCCCTTTCCCCCATCCAGAGGCAGTAATACAGGGGCAAGCATGAGTCCCAGCAGCAACTAACTCCTGACTCTGCTCCACCGAGAGCCTGGCCCCATGCAACCCCTACCTTGGTCGATGATGCCCTCTGCGATGAATTTGCACTCCCACCACTGGTCATAACGCAGCGGCCACCTGTGGGCAACCAGGCACAGCCTGAGCCACTGCTCAGACCCCAGGTGCTCAGCACACCTAGAGCTGAGGAGACACTGGGGAGGCAGCAGGGACAGCTGGGGCACCAGGGGCCAGAGCAGACCAGCCTGGGCCTGAGACACAACAAGACATATGTTCTCCAGAGCCAACTGCATCCTCAGTGGGAAGGCAGTGCCTTGGGGAATAGTGCCTGAGGCCCTGCAGAGCTGTGTCCTGCCCTGGCAACCCTTCTGTGCCAGAGGACAGAGCTCCCAGCAGTGCATGACTCCCTCTCTCCCCCAGGCACCACTTACCTATAATCTAGGGGCTTTTCAAACTTGTCAGAGGGTTTCAGGCCTTCATACACCTGTAGCAAACAGAGAAGATCAAGGCTGGCACCTCAGTCTAGAAGACCAGGTCACTCCCACAGGGCCAGAGGGAAAGTTTGCTGCTCTCTTTAGTGCAATGGGATTTTTATCCTCTGTATCAATAATACACCATGGAGAGAGCCTAGCACAGAGCACAGACTTCAACTCAGATCTAAATTCCTCCTAGCACCCTGTCCTAGGGATACCCTGCCTCTGCATCAATCTCCACCTAAGTCAGGTCAGGATGAGCTACAGATTTTATTCATAGTATTCAGTATTAATTATTATTATTTAGCATTATGATTTACAGTATTAAGCATCATTCTGGGCAAGGGACCCTGATCAGCACACATATCTGCAGAGCTTAGGAGTCATATAAAGCATTGGGTAACTCCAGCTCCCATTCAGCTCCCTCCACCCATCCCACCCCAGGTCCTTTGGGGGCTGGTAAACCCCACTCTTCCCATAACAGTGGGAACCCTTTCCCCACCCAGGAGGGGCAGTACCTGGGTGAAGACAGCATTCTTACAGCTGGGGTCCAGAGCAGGGTTGTCCCGGTGCTCCATGGCCAGGCGCCGGTTAATATAGAGCCGTGGCATGAAGTTGGGCTTGCTGGTCTCCGAGTCCTTCAGGCACTGGGTAATGAGCGCCGTGCGCCGCTTGGACAGCAGCAGGAACTGCTTGATATGCTGCCAATGGACACGTTTGAGATGCCAGATGTGCCAAGGCAGCTCACCTGCTTCCCACTGATACCCCTGAACTGCCAGACCTCCCCCTTCCCAGGGATGCTCCAACTCCCACAAATCCATGTTCTCCCGAACAACTTTTGTCCCACCTCTCCACTGCCTCAGAGAGGCTTTGCCTTCTGGTTTGAGAGAGATGTCATCATGCATTACCCTTTCTTCATCATTCAACTCCTTGGCATCACTGGGACTCTCCTTTACCCTCACTCTAGCCAGACCACAGGTCTTACTAGCCCTTCTCTTTGTAAGTAAATCAAGCTGTGATAAATAAAAATGCTCAAATGCTTTGGGTTTTACATTACCTTATCATGGAAATTACAGTGCTCTCTGACACCAAGCCTGGAAGTGCACAAAAAGGAAAGCCCTGCCACTGCTCAGCCCACCAATTCTGGGAGAAGCTCCGAAGCAAAACAAGCAAATAAATACTGGAGCGACGAGCCACCTCTCAAGACAAGAAGTGAGGCTCAAAAGCTCAAAGCCAGAAAGTACTCATTAGTGAAATGCCCTGTCAAGTGGCCATGGCCAGCTCAGAACTGCCAGCAGCGAGTTCTGGAACAAAATCAGAGAGCCCTGGGCTCAGATCTCTGGGCAAACATGTGCTGGGATCACACCCAGTGCTGCTAGTCCGAGTCCTTTCACAGCTTAAGCTCTCTCACCTCAAAGTTCTGGTTTGATTCTGCTTGCAACCCCATTTCTAAATATTTGCACACCAGCATTTTAACAGGAAACAGGTCTCCAGTTAATATTGTCTTTCATAGCCTGAAGAAATTAAGCTCACTAAGATATGTCTCTTGAGCTGTTTAAGGCAGCAATGTGCAGTGACTGTTCCCCTTGCTACAGCACAGGTGAAGTCACCCTGCCAGACCCAGGCAAAAGTTCCCACCTTGAGCTTGCTGAACGTGCCAATAGTGTGGTCCCAGGCTGGCACCAGGTGATGCAGGACACTGTCCAGGAGCTTTATGAACCTAGATCACAAGGAAGATGCTGTATCACACAGGAGGGTCAGGAATCTGAACAAACCTATTCCAGCCCAGGAAATTCCAGACAGAGGCAGAAAAGCAGCAATTGATCTGAATGAAAACTTAAATCACAGAACATTTGCCATAAGGGATCATGCAATCCCACAAAGCACCCTGTGCATGAGCTGTGCAAGGCAACTCCACGACACTATCGGCTCCTTCCAGGATGTACCTCTGGATGAGCACGGCCCGTCGGTAGAGCAGGTCAGGGTCCGTCCCCTCCAGGCGGGGGTAACGCACCAAATTAGCCAGCTGGAACATGTCGGCACTGAGCCCCAAGTCTCGCTGTCGGGAGGATTTGATTTTGATCCCTCGGAGTCGAACGTCAATCCCATCATCTGTCAAATGGCACGAATGATATGCTAACGGCAGGAGAAAGCAAGTCCTGCAGCCAGGGCACTATACACACCCACAAGAGAGCTAAAAGCCTTGGCTGGCAGATTTGTGAGGACAAGACCTTCCTAGCCTCACGCTGGCTTTGCTCCCTGCATGGACTTTCCTGAGCAATGGTGTTCACAGCTCTCCTCCTCGGGCTTAATCACCACCTGAGAAACTCAGGGAAACAGTGAAGAGCCAAGTTCCAGTGAGGGACTGAACCACAGAACCAGTCAGAACAAGGTCACCGAGTCTAGTTCCTAGTCAGCGTGCTGGCCATCCAGGCCCCTCTGGAATTTGCCCCTAGGTCTTCTGCATCCCAGCTGTAACAGCCAGTGGGATCAACAGTGTGAGCGTCAGGGACCAACTCTAAACACAGAGCACGTCACAGGACACGTTACAGAGGCAGCTGTAGCACCCAGACCTACCTCTGCACTCCACAATGCGGATCTCGATGACCGGCAGGTGCGTTGTCATGTCCTCAAGGACACACACATCTCCAATGTAGCTCCTGCAAACACAGCACAGACAGGGGCTGCAGAGCTGTCTCCATTTCCCGTCCTACCAAAAATCACCTGGCAGCTTATTGGGCAAGAAAGCTTGCAACCTCTGAAATGGGAAATTGAGACTGGAACCCTCCAGCCCCACAGCTCCATCAACCCCATAATATGCCCTGTGTGATACCCTCAGCCTCCTGCTGCCTCAGGTTGAGGCAATCTGCTCCTGACCTGTCCTCCAAGACAAACTCCCTAAATTAACCCCACCAATGTTTCTGTGCTAACTGCAGGCACACCAAGGCCCATCAGCTGGCCTGCAGGAGCTAGGCATGGGGTTTGCCAGCATCCCTCAGACTTTAGCACATCCACAGCCTGTTTGCCAAGCACCTCATCCCAGCAGGAAAGGGCATGCACAGGGTCTGCACCTAAGAACTGCATCATTCCAGGACTACTCTAGGAAACACGCACAGATGATGGCTGCAGATCTGGATCAGGAGAATCCTGAATGTCTCCCCCAAAGTGCTGCGCCTTTTAAGACAGATTGATGAGGACATAAGGGCTTCCAGGACACCCTGGCCCCTGCAAGGACCACACTGCTCTGTGCCTCCCGCCACTCACTCATCAATGCCGACATCATTCAGCTTCTTCAGGTTGTCCCCCTCGCCGCCATACACTGCAACCCGCTTGGGCATGAAGTTCTCGTCGGTGGTATCAACTGTCAGCAGAAGCTTCCTGCAAAGGGAATCGTGAAATTAGGGAAGTCACAGCCTGCACACGAACACCCATTGCTGCTCCCTCAGGGCCTGTCCGCACGTGCAGGATGCTGGCTATGGGCCTCTGAAGCCCAGAGATAAGAGTGGGAGCCAAGGGGCAGAGAGACCAGGGCAAACCAGGGCTATGCTGGCCGTGGATACACAGGGAGAGCCTTGGGGTGACACAGTGCAGCACGAGCGATGCCTCACTTGACAATGGTGCCTTTCTTCATGTTGAGTCGCACCCAGTGCTGGCCCTGGGAGCCGTCGCTCTCCCAGTAGGTGTCTGCGTGGCTGTCGGTCAGACACGACACGTTGAAGTCCTCCTGGAAGGGGGTGTGAATGAAGCAAAGATCAGAGCAGGATTCACTCGTCCTTCAGAAGTTGTTCTCAGCATAAGCCTCGGAGCCAGAGAGGTGTTCAACCAGCCCAGCTCCATTTGCTGGGCTGTGGGAAGACAGAAGTCCCCACACAAGGGGACCCCAGGGCGCTGCGGGGCCAGACACACAGCCGGGCACGTCGAACACTCCCTAAAACCAGCTCAGCAGCTCCCAGCAGCAGCTGCTCCTCGGATGGCAGCTCATGCACTACTCCCACACAGCACTGCACGACACTCCCCTCGGAGCCTCGGCCTTCACTCCCAAGTCCTCCAACAGGCAGAGCAGTGCAGCACACGCAGCACCATCCTTGCTGCAGCCCCAGGGATCAGGATGCAGCCCAGTACCCACCTCTCGCATTGCTCACCGTGTAGGACGAGACGTCGATGCTGTCCACGTACTGCTTGACGCTGCCCAAGTTCTCATCCTCCTTCCCGATGTGGTCATATAAGAAATGCACCAGGTCTTCATCGCACTCGTAAGTCCACGTTGGGGGCACATACCTAAGAGAGCGAGGAGGTTAAAGGGCCTGAAGAGCCGGGAAGAGCAAGGCTGCACTAACCTGCTGCGTTAATGCATCAGGGAAGGGGAGCCTGTGCCCTCGTTGCTTTGATCTCATGCTGATTTGGGCTTTGTGCTGATTTATCTAGGACAAGGCTGCGGGTGCTGAGCAGAGTCACCCTGCCCAGCTCCCCAGCTCCCCGCTCCACCCCGTGTGCTGGAGGCAGCTGGTTGAGCAGCAGGGGAGAGGGCAGCTCCCTCCCACGCGCCGCCCAAACGCACAGCGGGAACCTGCTCGCACCGGAGCCTCTCCACGGCAGCCTCGTCCTGCTCCATGGGCTTGGGTTTGGCTCCGAGGCGCAGGGAGTACGTCAGGTCCACCACCTGCTCCCACCTGAAACAACCCAAGAAGGAGCAAGTGAGAGAAAGGCAGAGAAAGCAGGAGCTGGAAGGTGATAGGGGTTTAATCCCACATCATGCTGCATCTTTCGTCACCTCAAACCTCACAGCTGCCCTCTCCTTCCAGACATCTCTAGTTCTCTCATGCTGTACCCTGCTATTTGGGTTCCTGATCGCCTAACTTTGATACTTGAAATGTCCCAGTGGGCTGGGGCCCTCCCCAGAGCAGTGCTGGCTGAGGGGCAGTTCACCCCAAAGCAGCTGGGCATGGGCCAGCAAGAACCTTGCCGGGCTCACAGAATCACAGAATGTTCCAGGTTGGAAGGGACCTCTAGAGATCATCTGGTCCAACCTTCCCGCTCCAGCAGGGACACCCAGAGCACGGGGCACAGGGCGGCATCGGAGACCTCCAGAGAAGGAGACTCCACAACCTCCCTGGGCAGCCTGTGCCAGGCTCTGGCACCCTCACAGGAAAGAAGTTCCTCCTCACCTGGAGATGGAACTGCCCGTGTTTCAACTTGTACCCACTGCCCCTTGTCCTGTCACTGCCCACCAGCAAGAAGAGCTTGGCCCCTTCCTCCCTACATTCTCCCTTCAAGAACTTACACATGTTAATCAGATCCTCTCTCAGCCTTCTCTTCTCCGAGCTGAGTAGGCCCAACTCAGTCTCTCCTCATACAAGAGATGCTTAATTCCTTTAATCATCTTTGTCACTCTCCGTTGGACCCTCTCTAGGAGCTCCACGTCCCACTTACACAGAGGAGCCCAGAACTGCACACAATACACCAGGTGAGGCCTCACCAGGGCTGAGTAGAGGGGCAGAATCACCTCCCTTGACCTGCTGGCAACGCTCCTCCTGATGCAGCCAGGATCTCATTGGCCTTCTTGGCTACGAGGGCACTTTGCTGACTCATGGTTAACTTGGTGTCAACCAGGACTCCCTCTCCATGGAGGTGCTCTCCAGCAGGTCGACTCCTAACCTGTACTGATGCCCGGCTCAAATACTGACTCACGTATAAGGAGAAAGGGATGTCAAACAACGAGGGCAGCCTCAGAGCACAAACACAGCGAGGAACACGGTTCTACATCCTATACGTTGTTAACCTGTGGAAATTCCCTCCAGAAGATACTACAGGTGCTGAAGATGGATTCAAGGAGACATCACAAAAGCTCATAGAGGTGCAAAAAAGCACTAGAGTTGCTAGACGTATAGAAACACCTCTGGCACTGCAAGTACCTGACCAAGGGACGGCTGGAGGCCGTGCAGCTGACCTAGGGAAGGACCTGCTACAGCTGCTGCCTTTCGGCCACTCCTGGGGGATATGATGACAGAGGGACCTTTGGCCTGACCCACACAGGTGTTCTTGTCCTCTGCAGGGTCGGAGGTCAGGCTGAACAAACAGCAGGAATGGGATTTTTATCTTGTTAAAGAAGGACTCGCTCTCCCACTTGTCCCATCACCACAGCCGTGCCACAATACACCTAAAAAAGCAGGATTCGCACACGGATCATAGGAGAAAGTGCAGAGTACAGGTCTCCCAAGGAATTCCCTCCTGTCCCGAGCACATGCCCAGGGTGATGCTGAGGGGTGGGAGGCTCAGCTGCACATTAGAGACCGGCATGAAGACACTTGAGCACATAAACCATGTGCATATAGGGGACATCACAGCAAGGACCCCGCTCTAACACGCAGGTCCTCAGCGTGGGGAGCAGCCCCCCGAGTTCTGGGTGTCCCGCATGGGGAGGGCGGCGGGGACGGCACCTGATCACGGGCTTGTAGTCGACGCCGAAGAGCTGCTGCTGCCGCTGGATCCTCTCGCTGGAGTCCACGGGGACGAGGCGGTCGCCGCCCTCGGCGTGCTTGCACACCAGCACCCAGCCCTCCTCCAGCTCGCAGCCGCTCCGCTGCTCCTCCAGCTGCTCCTGCGCGCGGCACGGGGCCCTCAGCGCCACGGACACGGGTGGAGGGGGGGGGGACACCCCGGGTCGCGACGTGATCCCCGCCGGGCCCCCCCGGCGCCGTTACCTTGCTGAGCTTCACCCAGAGGCCGGCGCCGTTGCAGAACTCCTCGCCCGTGGCGCGCAGGCAGCCGCCCTTGCGCACCTCGATGGTGGCCCGCGCCGCCCGCTTGCCGCCCCGCGCCGGCCCCGGGCTGTCCCACACGCTGAGCAGGCTGCGCGCGGCGGCGCCGGCGCCCGCGGGGTCCTTGCAGATCTTGTAGTGCACCTCGCGGGGCACGTAGCAGAGCGCGGCGGGCAGCGGGCGCGCGCCGCGGAAGCACTCGCTGCACTGCAGCAGGAAGCGCAGCCGGCCCAGCACCTGGTGCGGCGCCTCCGCGCGCATCGCGGCCCCGCCGAGTCCCGCACCGGAGCCACCGGCCGTCGCTACTCGCGGGCTTACGGCAAACCCCGCCCGCTGCCCCGGCAAGATGGCGGCGCCCGCGGGGCGGGGGCAGGGCAAGATGGCGGCGCCCGTGCTGCCTCCGGAAGGGCCCGGAGTGGGGCAACATGGCGGCGTACGGAGAGGGCAAGATGGCGGCGCCCGTGGCAGGTACGGAAGGGCGGGGCCGCGGCAAGATGGCGGCGCCCGCGGGGCGTGGCATGGCGGAGCGGGGCGGGCCCGGCCGAGGCGGAGCGCGGCGCAGGAGCATGGAGGGCAGCGAGCGGCTCGTGTGAGTAGCGGGGCCCGGGCGGAGCCGTCCCCGCGCCGCAGCCGTCCGGGGCGGCGGGGAAACGGGGGGCAGGGGAAGGAACCGAGTCCCGCCGCCTCCCTTGTGCCTGCACCGCGGGTGTTACACGGGTGTGGAACTGGAGTTCCGTGCTGGGGACACGGCGTTGTACTGGGGACACTGGTGTCGCACTGGGCCCTCTGCGGGCACAGTGAGGTGGCTTGCGGGACAGTAGCCCACGGTAGCACAGCGGGCACTGGAGTGGCCCCGGGGACACTAGTGTAGCCCTTGGGGTCAGTGGTGTGGCGCTGGGGACACTGGTGTGGCCCCGGGGACACTGGTGTGGCGCTGGGGACACTGGTGTGGCCCCGGGGACACTGGTGTGGCACTGGGGACACTGGTGTGGCTCTTGGGGTCACTGGTGTGGCTCTTAGTGCACTAATGCGGCCCTGGGGACACTGGTCCTTCCACACAGCTGCCCTGGCCTCGTTCCAACCCAGCCGGGACGGGGCTGGGGGCTCCCGGTGGCCGATGGCGCCGGGGCTGCCGCGTGAGCAGCACATGCACCGAGTTTGCCTGTCCTCAGGGCCCCGCCACCACCGCAGCGCTGCAGGGCGCAGATAGGGGCTGGGACCCGGCCCCGCGGGCGGCAGCGGCTGCTGCTCCCGATAACCTAATCTCACAGAGCGCCCCGCGCCATGACAGCCCCTTTCTGCTCCCTCCCGCAGCCCCAAGGGCTTCCCCAAGCTGAAGAACGACACGTTCCTGCGGGCGGCGCGCGGCGAGGACACCGCGTACACGCCGGTGTGGTGCATGCGGCAGGCGGGGCGCTACCTGCCCGGTGAGCGGCCGGGCGGGCGGGCGGGCAGGGCGGCCCCTCGCCGTCCCCATCCCCATCAACGTCCCCGTGTCCCTGTGCCCGTCCCCGTCCCTTGCAGAGTTCCGGGAGACGCGGGCCGCGCAGGATTTCTTCGCCACGTGCCGCAGTCCCGAGGTGTGCTGTGAGCTGACGCTGCAGGTGAGCAGCCCCGCGGCGAGGTCGCTTTGTCCCCTCTCTTCTCCTCGATGCAGGACAGGCTGCTCTCCCGGCCTCTTGTCCTGGGTGGCCACGGCTTCCAGGGAGTTGTGTAGCCTAAAGCTGGGCTCTTTGGCACTCACGGAGTGACCCACGGCCACGTAGAAAGGAATTCAGCCACCTCTAACCAGGCAGATTCCTGGCTCGCCTCGGGGACCCCATTGCCTGGGCTGGCTGTGTGCAGCCCTGAACCCTCATGGGAAGGGAGCCCGGGTCCTCCGCTCATGCTGCTTCTTCCCCTCTGCCACCTGCAGCCGCTGAGACGATTCCCCCTGGATGCTGCTATTATCTTCTCCGACATCCTGGTGGTGCCCCAGGTGAGTGCTCTGGCTATGATGGGAAGCAATGGTGGGAAGCAGTGTTTGGGAAGGGGGCTGGTCCAGAGCTTCCCCATTCCTCCTCCTTCTCTTCACCATCCCCAGGCACTAGGCATGGATGTTGTCATGGTACCCGGCAAAGGACCCACCTTCCCAGAGCCCCTGAAGGAGGTGGAGGATCTGCTGAAGCTGCGGCAGAAGGTGGACGTGACCGCGGAGCTCGGTTATGTCTTCCAGGCCATCACACTGACACGGCACAGCCTGGAGGGCAAGGTGCCCCTCATCGGCTTCTCTGGGGCGCCTGTAAGTGATGGTGTTCCATGAGGTGGGATTTCTAGCTGGGCATGGCCTTTCCCACCCCATCCTCTGGGATGATGCCTTTCCCAGCACCCCCAGAGCTGGAGGGATTGGCTTCATTAATGTAGTTCATCCTGTTTAGGGCAGGGATGTTTGGTGGGGCAGCAGCTGAACCCCAGGCTCTGGGCTGCTCACAGGTCCTGCCTTCAGCACTGAGCCCAGGACTGGTCTCTCCCAGCTTCCATCCATCTCTCTCTTCACTTTCTCCTTCCCACAGTGGACGCTCATGTCCTACATGATTGAAGGCGGTGGCTCCACAACGATGGCCAAGGCCAAGAGCTGGCTCTATCGTCACCCCGATGCGAGCCACCAACTGCTGCGGCTGCTGACAAATGTCATCATTGACTACCTGGTGGGGCAGGTGGCTGCCGGAGCGCAGGTATGTCCTAGGGCTGAGTCCAGGGGGGCAGAAATTAGGGGGCAAGAAGCTACAGGGGGGCAGCAGGGAGGAAGAGGAGGAGGAGGGACTGGGCTGCGTGGTGGCCCTGGCTCTCTCAGCCCTGCATCTCTGACAGGCGCTCCAACTGTTTGAGTCGCACGCGGGGCACCTGGGCCCGGAGCAGTTCCAGGACTTTGCCCTGCCCTACATCCGAGACATCGCCCGGGGTGTGAAGAGCAAGTTGAAGTCTGAGGCGCTACCCCTGGTGCCCATGGTGAGTCCGGGGCTGCCCGAGGTAGTCCTGTTGCCCGGGGGTTTGTGAGGAACAAAGGGAGCTTGACTGTCTGTCCCAGCAGTATGGGAGAGCTGGGATAACAACAGGCAGAAACTAGTGCAGAGGGTGTCTGGGAACTCCTTGCTGCAGGGTACAGCCAAACCACGAGCAGGGACCTGCGCTGCCCTCCTAGAGATGTGTTTGCAGGGATCTCTCACCAGCCGGTGATGGGCACTCAGCACTGGGCATGGTCACCTTGCAGCATTGCTCCTCCAGCCTGCCGTGGGAGCAGCAGCAGCACAACAGCCCTGGCAGCTCCTCGTATCTCCCGTGTCCTCCTGGGTCATCCCTGTTGTCCCCAGCATCTCCTGTGGCAGCGACGGCCTGGCCCAGAGCAGGGGCACTGCCCATCTCCTTCCTCCCCAGATCGTCTTTGCGAAGGACGCGCACTACGCGCTGCCGGATCTGGCCCGGGCCGGCTACGAGGTGGTTGGGCTCGACTGGACTGTCCGCCCACAGGACGCGCGGTAAGTCTGGCACAGCGCCCTTGTGCCCACACTGCTCCTTAGGCTCTTGTGCCCACGTGGCACCTTAGGCTGCCTGGCACCTTCCCTGCTCTGAGCCACTGCTGGCTGGGGACTTCGGACCCAGAGGTGGGGAGAGCCAGGCCCTGGTGCCTGTGGAGCTGACAGCAACCAGGAGCTGCCCAACATGGGGTCTGGGCCGGTGTCAGGCTGCCCGTCCCTGCGCCACATGCATCAACTCACCTGCTTCCTCCCCACTGCAGCGCACAGATAGGCAAGGACATCACCCTGCAAGGGAACCTGGACCCCTGCGCCCTCTACGCGCCCAAGGTGAGTGATGGCTGTGGCCACAACAGGGGCTGGTTTTGACCTGGGTTAAAGGCCTCCTTGACTCAGTTTCCCCACCTGGAAAGTTGGCTCCTGTCCCAGCAGGACTAACCTGTGCCCTACCCTATGGCACGGGGCTGAGATACCCCAGGCTGGATAGGGCTGACACGTGGTTTCCCACCGTGCCTGCAGGAGAAGATTGGGCAGCTGGTGAAGAAGATGCTGGAGGGTTTCGGCACCCAACGCTACATTGCCAACCTGGGCCACGGCCTGTACCCCGACATGAGCCCCGAGCACGTGGGTGCCTTCGTGGAGGCCGTGCACGCGCACTCCCGCCACATGAACAAGCACAGCTGAGCCCAGGGCTGGCGGACAGGACTGTGGCAAAAGCCCAGGCTACGCAGGGCTCGTTGCAGGGCGGGATGTAGCATTAAAGCAGCACCGTCTCTGTGGCGGCCGTGTGGCTCTGGCTGGGGATTTGTTGGTCCCGGAGGAGCTGGGCTTTGCTGCCAGTCTAGTGGAGCGTGAGGATGACTTGGAAAGCCTGAGCCCAGGCTTGTGCTTGGGATGGGGCACAGGAGGCTCCAGGGACACTCGTCTCCTCCAACCTGGAAAGCAGGTCCTTGGGAGCCCTAAGAGCCTGGCACCAAGGCCCAGCCATCCCCCTCCAGCCCTGCAGCAGGAATTGCTCCAGCTCAGGCATTAAGGAGAGTCTGAGCCCAGCAAAGGGAGAAGAGCTGCTGTGGGCCCCAGGCACTTGGGGATCACATCCCACCTCCACCATGGGCTCACTGTGACCAAGGCCAGAGCTCCTGGTGGCCTCTTGGCAGGGCCCTGCTGCGTCTTAGCTTTCAGGCTCAGCAAACACCCGTGGGTGCTGGTGGCACCCAGATCCTTGGGGATAAGGAGGCCATCCCCAACCTTCCCAAACCCCAGCCCACTCACTGCGGTCACGGGTGGCTGCAGGATCCAGCAGGACGAGGCCGGTGGCTGCTCCAACGCCGCTCCCGGGGCTGTCCTTGCAGCCAGGCCTGGCATTGCCAGTGCCAGGCGTGCTTGGGAATCCAGCCCAGGGCCATGTGGGTGTCTCGCTGGGCTCTGCCCCTGTGTGGGCCAGGGCTGGGGTGTCCCGGGGACCCGCCGCAGAAACCCCTCCGTCTGCAGGTACAGGCAGTAGAGAAACAGGCCATAATGTCCATCCCTTTTATTATTAAACATCAGAGGAAGAGGTCGCACACACACATACACGCACGCAAAAAAAAAAAAAGGAAGGGGGGAAAGAAAAAGGAGAGGAACAGGAACAGACTGCTTGAAGAATGCTATTGTGGTGGCGACACATACCGAGTACATTGGTTTCCTGGCCGGAGCGCGGACACAAGTCACTTTCCAAAAAATTGCAAGTCAAACCAGACAGTAGATAACTAGCCCTGTTCTCTAACTACAAGTCACCGTCCAGACTGGCCCCGGCCCCCCCAGCCCTCCCGACCCTGCAGGCAAAAAATAAATGGAACAAAATGCACGAGCTGCTGGCCGGGGGCCCGAGAGAGCGCCCGGTGCCGCGCGGGGCGGCAGCTCCGAAACGGACGGTAGGACCGTGCCGGGGGCTGCCGCCCGGCCGTGCCGCCGGGAAAGGCCCCTCTCCTCGTGCCCGCGCTCGCCCACGCGCCCCGTGCCCGAGCTGGGCACGCTGCTCCCGCCGCTGCTGCAAAGGGGCCCACGGCGAGGCCAGCGTCCGTGCGCGTCCGGGCGCCGCTGCCCCAGTCCCGACCGGCGCCGTCCTCAATGCAGCCGCTCCGTCCGTCCGTCCCTCCGTCCATCCATCCCAGGGCTGCGAGTGGAGCCAGGCGGGTGCCTCCCCCTGCGCCCTTCTCGCTGCGGAAACCTGAGGAACGTCCGTGGGCCTTCTCCTCGCTGCCGGGGGTGGTGGTGGTGCTTCGTTGTGTTTAAATAGGAGTTAATAATAATAATAATAGCAATAATAAAAATAATCGTCCCAGCCCACGACAATTTCAAGTATCCCCCAAATAAAAGACAGAATTATAAATAATTATAACTTTACAATTTAATAATTGACACATATACTATAGTATTTACAGTATCATAAATGCTTTTTTGTGTTACTTTTAGTAAGCAATCCCTGAGAACAGTTACTTTAACTTGTTTTTATTGAAGTATCTTCACAAATAGAGGAGTTTGCATGTCTCGGGCGGGCGGGAGAAGCACTCTGCAAAGCCATCGCTTTTGGTGACGCATGAGGTTCTAGTGTTGCGCGTTTCTTTGCTCACTCTTTTTATTCCCTCCATGTAATTTTAAAGACTTTTGCAGTTTGCAACCTTCGGATCCCTCCAGCGGCCGCTTCCTTCAGGAAAGAGGTATTAGATTTCCAGGTTAGCTTTTGGTATTGGCAAGGGAGGGCCAGGGCCGAGCAAACCATTTCCCCATGGTTGCCTTTTGGTTTGTGCCCAAAGAATCTCTGGATCCTCTCAGCGTGTGAAATGGTCAAATCCGAGAAAAAAAAATAAAATTAAAAAAATAAACAAAAGAACAGAACAGAGCAGCCTCTGCCGAGTGGGGGGAAGGTGTTCTCCGCTTTTGTTCCTTCTTCTTTCCCGTGTCCCCAGGCCGTGGCCGGACGCTGCCAGTGCCGGTGCCAGCGGCCGGCGCTCACCCGAACCGTTCTCGCACCAGCAGCATCAGTTTTTTCTTGCCTTTGTAGATTTGTTTGAGATTGTCAATGAACTGGGCGAACTGTATGTGCCCGTCCTGCGCCAGGAGGAAGGTCTCCCTGGCCTTGCTGAGGAACTCGATGAACTCGCCGTAGTGCCGCGGGCTGATGTGGGTGAGGCGCGAGTGCGTCGTGTTGATGTAGGCGCTTATCGTGGCGTCCAGCAGCTGCCGCAGCGGCGCCTTGTCGGTCGACATCAGCTTGCCCGAGTTCCTGCGGCCGGGAATGCCGGCCAGGCCCGGGGCCGTCATGGTGCAGCGGCGGAGGATGTCCGAGAGCACCGTGGCGCAGTGCACGCTCTTCACCACCAGCGGGATGATGGCGGCCAGCTCGTTTTTGCCCAGCGAGTGGCTCAGGGCGCAAGCCCAGAGCACGTCGTTGATGGCCGGGTGCGTGTCCTGGTTGTAGGCCAGGTTGAGGTGAGTCATAGCCAGCGAGGCCAGCTTGAAGGCCCGCAGCGGGTAGCCCCGGTGCTCCATGTAGCGCGCGATGGTGAAGAGCTGCGTGTAGGTCATGCCAGTGGAGGCGGCGTCGATGACGATCTGGTAGGCGGTCTCGAAGGCGATGTGGTCCTTCTCGCAGAGCGTCAGCGCCGACAGGGCGCAGTTCTGGGGGTCCTTCATGGCGCACTGCAGCGCCAGCGTGCGGGCGCAGCTGGCCAGCTCCTCCCGCTGCGGGTAGTCGAGGCTGAGGCGCAGGATGGTGTTGTGGGACATCACCGTGGCCGCCACGATGCTGGTGGCTTCCGTGGGGGTGAACAGAGAGTACCAGCTCTGCAGGATGCTCACCAGGGCCCTCACTCCTGCAAGGGAAACGGGGGTCACGGCAGAGCCCCAGTACCCAGTGTGGGTTATGAGGCTCCCATTGCATCTCCAGACATCCAGAACCACTCTGGACCCACAGCCAAGGAAAACCGAGTGCCCATCAGTACTTGGTCCAGGGCCTCTGCTACTACAGGGACATGTCTGGAGCAGGACATACATGGATGCCACCCTGCACTGCCAGGCCACATGGTATGGGAATGAACAAACACCTCCAGCCTGACCCAGCGTGGGGGAACCTCTCCCAGCCCCAAACTCACTCCTTGCTATGGCCCCACTCCTGGCAGCTGATACTCCAGGGATGCACTGAGTTGCCCAGGAAGAAAGAAAAGGAAAGCTCAGGAGACCTCCAATGCCCTGGCCCAAGCTATGAACTGCTCCAGGGATTTCCCTTGCCCACTTTGTTCCACCATGTGCAGGACAGTTCCCCCCTTGGCAGAGCCAGGCAGCCGGTACTCACCCACTTCGGTGGCACAGGTCACCAGCCACCTCACCATCTCCCGCCGCCGCCAGTTGAGGGTGGACAGGGTCATGCGCATCACCTGCGAGGCAAACCCAGAGTGAGCAGCCGCCCCGGGGCCACCCAAGGGCACCAGGACCTCCGTGGCGGCTGCCACGCACGGGGCCATACGAGCCTACTCCTCCCATGCAAGTCCTAGGGGATGTGTGGGAGCAGGTGCTTGGTGGAAGAGCCCCCCAGGGCCAGTTCTGCAGCGAGGGGGCAGGAGGGCTCCCCGGCGCGTTCCCCTACCTGCAGCCCCAGCTCCAGCGCCACGTTGAGCAGCGTCGTGTCCGAGTTGCTGTCGGCCGGCGTGGCGATCTTGAACGCGTCCTGGGCCAGCTTGAAGATCAAGGAGGAGGAGTGGATGTTCTTCTGGATGGCCTCCAGCACGGTGCGCAGGCGCAGCATGTCCCCTGCATGGCCACAAGCACGGTCAGATGGCTCAGGAGGAGCTCAGGGCAGGACCTGCTCGAGTCTCTACGAGTGCTGCAAGGCAACGCAGCCCAGAAAGCAGCACCCGTCCTCACTCCAAGAGAAACTAAACCCCTGCAGAGGATCAAACTCCCCAAGGGCACCAGACCCTTTCCGATACGCTGGCACCTGCGCCCACAGCGGCTCAGCCCCCTGGGCCCACCACACTGTGCTGCATCACACGGGACACACTGCCCATGCCGGCTGCAGCACCACGACACTCCACAGGGAACCACCTCGGTGCCCGGTGCTCCCGGCAGGAACCGCCTGTCTGGGCTGCAGCACTCCCGATCCCTACAGCCATGCAGCAAGACAGCGCAAGCCTCCTTGCCCTGCATCCTTAGGAAAACTGCAGCAGTGCTCGACTTCCAGCTGGGGAGAGACGGCTCGAACCTCCTGCATCCATTCTGGCCACCACTTTCAGCCCTAAAGTGCAAAATCCAGGGCTCACTGCCCACCTTGTGCCCTCTCCTATGTAACAGCACCTCCTGCCTCAGGCACTGCGCTAGGAAGAGCAGCAGTGCAGCTCGGCCTGCAGTGACCTCCTGCCTGCCCCTCAGCTACTCCCAGGACAGATGTCTCCAGTCCAGCCTGTTCCCAAGGGCTCTGACCTCTAGTTTATTCCATCTACCCTGGGCTCAAGTTTGGTGGTTGTAAAACAGACTTCTCCCAGCAAAGTACATCCGTAGGGTGGTACTCAGTGCTAAATGGCTGGGGAAAGGTCAGTCTTTGTTTAGGAGTGTTAAAAAAACCCAGCTCTTTTCCAAACACATACTGTGTTGTGCTGTAATCCCTTCCCACCACAAAGCCTGGCCAGGACTACCTGGATTTGCTGCTTTACTGGAGCCAAGACATTTGAGATGGAGCTTTACTCCCACAGTCCTAAACTGAGCAGCAGAAACGCATGTAAAGAAAGCCAAATGATGCACAACAATACAGCAAACCTCGAGCTGCACCTGGGCACACACAGGCAGCTCGGATGACTAACAGCTAAAAATACCTCCTGCCACGCACAGCAGCCGCTTGCGGCATCACCAAATTCCAAGCCTCCCTAAAATGGCTAACAGGGAGATGCAGCGAGGACGCAGGATCACACCGGGACATGCTGTGGTGAGGGAGAACTTGGGAACTGTCGGATAAAACAGATTTAATGCAACGCCTATAGCCCTGGCATGAGACTCATTGCTGTAAAGGGCTGTCAGGGAGAAGAAGGATAAATCCCTCCTGTCCAGACCCACTCTCCACCAGCTCAGCACTCCAGAGGCAGGACACTGACCTCGCTGGAAGGGGTGCTGCAAAGCCAGCCAGGCTGCAGCTTTCTGCACGTGCCCGTGGATGCTGTGTTGGATGGCAAGCCAGCCCATGCTGGGCACGAGCATTTGCCACCAGAAGGTGCTGGGGCTGGTTTCTAGACAAAGGCAAGTTTAACGCAAAGCCTCTGCTGACCTCCATCGAAGGCCTGGGCAGGACATGAAGAGGCTGAAGAGACCAGAGAGGAGGATTTTTACAAGCTGGATCCCGGTGTCCTGCACAATGTGCCCGTTTCCCATGGCCAGCACCACCAAGAACCCCCATGGCAGCCGCACCAGGGTGCAGCCAGTGCGCGTAGGCTGCAGGGCACCGTGGCCTCGCTGGCCCCGCACCTACCCTTGGCTGCGGTGAGCATGGTGGAGGCGAGCTCGCACTGCTGCGACTCCAGGTGCCCCAGCGTGAACCAGCGCGGGTATCTGCTGGGCACCACCGACACCAGGTGGTGGGGGTGCGTCACGTCGCCCGGCGGCGCCGTGGTCTCCAGCACGGGCAGCCTGCAAGGAAGAGGGGGCACCGTGAGAGGCCGGCGTGGCCCCCGCGGCGGCGCCTCTGAGCGCGTCCTGCTGCCGCGCACGTGCCGGGCTCCCCGCGTGCGCAACACATGGGCACGGGGATCCGGCTCGGACCTACTTGAAAGGGAGAGAATGAGCCGTGAAGTGATTTATAAACTTGTAAGGGAACACACAAGCCTCAGGAGAAAAAAAAATTAAAAAAAAAAGGAAGGAAGGAAGAAAAAAGCCCTCCTCCCTCTGTGCTGCTTTTATGTCAAAGCGCACAGCGGAACTCCTGGCTTTATCATCTGGTTCTTCTTAAAACGTCCGGTTATGATCAGAAGCAGCAGTGCAGCTCTCCAGGGCCTCTGTGGTGGTTTTGGGTTACCTGCTGGTGCAGGGATATGCAAAAGCTTGAAAAACCTGGGAGAAAGGAAGCCTCAGGAAAGGGGAGCAGAGGTCTCGCTTCACTAGCCGCAGCGATACAAACTTGTCAGCTCTTACACATGCCCTGACATGAGCTGGTGCTAGTGTCACCAGCTCAAGAGCCAGCCAAGGCTGGAAGGAAACTGTCTCCCTGGTCACTGAGGGCCAGGTAGGCTCTGCTTTCCCTGCTTGTGGGCCTGAGGCACCTGCCTGAGAGCAAAGACACTATCTTGCCACTCAGATCACAGACCCCTCAACCTAGGGAGCACCATGATGCAATGTGCAGAATGGTGCTGCCTTTTGCTCCTCTGTATCACAGGCACAGACTGACTCTGGCAGGACAAACCCTGTGGGACCTGGGGGCTACAGTAGGGCTGTCCCTCTCCAAGGGCAGAGTACTGGCCCTGTTTGGCAGCTACAGTTGACCCCTCTGTTTCCCAGGGTCCCTCTGGCACAGGACAGCACGTGAGTCCTTAGGTCCTGCTGAAAAGAGTGGCTCTTAAGCACTGCAGAGCACCATGGTTGCTCTTCTGGCCTGGCTGCCTCCTAAACAGCTCTTCCCAAGGCAGTGGGAATCTCAAAATTTCCCTCTGCAAGTTGGGGACAGAAGGCCCAACAGTCACCCTGTGCAAATGCCTTTGGAATTGAAAATTTGGGGGCTTGAAAACCTGGAATTCCCCGAACAGGGAGGGAGCAGGGCCGAGTCCCAGGCTGGCTGCTGCTCCCATCCTTGCTCCGAGGTTGCCAAGGGGCCTGCCTGCCCAGCAGAGCGGAGCAGAAAGGAAACACAAGGGGCAGAGTGAGAACAAAACGGGCACCCACCTCATGGCCCGCAGCGCCAGCTTGTACGCCAGGTCCGCGTCGTGGGGCAGCAGGGCGGAGAACAGGTACTTGGCAAAGGTGTGCATGGGGACGCTCTCCCGGTGGATCACTTCTCCCAGGCCGCTGAAGGGACCACCTAGGCAGAAGCAGAGCCCGTCAGGCACCAGCACAGCAGGAACTCCCGGGGGGAGCCCCCCAGATCTGCTGGGCAGCTCTCTGGCACGTTAGGAAGGCTGGATGCAGGGCAAACGGCTGCTTGTTTGTTTTGTACAAACCCTTTAATTCCTCCAAAGCTCAGGTTGTGTGCCTCTCTAGATGCATGCGAGTGGTTCACTGAAACAGCAGAGTGTCCCTTAGGTTACCACTGCAAGCCTCCCCCTTAATCTCTTTTTCTTTGCAAACCAGGTGAGGCAGTTGGACACAGCCTCTTGGCTTGGGTCACTGATTCCAGAGCTGCCTGGATGTCTCCAGGCTCATAACCCAAACTGACACAGCACAACATGACGAGCATGGGAGCAAAAGGCAACAGATGCCTAACCCAAAACATGAGAAATGTAAGGCCCAGCAGCATCACTGGAGGAGAAAGTATGAAAAAGCCTTGATGCTCGAGTGTTGGTGGCGGCACAGAAGCTGATATAACACCCTGCAGGGCACACAACATGCATCAGTCCATCTAGGGGCTGGCCCCACACATGGATGATGCCCCCCTAGTGCAGCCCGCTCCACACAATCACTTCCAGTGCCAAGCCCCTACCTTCCAGCAGCAGGATGCACTGCTTGCGCAGGGTCTGCACCAGCACCGGGTCCAGCTCCAGGTCCTGCAGCCGAGCTATGATCTGCTCCTCGTTGCGACACACCTTGTCCTGGGCATAGAGGCCTTCAGGCATCACCCTCTGCTGACCCATCCCCATCAGCGCCACCTCTAAGGCCAGGGACAGGTAGGACTCGGTGCTGTCTTGGCTGCCAGTGGCCACGGGCACATGTTGGTACACGGGGGGTTTGGAGTCCCCTGTGTCTGGAAGAAGGAGAGAGATGCTGAAGGGTTAGAGCAGCCTTCCCAGGTGGAAGATCCACAGCAGAGAGCAAAACATCAGAAATTCAGCAGCAGCAACCACACTTCCCTTGCTACCTGCCACAGAGAAGGAGATATCCTGACTGACGGATAAAATCTCTTGATAAAATCTGAGGCTTCGCCCTCTTTCTTGCTCTTAACAACAGAGCAGGGAGACCTGAGCGTTTCGGGGCAACAGTTAAAACCAGAACTTTCCCATGGGCTGGCATGACCTGGCACAGCTCTGCTATGCAGCTACACTGCTCTGCTCCAGCTGCAAACCCTGGGGCCTGCCAGGGCACCATCTCCCTCCCTCTGCACTGCAGGGTTTTTCTGGCAGCTCCTGCAAAGGGGGAGAGAGGGAGGATCTGGAGCACAGGAGTCCTGAGCCCAAGAGCTACCACCCTGACCTGCCTGCTGGGCACATTTCAGCTGGAGTCACTTGGAAGAGAGTAAGGAGGAGCCTCAATACCTGAAATTTCAAGGCAATTTTCCTCTTCTAATCTACAGGCTTCTGTCAGTGTGAGGAAGAGGCAGCCGATGGGGTTCAGAGGGTGGCCTACCCAGCCCTCCAAGTTGGTGATGGTTGTTGCCCCTCGCTGCAGCAGCTCTGCAGAAAAGAAACAAAAGAAAATTAAAAGTGAAGAATTTGAAGACAGTTTCTGCACTCAGAAAGGTATCTGAGACCAGAGGCCTTTCCTTACACTGGTGGCTTATGACAAGGAGATATCCAGAGTCTGGGAATCAGCTTTGGCACATTAGTTGGAGAGGAAGACAAGCAGTTCAGCTACCATGCACACTGCTGCAGGGAGCAGTCACACACCAAAAAAGTGTCCCTAATCTGGTGAGAATGTGGTTGAGGGCACAGAAGATGCAGCTGCTTATTCTTTTATCAAGGTGGACACAAGGGAAGAGAAATGGGGAATGCACTGCAGAACCCGAGACAGGGTCTGTAAAGTAAAACCTGCACCTTACAGACTCATCTGCAAAGGCAGCCTGGGTGTGTTTTGGAAACATGAGTAGAAATCTCTTTGGAAGAAGAAAGACCTCAGTGACTTTTAAAAGCTCCATCTTTTGATGACCTGCAGCTGCCTGAGCTAGCAAGGCCCCAAGGAGCTGCAGCTGCATTGTAGTGGCTGACCCAAGCTCTCTGCTGACTGCAATTGCCAAATGAAAAATGCTGCTCTTGTCTCCTGCTGTGGTTTACTCTGCAACTGCAAAGTCCAGGCAAAATGGTCAGCCTGTTACTGCAGCTCTGCTGACAAGCAGCTTCTCCTTAATGCAGGCACCACCTGCAGTCACCTGCACAGCCCTTGCACACAGCACACATGGCAACACAAACAGGGTTTCTCTAGCAGAACGGAGGCCTCATGTGTCACCGGGCTCCTCTTTTTATGAACATATGGGTGCCAACACTGTTTGCTTCAACCATGTGCATCAATTGGTCATTCTAGAGGGTGAGCAGTTTGGGCCAGCACCATTCTCTGGAGTGGCGAGAACCTTCTCAAGCCTCTGTACCACCACCAGCCAGACCCACGGGATCCTTCTGCAGTAGCCCTGCTCATACCTTTCTTCTGATGCTTATATATTTCCAGCTGCCTTTGCTGCTGCAGTCGCAGGGTGTTGATTATGGCAACAGTCAGTCGGAGAGCTTCCCTGGGATAGCCGTGGGAGCGCAGCGCATCCACCCGGGCACAGGCTGTCGGGACGTGCTCTGCAAGGCAAGGTCAAACATGGACACAGCTGAGCCAGGGAAATGCAGAACCCCCTGGGGTGTTACTGAAGGGGAAAGAACCCGAGAGCATCCGTTTTCTGGGCATTTTTTTCTGCTATCTTCCCTACACCCACTTAAGCTCCTGCTCCTGTGTAAAGCAGTTTGACTCACCACTCACAGCACGGATGCTTCCCAGGAATACTAATGGGACTCCCACCACGCACAACCTGCAGCAGCTGTTGCAGTACCTAAACCTCAACCTCCACAAACCTGGTCTCATCTATTGGAAGCATTTTTATGTGTCTTTGCTGTAACATCACAGAGCCAAAAGCAGGCTGTTAAAACCCTGCCTCTTACCTCTCCTAAAATCTGCCCGTTTTACAGTCTGCTTTCACTGGTGCTCATGCAGCCACCTCTCTCCATCTCCTCCAACAACTCTCTGCTTTCGTTACACAGGAGATATATGGAATAAGGCAATGTGTGTCTGCACTGTGCTGTGAGAACCAGCTGATTTGGGATGACATTTTGAACTGCTTCCTTGATGCTCCATGGAGTGAGTTCTGCGGAAACGGTGTCTCTTCTGCTGTTCTCCTACCTGGTGTTTTATTATTAGGAACAGTTGCGTGGACTGTCCACAAGACTCACAGTTGCCTAGAAATTCATCCACTCCTGCTGCTCATTGCTCACCTGAAGTCACAAGCAACTGTGGAGAGGATTATGACTGACTGAGAAGTGAGCAGGAGCAGATGACATGACATGCTGCATAGTAGGCAGTGAAAATCCTGTTGGACATTTTTCTTGCAAATGTCCAACCAAAAGAGGTGTGGGGCGGTAGGTGGAGGAGGAAAGACAAACACTGAAGATCTAGTTATGGGAGGGGATCATTTCTATTCCTGAAAGAGATCAAAGAGCATTGAAAATGCAGACAGTCACCTCCACAAATGGGGTTTCCATACTGCAAGTGTCACCCACAGGGAACAAAGAAAGGGGAGTAAGAACAAGCATCTACATATTGGGCCTTGCTGCTTGTCCTACTCTAAAGGCTAAGAGCAGAGAGGTGCTTTCAATCTAGGATGAAGTTGTTGGCACATAGGAAGACCACTGGCTTTCTGCACGAGGAGGAAGGACGGCGGGTAGCAGAGCTGCAGGGCCTGGCGTGGCGGCGCCAGCGGCTCGGGCCGCGGCTCTGCGCACTTACCCAGCCACAGCGGCTGCCCCTGCGCGTTGAAGAGGAGGCTCTCGCCCTCGCGCTGGTACGAGGGGGACACGTAGAAGTCGCTGCTAATGATGCGCTGCAAGTGGCTGTCCTGCCAGTGCAGGTCGCAGCCCTCGATCGCGCGGGTGAACACGGTTCGTCTGGGCCTGGCCAGGGAGTCTGCAAAAAGAAAGAGCGTCAGCGCCTGTGGCAGCGGCGGGATCCACCAGTGGCCCCCGACAGGACGGCTCCCGCACGGGATCCTTGTATCCAGCTCCGGGATGCTCATGGTGACGCTGTGGGACGTTATCTGGGAACAGCCCAGCCTGTGCTGCTCCAGGCTCGGAGCACAGGGACACCCGAGACGCGGCGAGTCCTTCCCGCAAGGACCCGCTGCCGCCCCCATCTGCCTCCTACTAATGGGCTGTCACACACGAAGCTGCTGCCTCAACAAAACCCACACCGCAGCACCAGGCTCACAAAGGGACTTGTGACAACAAGACTCTGTTCCTGGGAACCATCTTCCCGGGAATCGCTACAGAGCAGGTGAGAGGGTCGGGAAGGGAGGAGAAGGCACCATTCCCAGCCCTGCAGCAGCCACCTGCCCGTGCCCGTGTTTGCAGCCAGGCTGCTCAGGAACGAAACCGCCGTTACTCACAGCTAGCGAGGCTGCTCTGCTATATGCAACCCAAAACAACACAACTTGCTCTGTATTAACTGAAGGAAAAAGGGAACAGTCTGCTTCCTGCATGCACGTCTATCCATGTGGTCCTGCTGAAGCGGGGGACAGAGGGCTCTGCCCACACGCCCAGGCTGATGCTACTGGTAAATCCAAGTGCTGCCTAGTCTACTCACTACCTGCTTTCCAGTGATTCAGGCAACTGCCTCGTCTGGCTCTTCTGGGCTGAGCTTTCCCTTGGGCCATCGTTCCTCTTGGACAGTGCTGCTGAGCAGTAGCAGAAGGGCATATGCAGGAATGCTGGGCAGAATGAGAACGTCTTTGTGGCCGGACAAATCACACAAGGAGGGTAGGGAAGGAGGCTGCAGAGCAGGCAGCCCCATGCACTGGGCAGCGCTCAATGCCGGGTCCTGCAGCCCGCGAGACGAGATGGCCGAGTTAAACGAATTCAAGAGGGGAAAACAAAAGGCTCTGCTCAAAGCCGAACCAGGGAGGCTGGATAAACACACTCTGGAAACGATAGCAACAAGCAATTAGGCTGAATGCTGCAGGCACCCTGAGGTGGAGAGAAATTAAACAGGTGTTCCCATGTACTGAAGCAATCCTTCCTGAGCCAGCAGGTTTACTTTAACAGGAAGGATTTCAGGAAGCAGCCATTATCTTTCAGTAATAAAAGAGGCTGGCAGCAATTTGCAGCAGTATTTGTGTATTCCCAACCCCAGGATACCTCCAGGAGCAGCAATGCTTCCAGCGCCTGCCTTGGCCGGGGAGGAGCAGAGGGACGAGGGGCCGCTCTGGGCACGGGCTGAGCAGCAGAGGCACTTTGGAAAGTCTCTGCATGTCTCAAAACGTGCCCTGCTTCGCCCCAATGATCGAGCTCAAACGCCGGAGCAAATCCTAGCGGAGCTGGGAGCACCGGAGCCAGAAACGGAGCAGGATGCGGAGCGAGGCCGCGGGGCCCCAATGAGCCCTGGGCTGGGCTGCAAGGGGGTCAGGCCGGCCCCCATCCCGAGCGGTGGCCGCGGGGCAGCTGAGAGCCCCAATCACACCCCGGAGAGCGAAGCGGCTTCGCTGCACGGCTGTCTTCCCACGTCTCCTTCCCGCTCCGGCAGCACGGAATACACCCAAGACCAATTACAGGGGAGCAGATGGAGGCACTGTAAGAGCAGTAAGTTTCAATTAATGTCTGTTACAGGCAAAAGGAAAGGGGGGGAAAAAGTGCTTAAATATAAAGGGATCAAATGCTTTGTCAGGGGTCAAGAAAATATTTTTGCGCTAATGAACAACCCCGCAACTGAGGTGCTTCGTTTGTGCTCTGCACTTGAACTGCTTTTAGCAGCCCTGGGTAATGACTCGTCTACTGAGCCGCTCCAGCTACCACTTGAAGAGAAGAGCCTTGAGCCCAGCTTAGTGGCTGGAAAGGGCCCTGCGGCACCGCGGGGCTTCACGTCCCCAGCACAGCGAAGGTTGCAGGGCTCAGCTCGGGCTCACACAGGCTGGGTACTTGTTCACCCAAGTCTACATGTTCTTGAGCTCTCGAGTCATTAGAACGGCCTTTAAATGTGATTTTATGCTCAAAATGCTGCTAAACACTCCCGAGGGGCAGCCCAGAATCCAACATTCGAGCATCACTACAATCAGAGCCTGTGAAGTGTTTTGCTTCACTCTGTGTCCCTAAAACATCATCCGCGGGGTGACAAGAGAAAGCAGGGACAGCAATGTGCTCGGTGGGAACAGCCACGGGGCGAGCGGTGCCTGGAGCCACGGGAGCGTCAGTCCCAGCAGGGCTCCTTGGTCTGCGCCCACCAGGGACGGGGTGACCTGCCCAGTGTGTCCTGATGCCTCCTCGCAGCTTTGCGCTGCGCAGGGGTCTCTTTTCCCTGTGATCCGCTTTGCAGGGACTCGCTCTGCTCCTTACGAAGCCCCGGGTAGGCTTCCCGTTGACGTCAGGAGGAGCAGCCCTGAGCCAGGGCTCAGCACTCACACGTGTCCACGTGCCAGGACTCTGCGGAGCTGAGTTTCGTCTACGCAAGCGAAGCGCTGAGCCCGACCTGCCTTTGTGGGCACTGCAGAGTCCTTTGGACAGGCAAGAAATGAGCTTTAAAGGGAGCAACCCAGAAGGCCACGAAAGGCAAACTTCTAAAAGACATCACTCAAACCCCAGTGAAAAGAATTTGCTGCTCAGGGAAACTTTCCTGTAGCAAAAGGAAAGTTTTACCCGCTGGGGCCAGGACAAACTAGCTAAAGCAACAAGGTCTGGCCTGCAGGAGCTGGCGACAAACCCAGGCAGCTCCCGGGGGCAAATTCCAACCTGGACCCAAGCTCTGTGGCTGCGGATGGATTCCCATTGCGCCCAGGCCGGACTCACCTTGGCTGTGAGTGGAGCTCTGCGTAAGCGCGTTGGTGATGTTGGGCAGCTCGTTGCCGTAATTGCCGTCCTCCAGGGGACACACGTCCATCTCGCCCCACTTGCGCAGCTGCCGCAGCCAGCAGGACTTCTCCTCCAGCTTGCAGTGCGGGTTCAGCACGACGCACACCCAGAGAGCCCCTAAACAAAGCAGGGAGATAAAGCAGGGCCGGGCTGGCCCCGCGCGGCAAAGCCCTCCCGCATCGCCCGGCCGCTGCGCTGCCACTCTCGTGCTTTCATGGAAGCCAGGGACGTTTTGGCTGCGTCCATAAACTCACCGCAGCATAATGCACACACCCAGGAGGGGGATTTAGACAGCTTTTATTTAAAAGTGAAACTCCGCTCTAATGAGGCTAAATTATAATCTCATGAGATGGGGGATAGCGAAGAGGAGGGAGGAAGCGATCGTCTGTGTGTGCATTTGTGAGTGCTGTCTGCCAGGACAAATCTAGTGTTTGAACTACACATCAAAGCATGCTTAAAAACACCCTGGCAAGCTGCAGAGTCTGTATCTCCAAAGACTAACCTGATTTTGATCCTACCCACGTTCCAAGCGGTTTAAAGCCCGCTCCGAATGCTATTTCATCTGCCATTGTTCTTCGGGCCATTTGCATTCAGCTATTTAAAAAGGAGATTTGGTGTATTTTCCTCCTTTCTTTTTTTCCCCCTTCCTCTTTTTTAATCTCCAGTAGCCCCCAGACTGCCGCAGAGGCACCTGAAGTTTGGCTTGATGTCTTGTAGGCGGGAGCGCGCTGCGGCACGAGGCTCCTGCAAGGGGAGGTGCTGTGCACCACGAGAGGCAAAGCCAGGCCCCAGGATGTCACATTATCATTCAGATCCAACTAATTCTTTCATCAAAAAGGGCTGACACCGGCGCTGTGAAGCAAACCGGGTCACTCTCCTGCTTCTAGCAGGGCTGTAGCAGCTCACAGAGCACAAACATCATCACCTGGCGCTGCAAGAGGAGCAGGTACATGGAGATGTAAGTCCCAGTAATTCCCATCCACTTCCTCCCCATCACTCTCAGATCCTGGGACTGCCATGAGGTCCCTTGTATTCTCATCTTCTTCCCGTTTGACCCTGCAAATGCCCCTGAGGACAGTCTCCAAGCTGGCCACAGCTGCCTTCTCGGGGCTGCTGCCAAACTGCCCCTATTCCCACATTCAAGGATTGAGTGGAAACCTTTCACCCACAGCAACGTGTGGTTTGAACCCAGCCATCCCCTCCCAACTCACCGAGAGCAGCTTTCGCTCTGCCTGGACGCTCACGTGGTGGTTTCAGTCACTAACCCAGCCCGATGTTACCACAGGGTGCACAAGGGCCGTGCACACTTGGACTACGCTCAGCAGCTTGGCTCAATGAGAGATACCGATGGCATCAAAACACAGGTGGTGGCAGCAGTACTGCACCCAGGAAAGGGCACGGTAGCCAGCACAGCTGCCAAACACGCAATAACTCTTAAAAGCTGCCCTGAAGTCAGTCACATAATGCAGGGCAGGGGGCAGCAGCTCTCCTTCATGGACAGAGCTTGGGGAGGCCCTTGTGGAGCAGGGTGACTCCTGTGCCCTTATCTCCCTGCTGCAAACGGACGTGCTTTAGTGGGACTGGAATGCAAAGCCAGGCATCTCCCTGCTGCTGGAAACTACATGCCCAGTATGCTCCGCTAAGTGGCTTAGCAGCAAGTACAGAGCAGCAACTTAGAGCACACTAGCACGAGAGGCCAAGCCTCAGCCTCCGCCTAATCACCAAAACGCCCGCGAGGCAAAAGGAACAGAGCGGCATTATCCCACCCGGAGCCGCAACGGAGAGCGGGACAAGGGCCCCATCTGTGCCCTGCGCGGTGCTCGGAGACAACCAGGGCTGCTGAAGGGTCTCAGGGCCCCCGGCTGCAGGGAAGCCTGTGTGGACACGGCCCTGGTGACACGGCAGGCCCTGCACATGAGGTTATCCTCAAGCCTCGGACTCGGGAGCCGCTTCGGAGAGGTGGGAGGTATCGAGGGCCAGCTGGGTGCTGGGCTGAGAGGCAGGAATGAGGCTCCAGCTTCCACGAGCGTGATGAGTCCATCCAAATTTTAGCTCCCACAGCCCCACCATGACCCTCATGACCTGGCAAGTTATTCCAGGAGCCCTCGAGCTCCTCCAGCCCTCCCCAGGCTCTAATCTGCAAGAGGGGACACAGCTAGCACAGGGGGAGAGGGATTCACATCTGCCTCAGCAGCAAACTGCCATGGTAGCTATCTGGGAAATGGGAAAAAAAAAGGTTTTTCTGAGCCTTTTAATTAAGTGACATCAGCTGCCGGCACCAGTGACCCTGTCCGCGGGCTGATACGCTGAGCCGGGTCAGAGCCCGCGTCTGCCCACGCGCTGCACAAACCTTCCCCCAGCCTTCCCGACAGCAGAAGGTTAATGGGGACCACAAGAGCAGATCACGATTAAGCCGAGCCCTAAACAAAACTGCTTTTTGCTTAGAGGGCTCTGCGGAGGGAGAGGGGTCACCGGAGCCTCCCGGCCCAGCGGGATGGACCCTGCTGAGGACAAGCGCTCCCCTCCTGCACTGCTGCTTCCAAAGCATCAAAGAAATTCTCCCCTTTCCCACAGGGCTGCTTCCCCAGCCTAATCTGCTGAAATTCCCCACTGTAAACAAGCAGCCGATAAATAAACCCGTCTCCAGGCAGATTAAGGTCAGGCTGCACTTCAGCTGGTTTTTCGTCTATTTTTCGTAATTAGGCTTTAATCGTAAGTCCTAATGCGCCAGGACAAACACTCCCACGCCGCCCAGCTCTGCCCAACAGGTCTGTCCTTTGGCTCCCCAGCAGACAGTGCAATAGATGTGCGGCTTGCAGCACGTGCACAGGCAAATCATGTTGTCTCCCTGCCACTCTTTTTTAAAAAAGGAAAAAAAACATCCTTTTTTCCCCCTTCTCTTTCTTTATTAATTTGAAAGCCTGCAAAATCCTTTACATTTTACCCCGTATAAATCCACAATCTTCTTTGAGGCTAATCTGCTTGCAATCCCTCACAAGTCTGTGATGCAGTTTTTAAAAAAAAACTAAAAAATAACACAAATAAAACAATTAATTTTTAAACATGTGCCCAAAATAGTTTCACAGCGCCCACTTTGAGCATCTCATAATGCCATAGCTGAACACGGGTGTCTTCTTGCTGGGCCCCCCTGCAGGGCGAGCAGGACTTGACCAAGGCTCTCGGCACTGCCTGCCACCCTCCACATTGCTGATTCAGTACCAGTAAACATCACCAGTTCATTGCTCTTCCTGATGCCTCCGTGTTTCCATCCTTCCTCTTAATGGGAGGCTCTGTTCCTTGAGCCAAAGTTGTGCAGGGCCAAACACACCAGGAGCTTGTTAATAAGTCGGATGAATCTCCGTCCTGAGAATCCCCCTGTGCATCCCGCCTTGGGTCACTGCTTGCACCATCCCCTTGCTCTCTGCAGGGGCTGCTTCTCTCCCCAGCTGCCCACGCCAGGCGAGCCGTTCTCTCTGACGCGTGTTGGCTGGCACCACGTTTCACCTGCTGTCACACCAACCCTGTCTCGTTAGGACTTGATGTTCCCCAGCCATCTTGCCATCTGCTCATAAGGACACATACTGCTTTCTCCCCACACTGCTGAGTGAACTGAGCGCACCAAACAGGCCCTTGCGCAGTTAGGCGAGGACTAAAAACTGACCACTTAGTCCTGACCTATGCTAGGAAGGAGGGAGGCCTCGTGGCTTGGATGTCTAGTTTGAATTCGGGCCAAGTAACTTGTAATTCTGAGCAAACTGCTTCCTGCTTCCAGGCCTGCCTAGACCCCCATATATCCCCATTTCACAGATGTGTTTTCTTTCTTCCGTGTGGAAATTCTGGCTTGGTGGATTTGGCCACTTCCCTGGGATTCTTGTGCATCCAGCCATCTAGCTGCAGCATCCCGAAATCCTGGAAAAGTTTTCTTGGCAAGCAAGCATGGATCAGCGCTCCAGGACCGACACGCTGATTTCCATCTAGGGAACCTCACGCAGACATGAGGCAGCCTGGCCCTGCCTGGCCCTTTCTCTGCAACATTTGGCCAGTTTTGCAGATCTCACAGCTCTGTTTGCACTGGTTCAGCAGTCAGGACACGGGGCTGCAGCCTCAGCTGGAGTTTCTCCCCGTTCTGGAACGGCGGCAGCGAGAAGGCTCCACGGGAGAGCGTCTCCCCCTCGACCCACCGTGTTACAGAGAGTGGGACAAGGACATTTTGGAAGCCCAAACAAACTGGTGGCTGAGGGTCACTTATCAAGCGCTCTGTGGAGGGCACTGCTCACGGCAAGGTGATTTTCTAGCAGGGATTTTCAAGCTATGTCATTTTATTCCAGCCACGCATGGTGCTGCCATTCTGGACAGTGATGGCCTCTGAATCAATAATTCCAAGAATTCCTGCCATAAGCACGGTTCCTAAGGCTCAAACCAAAGCTCCTTCTACCAGGTATCCCATTTCCCACAGCAGGCAGGGACACATATTTAAGGAAAACTGTAGGAGCAGGAGTAGTGTGGAGAGGGACTTCACCAGATACCCTTTGGCTGAAGGACTTGCTGTGTTCTGTGGACTAAATTATTTCCCTCCACTTTCCTAAGTTTTTCTCAGCAATCTCCTCCACACCAAAGGGCATAACACACATGTAGGTCTTCCTTGTACAAAGCTCTGCCACAGAAACAACCCCTTCTGGCCAATGCCATCTGAATGGTTTTGTTTCCCCAATGGCATCACGGTATCAGTCAGCTGAGCCAGTGCCTGAGACACCTACCCAGAATTAACCACAATTACCCCCAGCATGTTCATTTTGAAGCCATGCTCTGCTCTGGCCACGCTTCCCCACTCACCTCAGGAACGTGCACTGGGCAGAAGCTGGTCAGAGAGGACACAGCTTAAGAATTTGCCTCTCCCCCTTGGGATCACCATTCCTCCAGGAATGGCACTTCCGTGTCCAGGCTATATCTAGTAGACCCACCAGCACTCTGGGCCCAGTAAAGGTTTTTGGTGGCACACTGAACACAAGCTTGTCCCAACAGTGCAGGATGTTTGGTCCTCTTCTGGCTCTCCACAACTTACCGAGCTCATCCCAAAGCTGCCGACACTTCTCCGTTATCCCTGTCCCCTGCTGCCTCCAGAGGGAGAGCCGAGGATCAGCCATGAACTGCTCCGTTATCAGCGTCAGCATCCTGGCCCCATTGGAGTCCCTCATGCGCAGCATCTCCCGCACCTGCAGGGGCCAGAGAGAAGGTCCCTTGTGAGACAAACCAGGTCCCCTGCAGAGATGACATCTGTACAGAGCCTGTGACCCGGGTGGTCAGCAACCAGTGGGCACCAGCAACACCCTATGATCTGAAGGGGCCCAAAGGACCAGGAACCTGGAAGCAAGACCCTGTGCAAACACAGAGCGGAGCCTCTCCAAGTTGCGGAGCAGTTCTGCAGACAGCAGGACTCAACTACCTCGCACCACAGCTGCTGTGGAGACAGGGGAAAAGCCCTTGGGAAACTCTGCCACCCCACTGTGTGGGAGCAAGGATCAGCCTGGAGAGAGGCTGAGCAAAGCCAGGCCTGCCCAGATGGCTGGATTATACCACCGAGCAGAGCAGCAGCAAGACCTCCTCACCTTGGCAAACATGGAGTTGAGCTGCTTCCCCGAGCCGTAGTACCCTCCCTGAGATAGGAACAGCTTCACCTGCTCTCGGACCTGCTCTTCATCCAGGTGCCAGCAGTTCTCATCGTCGATACTGGCCCCAGCCGTGGGGTCGGGAGCACCTGGGGGAATGGGGAGGGAGGAAAAAGAGACACCTGAGTTTATAGCCATGGGGACAGCGATCCAGACAGCAAGAACAGACCCACCTCTGCTGAGGGCTGAAGGGCGCTGTGGCCACAGCAGCACAGCAGCAAGTTGCCACCAAGCAGCCAGGCCATCCCAGCACAACCTGGGTTGCACTCTGAAGAGCACCCATGTTAGAGGAAGGCCTTAAACCTAGAGACGTTTTTAGCACTGTGGTGCTGCTGTCAGTCCTCAAACACCAAAAAAAAAAAAACCCAAAAAACAAAAAACAACTGGGGATTAAGTGCCCCTTCTGCTTTATATTTATTTATATGAAAACCCTTCTGATTTCCCCATGACAGCTTGAAGGAAAGTGCTGACGGATGCTGCGAATTTGCAAAGAACTGCTGGCATCTCTGCACCCTGGTGTTCACCAGGAACACAGCACCTCGCTCTGCAGAAACCGCTCACGGAGAAGCAGTGCCCGGGAGGGCCGGAGGCGGCCAGGACACACATTGCCCAGCTTGAACCTGCTGCTCTCCTCACCTCTCCTCTCCAGCAAGGGGTCAGTGCGGGAACAGCCATGGGAAGGCTGCAGCTGAGATGTTTCCAGTTCAATCTTAATGATGCCTTTCCTGACGGATGGCATCCGAGCGGGAAGCTGATGTCTCTGCTTTGAGGGCTGCTGAGACGCTGCTCCTTCACCCCATGGCTATGGGGGCATTAAGGGCCCAGCCTCACATGGCACTGAGTGCTCAGAGGTGCCCAGCACCTCCCAGGAGACACGGAGCTGCAGGAAAAGCAAACTGCAGGACGTCTCCTCAGCCAGGCAGCTGTCTCTTCTTGGCTTATAAACAAGAGGACATCAACCCGAGGGGGTTTCGCTCCGCTGGCGGAGGCTGAGAACGCGCCTGACCTGATAAGATACAGCTATTCGTATTTAATGTCCTTTACAAAATTCCTTTAATTTCTGCTAACAATCACTGCCCCAGAGCCTTTCCAGCACGCCCTGGGCACAGCCTGTGCCACGCTGCAGGGAGAGGACGACAGCGCTCCTGCCGCACAATGATTTATAGTCGACAGCACAATGTAATTGGGCCGGGATCTAAAGCGGCGGACGGGAAAATCGCAGCCACGGGATGCGCACATGGGCTCCCGCCCGGAGCCCCGCGCTGCGCAGCAGGGACCCGCACGCACGTGGCCTGTGGGATCAGATTCTGTGACCAGGCCCAGCCTGGCCACGAGGGCCCGTGCGCAGCGGGGACGGGTCAGTGTCCGCAGCACCACGCAGCTTTCCCGGGACTTTTCCTGCCCCCCAACTCAGTCCTATCCTTATCTCCGCTCTCTCTCGCAGATAAAGGGCAGATAAGCCGGCAATTATCCCACATGGGGAACCGCTGATTGATCCGTCTCCTCCGGGTACGTATCCGGGTGCCATTGCTCCAGTGGCTGCAATGCTCGTGCTCTCCTCGGATCCTCCTCCTGTGACCCGGCTGCACCTCCGAGCTCCAGCAACCAGCCCAGCTGCCTCCATAGGGTCCCCTGGCAGCACCCGGAGCAGCCTGGAGGACACAGAGCACTATGGAGGCCCCTCGCCAGGGCCATGCATCCGGGGGCCAAAACTAAGGAATGTGCAAGGCACAAAGCAAAGGGAGTCATTTCCGCAGCTTCCCCGGGGCTATCCTGCTCGCCAGCAGCGCCGGCACCAACGGCGAGGCGTGGAGCTAAATAAAAACCTCCTCCTCCCACGCGCCACGCCGAGCACGTTCCACGTCTGGGTTCTGACCGCAGCCAAATTAGGAACGCAAATCCCACCACGCCAAATACAATCTAACTGCGCTTGTAAATTTGTTTTGCTCCCGCATAAAAGATTCATCGGGAGGGTGGTAATATCAGATTCCTACGCATGCAACACGAGCAGGCAGATAATGGGCTACCCAATTACTCCGGGGAGCTGGATAAACATTTAAGAGCAAACAACGGGATTTGTGCGGGGTTTAAATATTAATGGCAGGATTTGTCCACTTCCCATTGCCAACGTTGACGCCGTGGCGCCTTCGGCAGCGGCACGTTGTGACGCAGCCCACGAGCGATTCCGTGTGTCTGCTCCAAAGGAGCCGGGAACGGCATGTAAAACAGCCCCGAGCCTGCGTAACACGTTCCTCATATAGCAGCATTCCTCGTCCAAACGGCCCGTTTCAGATGTGCCTCGTCTTTGGCCGGCGGGATTCAGATTTAAGGCAACACCACCACGCATCTTGAGTGGAAAGTGCTTCAGCAGCCCATTTACACTGGCTCCAGAAACAGAGATAAAAACACAATCAATCACCGGGAGCAGGAGCCCGCGCTCACCCCTGGCTCTGCGCTTAACTATTCGCCATCCACCAGGGGCTTCTCCAAAGGGGATACGAAGACCGACAAATAAGGACTGGAAAAATCTGCAAAATGAAAAACAAGCAAACCCCGACACGGAAAACTTAACACCTTGCTCAGAAATCAGCTGTGGGGTGCCAAGAAAACCGAGTCCTCCCTTGGAGTGGAAAAAAAATCCGTTTTCCAGGGCTGAAGAGGCAGCAAGACCCTCTCTGCACACGTGTGGCCACAGGGTGTCCCAGCACCTGCTGCAGGCACGGGGGAGAAGAGCAAAACTTGGATGAAAGCTCAGACATTCCCTGGCTGCCCGGCAGGAGCCTCTCACGGACTTTAGGAGGTGGGGATGTGTTCTGGCCACCGTGCTCTGCAGCCAGATCTGCCACCCACCTGCGACATGCAGAAAGGCAAGGAAAGGACTGGTTTTAACTGGGAGCTGGTGCTGCCACACGGATGGCGAAAGCAACACGTGCCGAAGCCGCCGCCGTTCGCCAGGGCCATCTCGTGACTGCACGTGGCACTGCTGCAAACCTCCGGGCTGAAGGAAAACAGGAGTGAAGGAAAAGCCACCCAGCTCGGCGGGGAAGGAGCGGGGAGGATACGGCCAAGTAAACAAACAACAGCAAACCTCAAAGAGAAAATAACCAGGCACCAGAAAGGAAATGAGCTCTAACGGGAGATAAAAATAGCGGGGAAGTGAGGGGGAAGAGCTCGAGCTCCGCTGGGCCTCCCAAGCCTCCCATTTTGTTTCCAAATGGAGGCAGATCGGACAGAGCTTCCACAGGAAGAATGAAGATCTAAAAACATCTGATGGAAATCCATCAAACAAAACCAGAGCAGCTCCTGGCTGCCACCCACAGGCACCTCCAGAAGCAGGTCTGGTTTTAACGACCAGGACGCAACAGCCCGTCTGTGTGCTGGCACGCGGACACCCAACGCCTGTCACGGTCCCTGCAGCCAAGCCCCAAACTCCTCTGTAGCCCTCTCTTCTCCCCTGCCTGGTTCACCAAGCAAAACCAACATCAAAGCTGACTCATTCCGGCTTTTAACTCTTCAAATTTCCTTTTTCTTTTTCCCTATGTGCCACCCACGAGCGCCCAGTGCTGCCCTTGTCACCACATTCACTCAGGTCTGCAAAGGGCTTTTGCAGGTCTCTTGGTGGGAGCTTTGAAGAAAGGTCAAGGTACGATGCTGATTGTTGTGTGCATCATGAGGAGACCCCAGCGCTCTCAGAGAGTCATGAAGAACCCCTGTAACCCCTGTACAGCTGGGACCAGTATCAGGGCCACTCATTGCTGGAAGGCCCTTTGCTAGGAGCTGCACACATGTGTGTTCAACAGCCCCAGAGGCTCCACGAGATGAAAGGAGCTGCTGGCAGAGCCTTCCTCTCAGCTCTCAGGTGTTTTGTTTTCCCTCAAAATCACAGCAGCTCAGCAACTCACAGCACAAATGCTCTGGAGACCTGACCTTCTCCTCCTCCTCAGGGGAAAGGCAGAATTTCCAACATGATTTATCCATGTCTTGTTCTGCCCTCTGGGCACTGTTGGGGGATGACCTAAGAGTTCAAGACCACCTGAGGACTCCTCAAATGCTAACCACAGCTCAGTGTGACAGGACAAGTGGGAAAATGTTTCCCATCCAGCTGACCTAGCAGGCACCTCGCTGTGTTACAAGGGGAAGGACAGCAGTAGACCAGGAACCAACAGGCTCATGGTAATCAAGAAGACATCTGGGACAGATGCAGGATGAGGAAGCACTCCCATACCACCATCAGGGACAACCTTCATCCTGTCTCCTTCCCGAGATCTTTTTGGGGGTCCTCTCCTCCAAGGCAGCTCCAGAGACCTTCACAGCAGGACCACAGAGGTCACTTGGTGAGTCAAGCTGACTCTCTGCAGCACTGCAAGACAGCAGAGGTTTTGTGGCTTTCCTCCCTTTGGCCTCAGCAGAGCATACAAACCCTCGAAGCCAGGTCAGCTGAGCAGCACAGACACTGTGTCATATATCGGCATTTCCGTGGGGCGGACAGACCTTCACGACCGAGTCTCCTGGGCCAAGGTCAGCAGCTCTCCTGGCGGGGCCCAAACACAGCCCTAGAGTAGGGTGAGCTACTGAGCTGCAAACAGGAGCCACCAAAACTTCCTCCTGTCTCCCTGCTGCTCCCCAAAGAAGCAGAGAGACTTCACCCAGACTACAGCTCTGAAACATGAAGAGAAAAATGTGTTAAGGCAGAAATGTTTTGGCCTTACATCACCAGATGCAACACCCAGAGAAAAAATGTTTTTCGTGCCCCCTGTAAGTGTGGGCACTGCGTCAGAGCCATTCTGCGGGAAAGGGCTGCTCTTCACAGCCTCCACCTTTCCTTGTAACTTCTGCTCCAAAAGCAGAGCCTTCCAACCAGCAGGGCACCGTCCTGCAAAGCACAGCCCCTCTCTCTCCTCATTAGATGCTCCTCCTGTCTTCGAGTTTCTAATTGAAAATTTTAATGACTGCCATCTCCGGCCTTGCCCTGATATCCATCAGCCTCATCTCCTTCCCTGGCCACAGACTGTTTTTCCCCCTCGCTAAGAAACAAATGTTTGCCTCCAAAGTCCAGACATCCTAACCAGGCTCAAAGGACGTGTTTGCCTGCAGGGAAACAGCAGCTTTCCTCCCGTACTTCCCTCACTGATCCGGTTTGCCTCGTAAAATAAATCCAAATCATTCACTAACAAGCATGAACCGAAACATAAGAGGAGACATGTGTTACTTCCTGAGCCTCCTCGTGTGTTCGCAGCTGCAGGATGCTGGTCCATGCTGCCAGAACAGGAAAGCCCCTGTGCTGTGAGGGCTTGTGGTGCTTTTTGCCACCCTCCCCTCTGGTTTGCTTGCTTCAGTCCCTGAAAGCCACCTGCCTATCTACAACACAGTCAGCACTTTTTTCCTACCCCTGCCTTTCTTGATACCTCCCCAGCCCTATCTGCAATGTTTTACCCCTCCAAACTAAACCCTTCTTGCTCTTTTTCCCCCCTTCCCACTCCTGAGGGGCCTTGTCTTCCTGCAGGTCACTGGCCGGTCTGCATGGATGAAGACACAGCCGCTACCAAGCCACACGCTCATCCTGGGACATCCCACTTGTATTTCCCTGCACTCAGGGCCACAGACTGGCACCACAAGCACCATGAGAGCCAGGGGCTGGTGCTCCAGACAACCAGGGGCTGCAGAGATCGGCTTGCTCCAAAGGGCACTAGAGTGAGAAGCGAGGACCGGAGGTGCACAGCCTAACACCAGCAGTCAGATGCTCCCAACCTGCCACACTTGTTGCTGTTGGACTGACGCTTTCCAGCTGCAGGTCATGGGGAAGCCACCCCATTGGGAAAGGCCGGGAGGAAATGGCTCTTGCCGGCACGTCGGCCGTGCCGCGGTCCCACTGACATTTCCCACAGGAAGCGGGAACACGCTCGGGAGCGGAGGCACTGAAAGCCACTGCGGCCACTTCAGCCGGGGAGCGTGGAGGAGCCAGACACGTGAGGCACTCGCGCTCCGAGCGCGCTGCCCTTTGCAGCCGTCTACTAGAGCAGCACCGTGACCTACTTCAGCACGCGGAGGTCAAGTGGGAAGCAGCCAGCCAGGCACACACCTAGCTCTGCGCTCTGACTGAATCCCTGGAGAACAAGCGCGCGCCTTGGCTGCGCTCCGAGACTGCATCATTACTGGAGAGTTTGCATTTCCTTCGAGGAAGGCGGCCGGGAGAGCGGCACACGGCGCGCGGCCCCGCCAGGGGCAGAGCTCGAGCCCTGACGCGAGCGCCTCGGGCAGCATTCGCACACACAGGCAATTGCCTCTCATTTTCCTTATTGTTCAGCCTCTGCAGAGGGAGAAAGGGCAGCCTGGATTGCAGACGGGAGTGTTATTTTATGAAATGGGCAATTCCTCTGCACAGGCGGCGGGAGGACTCTGCCCTGAGTTGAGGAAAGCGCGACACACATGACTGGAACTCTGCCACTATGGTGAGCAGAGGCAGAGGGGGAAGATTCAGTGCCTGTTTGAAGCTAAGCAGCCCTCCCAAGGAAATGTATTTTTAGAAATATATTAAAAAAATAAAAAATATATTTTTAAAAGGGTTTCTGGAGAGGCTGTTCTTGTTCTGAGGTGTCACTCCTTGGGTGGCCAAGGTTACCCTCCTACAAGCCACCTTGGCCTCAACCCAGCGGAGAAGCAAGGCGTGAACCCAAGGGTCTGAATCAGTCCAGCCCGAGAAGCGTGTGCGTAAGCACATGAAGCTCTATTTAAAGCACACCTAAAAGGAGTTCAAATCCCTGGAGCAGAGACCCTCTATGAACGTGTGAATTGCCGCTGCAAAGGGCAAGATGCGAGAAAATTTTGGCTCCCTTTCAAGTCGAGCCCCAGAGGAGCTGCTGGATTCCTCCTTTATCAGCAGCCCCACGCAGACAGAGGCTGCAGCCCTTCCCAGGCTCCTTGTGTCGGGATCATTGCTGGAACAGCTCCCTGCAGCGTGGCTGTGCTTCCCTGGCAAGGTGGAGAGGGCACAACAGTGTTGAGGACTGTGAGCCAAAGCTCTGCACAACAGCCCCCTGCGACCTTGAAGGTGGCTGCTCTTGAGCTTTCCTTTCCACAGGCTGAGACATTTATTAATTTGACATCTTAATGCTGACCTGAATCGTTCTCCAGAATGAGGCCAGGCTAAATTTCTTCTTAGAGAGGAGTAAACTTGCTCGTGTGTCTGACTAGGTGGTCAAATGAGTGGACACCTTCTCTGGTGGAACAAGGCAGAGCTTCACTGGTAGTCCAAGCTCAGGCACTGGAGGGCACGAATTTATGCAAGTCTCGAGGGAGAGAGTTTTTGCTTTGTTTTTTAAAGCCACTTGTAAAAACAAGAGACAGCTATTGAATTGGAGCCAAAATCTGTATCTTTGTAAGACTCACAATCGCCAGTCTTTTGCTGACTCTATAGCAATAAATATTCAGGGCCATAAAAGCTTTTCCTCAATCTGTTTAGGACAAAGCAGCTTAAAAAAAAAAAAAAAAAGAAGAAGGAAAAAAAGCCATTTTCCCTATCTAAGCACCAGTGGTCCAGTGGGTCAGTTCAGGAGCAGAGTAGAGCTGGATTCTGCAGACCAATGCCTGGCAGACCTGGTACCAGAGCTCTTCATTCTTAATGCCAAAAAAAGTGAGGAAACCTCTCAATCCAGAAACTTGAGCCCCCAACCTCACACACAGAAGATGTGGGGCACTGCAGGAGACAAAAGCTCTCCCAAGGTGGAAGCAGGAAGATGTCCAGCGCTGAGGGGAGGGGAAAACGCCCAAGATCTGAGCTGCCATCACCGGCACGATGAGGTGGACCCCCAGCCTCACCTCTACATGTGGATTCAACTAGTCCAGATCCTATTTTAGGCTGCACATGGGGCTTTTCATCTGCAGAACACTTAGCAGGCGTGTGCTAATCCCCTCGACGCCCTTCCGTGGCAGATAAGTGTTTATTATCTGTGCTCTCCAGCTGCAGGGCCAGGCGCGGCGCCGTGCGGCCAGCGCTGGGGACCAGCTCAGCAAGGGGACATGGCAGCTCCTGGCACTCACTGTGTTCAAGGGGAGTCCCATGGCCACCTCCCGGGCCAGAGGCACCCAGAGCAGGACTGGCACCAGGTCCTTCCAAACACAGAGGCCCACGGGGCCCATCGTTGCTGCCTTTGGGCACAAGGTCAGCGTGTCAGTGCTCATTTGCTAGAGGCAAATTAACACCTGCAAAGATTAAAGTTTTACCTCCCGCTGGCTAAGCTGCATCTGACTTAGCAATGTGCAGGGCTAGGCTGGCACCACGTCACTGCACATTTGGCACTCCAGCACCCAGGCCCTAGCAAAGCCTCCTGTTCTGAGGAGGAAATGGGCTTCCTTCCTCTGTCCTTGGCTTTGCTGTTCTATTCTGACCTACTCCTTGTGCACCGTGAGCCTACATGCTCTGTCTTTTCTCATGCGGTGAAGATCAATACCCATTTGATGGGAAAATCCATGAGGAAGGGCTCTCTTGGCCATGACCATGTTGGATATGACCAGCACCAATGCCCATGTTTTAACTGCAGTTTGATGCTGCCACCTCTCCCTATGCAGCACTGGACAAACACACCAAAACAGGGGCAACAACCACCCCTGCAAACCTCCCACACAGGGAGTGCATTAGAGCCAAGACCCCAAGCAAGGGCCAAAACGTTACCGTGCACTTGGTTGATTTCTGAGTTGGACGACAAGATCTCATCAGCCAACTTCTGGGCAGTGGGCAGCACCTCGGTGTGGTGTGCCGTGATCAAATACTGAACAAACTTCTGGAGCTGGTCCCTGTTCATCTGGAAAAGGGTCTCTGAGATGGGAAGACGGAGTTTGACCTGGTCCGGTTTGCGGATCCTGTACAGCGAAAGCGCCACGACGTGGGCGCAGTAAAAAATGTCCTTGTTCCCGCAGCCGCATGTCACCGACGTGATCTTGCAGCGGTCGAAGCTGATGGCCACCTTGTAGGTCACCTCGGGCTCTGTGGCAGTCGCAGGCTCCGTCACCGTCCCGCTGAGGTGGAAACCTAGAGAAGGAAAAAGGGAGCAGGGAGAGGGCACGTTAGTTTGGCACTGACCACCACCACTGCCCACGCAAGCTCAGGGAGGAGCCCGAGGCCACCAAAAGCCCTTGGGGGTGACAGCTTGAAGGAGGATAACGCCCAAGGACCCTATGTGCCTGCCCACAACCCCACGCCCGCACTCAGGAGCATGGCTGAGTTTATTTAATAGCCAAACCCTTGGGGAGAGAGCAAAACTGCTCAGCTCACGGGACGATCCACAGCGCTGACTGGGTGCCAGGCTGCATGGACAGTCCACAGCGCTCGTGCAGAGGTTGCTGCCCTCGCTGCCTCCCTCGGCGCGGGCCATGCATGGCCTGGGCACCCGTTCTCACCTTCAGGTGTAAATGGTGGGGAAAAAAAGTCCCACCAGCTTTCAGAAGAAGGGGAGGAGTGGAAAATAGGCTACAATGCAAGGGAAGGTCCTTTGACTGAAGGAAGGCGGACGCACCAAAGGAACGCAAGATGAAGGCAGGGCGAAAAGGTTAGATCCTCCTCACTCTTGTTTTGGGACCAAGGCAGGTGAAGATGCCCTGGCTCTTCCCTGGGACCTTCACTGAGAGCAAGATGCCGAGGGAGCCCAGCACAAGCACCCTCCTGGCAAAGGACCACCCTCTCCACCATCCCTGTCCCCAGCCTCACACTGTGTCCCCTCACCGTCCCCTGGTCCTCGGAGGAGGACACGGATCAAGCCGCATGCCCAAGGAGAGGCAGCAGGTCCGTGCTGGGAGGAGGCCTCCCCTCGCTCCTCTCCAGTCACTCCTTAAGTCTCCGCTCACCTAGAGGTCCCTGCGGAGCCCGCCGTGCCCCTGGAAAAGGCAGCAGACAGTGGCGAGGCCCACGATTAACAGCAGCAGAGGCGAGGGGGGAGATTAAAATACATTAACTGCATCAAGCCCTTGTGCGCTTGCCAGCTCTCACAAAGGCTTCCCGAGACAAATTCTACCAGAGGTTTTTAATAAATGGCATCAAACCCCAGCTATTTGCTGCCAGGCTCTTTAAAGCCCCGCCAAAACCCACATGCAAATCTGATTAAGTGTCGAGGAGGTCTGGTCTGCTCCCGCTGCAGCGAGGGCAGAGCCGGCACCGAGGGACCCCCGCTCTGCACAGTGGCCACACGCTCCATCCCACTGCATCCCATAGGGCCGGAGCGGGACAATCCGTGTCCCCCCGGGAGGGAAGGTGCCTGGGAGCAGCGTGGCCGGGCCCTCCCACCCTGCACGGGGCCGGCCGCCGGCAGCCGCGCTCCATAAATCTCCCGGATCAACTCCAAAGTGTTTATGTTTTACCACTTCTCCGGTCTGTAATGCTTGGCAGGCGGCTCCGACACGCTGCCAGTTTCTCCCCGTTTACTTTCACAAGTTAAAAGGATTGGAAACGACATCCTTGGGCAGCAATATACGTACATACGCATATATATATACACACACACATACACGCACACACACACATTACCAGAATAAAAAGAAAAAAAACCCTCCCTCAAAGACAAATTACTGGCTATAAAGGCTGCCTCAAAGCACTTGCTCCACCCGGATCACGGGCTGGATCCCGAGTAGGGACAGCCAGAGCAAGGCCGGAGAGCTCTGCTTGCTCAACTAAACAACCTGCCTCACACAGGTCTATTTTCAAATATATAAGATCCACAGTCCCAATGCGGACGCTTCCCATGTGAGCGGATCCCTGTGGAGCTGCCAGGCTGTGGCTGGTGCTGGACCGCAGACAAACCCCAATAAAACCTGCTGGGTGCCTCCACTGCCCAGCTCCGCATGGGATGAATGGATCCCAATCCATCTTGGAGCTAGTAAGAGGCTCCTGACAATTCCCAGCCAGGATTTTCATGGCAAAGGAGGCCATTCAGCTTGTCTGCAGCTGCCAAGTTCACCTGGCATTCGAGCCTGAAGACAAGTGTCAGTTGAGATTCGGGCCATCACAGCAGCAGGTCCATTTGAGATAAACTAGAACCTCCACGCAAGTATTGCTCAAAAGCTCAGTCGGAAATTAAACACAGTGAGACGGGTTCTGGCCAGAACAAGAGTGTTACTCGGGAAGATTCACATGAACACGAGGTGCAGGTGCTGCTCCCCATGCTCAGCTGCCACACAAGCAGCTCTGCTGGACACTAACCCCAGGCACCGGCCGGTGGGAAAAGGATTCACCAGGACAGAGGATTCACCTCTCCCTCAACACCTGCCTTTGCCTGCTGCTGGGGCAGGACAACTTCTTTGAACTGTCCCTTTTGGGGCTCCAAAGCCCTTTTATTGCCTCTCAGGAAGGGCTGGGATTCACCAGACTGGAGATGAAGCAGTTCATGGTGTGGTTGAAGAAGAAGAAGAAACTCTGTCCTGGCCCTGGACACAGCACCTGGTTAGTGCTGAAAGCAAAATAAAGTGTTTTCCTCTATGTCTTCCCTGCACGTTTCAATTTAAGAAATTCCTACAGCCAAGTGCTTATCTTGGACGTCATCTTTTGTTCCTAGCATACATTTAACATAAATGAATTTGGCGTTTGATTTGCTGCCAGCAAGTGACAGTGCCAGGGCTTGAAAACCATGAAAAAGAAATAATTAAATCTCATCTTCATAACTACAGATTCATTGCACTTCATCCGAGCCTAGTTCTGTCCCAGGAACAGCTTCATTTGCTGCAGCTTGGTTTCTGCTGGCTCCAGACCAGTCTCCTCCTGCTTGAACATGGATGGATATCTTATGGACACTTCCCAGTCACAGCTTCAGTCCAGGCTGAGTTCAAATCTGCCCCAGGAGGCTGCTGTGGAAGCATCAAAATGCCCATGTTTGAACAAAATTAGCATTAAAAAAATGCACTGAACAAGTCCACAAATTTCAGTGTCACACAGTACAGGATCACATCTCTTCCCTAATTCCATCTGCCCATCAAACAGGGACAACATGCACCTTTCCTTGGCAAGACAGATCCGCTCCAGGCAAAAGCAATTCTGCTGCTGCCAGCAGGGTGTTGATCGCCTCTGTCCAGGAACGGCCACGGTCCCAAGATCTTAGAGGGAACCCATGGACTCTACAACGGAGCCTGGACAGCCCCACGTGGGTCCTGCTCCACCGCTGGGGTGACACTGATGCCGAGCAGCACAGTGACAATGGGGGCAGGCTGCACTGGGCAGGGGATTTTCCACCCTTAGTCTCACAGAAGAAGCTGTGACAAGAATGGCCAGGGTGCCTAGAAGATCTCACAGGTTTCCCAAGTCCAGAGTTCACTCCTAGATGATCCAAATGGTTCATCAGCAGCAAACGGACAACCTCAGTATCAAGAGCTCCCAGTTCTGAGTCTCTGCAGTCTCAGCTCTGACACTGTATTAGTGCCATGGGACATCATTTTGACACTGATTTAAAATAAAACAGACCCTAGAAACGTCTTCTGGGAGTTCACAAGCTCCACACCAGCTTCTGTACCCCTTAGCTGGACTGTGTTTTCCTTGAAGCCACTGCAGGCAGGAGCTATGCTTGCCCATAAAACATCCCTAGCACTGACACAGAGATGAGGAACCCAGCCTCCAGCAGGAGCTCCAATGCAGAGGACTTCCCTGCTAAGATAAGGCTGTTAAGGCCTCAACAAAAGCATCTTTAACTGTGATGGAAACTTCTTTGATCTCTAAATCTACTCAACCAAAAGGAGCTTTGCAAACTCTTCTAGTTCTTTAAGAGCAGTCAAGCTTTTAGCTAAGCATTTTTAACCCAGACGTCCACAAGTCAACTCTCGGGCTGGCTTGCAGCTCCTGTTCTCCCACCCGCCCGGCCGTGGGGTCCCTGCCCACAGCTGTCTGACCTGGGAATGACTCAGCTGCTCCTGCCCATGCGGCTGGATCAGAAATTCGCAGCCTGGCAGCTTGAGAAAAAACAAATTTCACATTTGACACTGAAAACTGCACTTGTTCAGCTGGGGCTGTGCAAGCAGCTGATCTCTCCTAGAAGCCAAGATAATCTCTGCCAGAAGGGTGCAGAACACGGTTCCTGTTTCAGAGAGCAAAACCACAGAGCTGCTATCTCTGCTCATAAACCAGTCTCTATAACCTTGCTTTTGTGATCTACACAGGGTAGAAATCAAATCAATCTTAAAATTGTGAATGTTAAATCTAATGAAGCCTCCTCAGAACACAGCCCCAGCCCTGGGTCCTTCAGAAAACCACAGCAGGTAAAGCAACCCGCAAGATGAGCACATCAAAGCACCTGAGGTTCAGAAGGTGGTAAACCCAAATCATTCCTACAACAAAGTAGTTGATGTTGCTCAACCTTCCCAAGACAAACTCACCTACAAACCTTGTCCTAGACCACAAGTGAAAATTTAAACTCCAAAGCAAGCCAAGCCCAGGCGCAATCTCCTCCCTTTCTGTAACTGTGTCATCTACAGCACTCTAAAAATCCACATGGAAAAGGGGGAGGATTGTGCAGAACCAACACTAGAGCAGACCTCAAGAGAGCTCAGCGCCGCTTCCCCTCACAGTTGCTGCTCACAGGCAGCCCCCAGATTTCACACCACGGCGCGGGCAGAGTCACACTTGTCATTTGCAAAGTGGGTCCATTCTGAAAATTCAGCTTCTCAGGCACAGCTCTCGCTCGTCTTCCACGCAGCCGAACACAATCTTGCTGGTGCAGCAGCCTCCGTGGATTCAACCCTGGCCGACAGAATCCAGGTTCCCGAATCCATAGTCTGTGGGTGCTGCACAGGCCTGGATGCACAAGGATCACGTGTAGCACAGGGAGTGTGTCCTCAGCTTGCTGTGGTCCCCAGCCTCCTCAGGCATCCCTCAGCCTCCATAGGACTCAAGGCAGGACCAGAACTACAGGCAGAGGCGCAGTCACCCGCCTCAACCATGAGGACAGACGCAGAAAATGAAGAACAAGCCCCCCCGTGGGGTCTTTAAAACCACAAGTGTCCTCCACATAACGGAGGCTGATGTGTGGGCCCCCGTGGGCGCAGCAATGGGAAGCCACCAAAGGCGGCGGCCGCTCGGCCCCATCCGCCTCCGTGGGGCCCGTGGCTCCTCGCGCCTCATCAGACTAACCCAATTCCAACCCTGCATCCGCAGCACAACAGGCTGCTGCCCTATTACGAGGCCACCCGGAGAGCTGGCACAGAATGGTGCTAAACACACACGTCACACAAGGCTTGGGATGACTCCGATGGGGCAGCTGCCAGGCTTGACCCAAGCCGGTCCCATCCATCTTAATAAACCAGGATCCTCTCTCCCTTCCTCTCCCCTGCCCACGGGTGATGTCTGGTGGGGTTAAAGCTGGAGCTGGTAACTGGGCCGTATTCTGCTCCCTGCAAGGCGACTTCCCGGCAAAGCAGCAGCTGTTTCGCAGTGCTGAGCCTGCCAGTTTGGCCTTCAGACACGCGGGAGCTCCAGAAAGCAGAGGGGAAAGACGACGCAGATATTTATGAGAGGCGGCAGACGAGGTAAATTGAAATTCTCCACGCAAGTCATATACAACTAGGTTAACATGACCCAAATATTTTTAAAATTTCCAAGCCACAGCGGAAAGGTATTTTAAACTAAAATGATTCCAAGCTCTTTAGTCATTAGGCGGACTGCGGCTCCAGCTTGTAGTGGAAAAACCATTTGTTTTTCCACCGTGTGAAAGCCATAACTAGCAATGAATAATAATTGCAATGCCGAGTGTTATTTATAAGCCATTCTTGGTCACATTTCCGAGCCTTGAAACAGCAGCTTTCCACATGCGAACTTAAAATCAGTCAATATTTGTAATGTAGACAACACCCTAGGGAGGAAGGTGTCTGTGTGCTTACGTGGTAGGAAACGGAGGTTAGTAAAATCTCCAAAAGCTTTCTAGCTAATAGATCAATTCCTCCAGCCGGCTGATCCTGACAATTGCTCAGTCTCTGACCTTGCAGTTGGAAAGGAGATGGGCTCATGAACTCATTTGCACATGACAATGCTCCAGCAAAGTGAATCATCTGCCTCCGATAGTAATGGAGAGTCGTGCTCAGTGCAGCCCTCCCAGGCTCCATTCAATCGGCGCCCGGGCTGGCCTTTTGTGCTGCGAGTGCAAGAAAGACTCCGCTGAAGATGTGTGCAATTAAACCCACTTTTCTTGTTGCTCTTTTGATTCAGTAGAGCTCAATGAGAGGCACCCTAGGCAGGTGTTGTCACACACAGATAAAATGCGCCTTTTCAGAGCGCTCGCGGACAAAAAGGGAGAGGTAGCGGCTGAATCAATCGCAATTTCTCCCTCGCAGAATGGGGAATCCGCACTCGGCTCGCTCGGAGCGGCTCGAGAGGGCAGAGCGGAGATCTGCCTTTGAATCCTGCCCCAGCACCGCTCCAGCCCCAGCACCAGGATGCCATGTGTGGATGGAGCCCTTTGCGGGAGCAAGAGGTGCTGGAATGGGTGCTGGAACAGGGCCTGGCGAGCGCCAACGCAGCACAGGGCCTGGCACTGTCTGTACTTGGCGTTCTCCCCTCGCCTCCGCTCCCCACATCCTTCCCCTTCTCCAGCATTCCCACCCCAGGAAGGCAAGCCCAGCTTCCCAGGCCTCACCAAGTGCAAACACCCCAGAGCCACAGTCACGGCTGGGCTCATGCTGGAGCAGCCCTAACAAAGAGCTGCAAGGAGCCGGGCGGTACAGGGACACCCGGATGGCCCCAAGGCTCCGGCCCAAGCACCTCGGCCTTGGAGGACACACCGGAGCAGCGGCCTGGCGAGCAGGGAGGGCGCACGGAGCCCTGTGTGTGCACAGGCCGGCGGCAGCTGAGGAAGCCGGAGCGCCGCTCGCGCCGCCATCTGCTCCGGGCCCCGGGCACCTCCTGCACGGCCGGAGCCCATCCCAGCTCCCAGTGCTCTTAACCTCTCATGAGCCACAGGCTCCGGCCGCCGCTCCGCTCTTTATGCGAGGCAGCTAATGCGTGAAGCGCGCGGCGCTTCCCATCTGTTCCAGCATTAGTAGAGTTAAAGGACAATGCTGCTTCCCCGGCATTCACTTACGCAGATGCCCTTGTATTAACTCAATTTCCCAGTGCTTTCCATTATTGCCCTGACGAGGTTTCTGGTGTTTGTTTATCTAGGAGCTTGAAATGCAGCTTTTTCGCCCTTGCTTGGCTCAGGGGGGAGGTCTGCCCAAGCTGTGCTCCAGCAGGCTGGTCCAGTTGGGTGACATTCTCCTAAAATAGCCCAAACTGTTCCCACCTTCTCCCTGGCCTGCAGTGCTCTTTGTTGCCTATTCAAACCTAAAGCCACCCCTGTCCCTGTCCCCTTCCACATCCTTCCCCTCAACAAAGGTTGAGGTTTTCTTTAATCTACCCCAATACACAACTCCTGCTCCGAGGGCTTAGGCTTTGGGGGCAGAAGGGAAGAAACACTCAGGTTTAAAGGCCTGATTTCCTCTGCTAATCGGCAGCCCTGTGAGCTGAATTCCTGGACCACATCCGAGCATCGTTTTGCAGCAACATGAGCGATATAGAGGGCTCACAGAAAAGAAGAGTTCACAACATCTTCACTAACATGTACAGCATGCGTAATAACTCGTGGCAAAACGCTCACAAATCCCCATTCTTTACTGCTATGGTCCATTTCATGGTAAGCTTGAACATAAAGAACTCGCTTAAAACCAAGAGAAAATTAGGAAGATAGGATCAGTACGTGCCGTAAATTCAGTGGGAGAAGGGGTGAACGCCAGGGCTCTAAATCAAGAGCTAAAGAGGAGCGCTGCTCCCTGCAGTAATCCCCAAAGCATCGACCTTCTCGCCGTGTGCATTAGGAGCTGTATCTGAACAAGGAGCGACATGATTCCTTGTTATTACCTTGGTGTTTTCCTCACAAGATACATGGTTATTTTCAAGCCTGAAAGTCAATACCCACAAGGAGGCAGGGTGCTGTGGCTGGAGGCTGCGTGTCCCATCGGCTGCACTTCGAGCCAACCCATGGGGCCCACGAGGCTCCGTCCCAAGCTGTGGTCAACTGCCACCTTCAGCAGAGCCACCCAGATGTCCCTGGGCCAAGAAGCCGGCTCCAATATCACATTAAAGGGTTTTAATTAGGAAATGCCTCATGCCTGTGTGAAAGCACCGCTCCTGTGGATATTTGCCGTTGGTTCCAGCACCGTTGATGCAGCGCTGTTGGTTCCACAGTCTTTTCTATGTGTCAATTCATGCAACCACCTTCGCTCCTCAAAGATAACCATAAACCCAATCACTAAAGGCAAAGTGGCCAGGGCACCAGGATGCTCTTTAAAACCCCACCGCTGTGTGCACAGCTGCATGGTGCCCTGCAAGACTGGCTGCTTTGTGGTGCCCTGTGAGCCAAGCTGGATGGTCAGCAGGGATTGCAGATCCAGTCCCAGCTAAACCAAGGATTTCCACTTTATTACAACGGCTCCGATTCTGCTGTTCTCATGGCAGCACCTGAACACAGCCCGGCAGGTCAGGAGCAGTCCTGCTTGAGGACTAAAAACACCCTTGAATGCACCCAGACTTTGAATGCACCCAGCCATGGAGAGAGGCGGGTCCTTGGGGGAGAAGCCGCAGGGTCAGCAGCTCTGTCTGAATAAAAATCGAGTTATGCTGCATAATCCTGTTAAATCGGTCAGAGCCTCCTTGCACTCGTCGCTTGTGGCTCCCGGCGGGCCCGGGTCCCGCTGCACCTTCTGGCAGCACAAGGAGCTGCTCCAGCACCAGCCCCATCCCTTCCCCTCCGCCAGCTCCCGTTGCTGACCCGCTTTCCCGAGACACATCCTCCCTCCTGCATCCTCCCTCCTGCGTCAGCAACTTCTCCAGCCCTTTTGTTCCCCACGGTCCCAACCTGGGGACCAGCACTGGCTTCTGCTTCCAACCCCAAGCGGCTCCGCAGCAGCAGCACAGGCTCAGCAGGGAGACGGGCACGGATGAGAAAGGGATGAGAAAGGGAGCGTTGCTCAGGCTTGCAGATGGCGATGTGTTAAGCTGATGTGTTAACCCCCCCTTCCCAACCAAGCCATGCCCAAAGAAGAAAAACAACACACAGAAAAGCCCATGCACAATAGCCACCACCACATTCAAAGGCACCAGGAGGGCACAGGCACGTTTGGCTCTCCCGGCTTTGTTGCAACAAAGGAGCGTTGGGCAGGAGCAGCAGCCGGTGCAGCCGGCGCTGCCCGCGGCCCAGCGAAACCAGGGCAGGGCTCAGCCATGGGGGGAAGCAGCACACAGCCCTGGGCCTCCCCCAGACACCAGACCTTAAAATAGCAGCTCCACAATTTATAGGGAAGCGATTAGTTATAATTTTCCTGGACCTCCGAAGCCTTCTGAGGCTATGAGGCAGCCTAGATTCAACACGAAGATCTGCTCCAAATTCTTCCCTCCCTAAAAGAGAGTTATTTTTGCCATTAAAAAAAAATACAGAGCTATTTTTTAAAGAAGCAAAGGATAAAAATTCTGACTTTTTAAGTTACTGGCAGTATTGTCAACATTACTACTTATCAAGCATTTCAATAACATTTGCAGTAACGGTCTCAGTAACAGATCTGCTGAAAAGGTCAATTAGCTTCCTTCAGGTAAACCATGTTTTCAAACAGAGCAGGGCTCTCTGCCAAAAATACTCCTCCGAAATGGACAAAAACACTGACATTTCAGCACTTCTTGCCTGCTTTCCATTGATGCACACGGAGCAGAGTCCAGTCCCTGGCCACAGGCTCAGAGGGCCAGCAGATCTCTGGACAGTGGGTCAAGCTTGCTCTGCTTTCCTGCTTTTTCCATATTTCTGCCATTCCTTCCTTATCGCTCGTCCCTGACAAAGGTGGAAAACGAAGCTGGACCAACCTTTTTGGAAGGTCTTTAAACCTTCTATGGAAGATGAGACACTTCTTCCCAAAGGAAAGAGTTGTCCCTGGATGGGAACTGCATTTCTGAGGGTAAATAAGGAATGGCTTCACCTCTGGTCCAGGAATCGGTCCAGCTGGAGTCCCAATCAGCAAAGTCCACTTTGGGCTGCAATTCCAACCTCGAGCTTCCCTGCACGTGCCTGGATTAGATAAGGACGCATCACCCTGCCAAGCTTCCCAGTCCCAATTTATTATAAACTCATCTCTTCCTTTGCTATTGAATTACAATGTAGAATGTTTTTACATTGTAGAAATGTTATTACTCTTAAACGGGTAAGTTCACATCAATAGTTAGTGGTTTCCACTCTGCCCCCGCCCCCAACTCCCTCAACCAATATAGCTTAAATTTCAGAACTTTCTAGCGCTGATTTATATAGAGAAATTAACTTTTTATTGCAAAATAAATTATTCAGGAATTGCTATTCCATGTCAGCTGCCTCTGCGGACATTTTATTCCAGAATAATTTGGGAATATGCTGTGAGTGTATTAATTATTCCAGAAGGATGTGACTTAAAACTCCAGGACAGAGGGTCATTGATGAATCACTAATCACTGCAGAACAGCACCCGGTAGCAGCCATGCTGGTCACTATCTCTCTATATTAATACCTTTAAATGACTCTATCAAAGGCTGCTGAAGTTTTTCTGTGCCCCTCATTAGCTTGGGCTGGGAGCAGCGTAGGCAGTGGATGCCTGAAGTCCCCCAAAAAGCGGGATCTCAGGAAAGTTGGAGGGGAATGGCAGGCGGGAGAAGGCTTCTTCTGACCTTAATTCCCAGGTTCTGACAGCAAGAGCCAAGGAGAATCATCATTCCCACAGCTAGATACTTCCAATGGCGGGAAGCACAGAGTTTTTCCTAAAACATCTTTCAATTCTCTGCATGGTTGGAGCCAGGTTTGTTCCCATGCCCTGTTACAGAAGGGGTGGCAGTGCCCCTGTGCATCCATAGGGGAACAAAAGGTTTTCATCCATGTGTGAGACTCATGTTGGGGGCACCTACAAGGCACCCACACTGAGGTCCGGCTGCAGCAGCTCCCAAATCCAGCCCCTTGAATCAGATGAGTTTTCCCAATCCTTTCACATGTGCTTGCTGCATGACCCTCAGTTGCACCAAAACTATAGATCACACACAAATTGGATAAAATAAACACTGAGTTTGCCTGAAGGGCTCCACCACCTGTGTCACAGCAGCCAGATTGCTTGTGATCCCCTTGACCAGACAATTTCCTAACATCTACAGATCATCTTACAAACACAATCCCTGAAACACCATCCACCCAGGTCCATGAAGCACAATACATTTGAGGGCAAGAGGAAGGCACTATTTTTAATGCAACTAGTGGAGACTCTTAAGAGGTAGCAGAGCAACCCAAGCAAGGTCAGTACACACAAATTAATCAGTATCTCCTTTTCTGTAGAGGCCCTGGAGCAAAGATGGGGTCGCATTGGATTAGCGATCACATCATCCCCTCCTGGCACAATGCAAACCCTCTGCAGAACAATCATCACGCTTTAAATAAAACAACACTTAAAGTCCCACTTTGATCACGTTGTTTTCACATGACCCTTCTAAAAAAGACAGGAAGGCAGCAGGAGGTCTGCAGAGCAAAGAGCTCCTAGCAGTCATCCTTGCTTGAAAGGAAGGCAGTTGGGAGACAGATGCCTCACAAAGCAGCTCAGCTCTTCAAGATCAGCAGTTTTCAGCCTCTTTAGCATGCAGCCCTCCAAGATCTTTCATGAGAAGCAGATTCCAGGGTGGTGATTTTAAGCCTTTCAACACGACACTCGCTTCTTCCAGTCCCTTCTCCTAATGCCGTCCAAAGGGGCCATACCTGCGCCTCCAGGATCTCCCAACTGCAAACCAAGAACTTCTGCTTCAGATGAAAACCAAAAGGCAGTGCCAGAGGACCCACATTTTCATTTTTCAAGTTCATTTTTCATTTCAAGTTCAAGATGACTCCATTGCATAGCAGCCTTTGGAATTATAGAGGGCTACAAAAACTGATAACCAGTGAAATCTGAACCGTCCCTGCTTTGGGATGGAGGCAGGCTCCAGGCTGCCTCTGTAAAACTGCTGTTTCTGATTAAAAACTTAACAGATTTTTGCTGGAAAAACATTGTTATTCAATACACAGACTAGACTGCAGGCTCCTTCGTTTGCTTTTGGTGCAGTGCAAACATCTAAAATGACACCGCATAATGACAAGATCTGTCATCAGGCGGACTGGTGCTACAATATAAAGGGAAAAAAAAGGATGCAGACACATAAGGAAGGAAAGATCCATTTGTTCTCTCTGGAATTGGTCAGAATTACAACAAAAGGAAACCTAAGTTGAGCATTTAACACTAAATCCAGAGAACTGAAAGGAAGGGAGAAAATTGTGAAGTGAGCCATTCAGCAGTGGGTTTTCTCCCATTATGTGGCATGAAGCCCTTCTGGCATCAGATGGAGATTCTCAGACTCCCTTAACCACAGATGTATTTTAGTAATTATGTCTACGAAAAGGGAAGGGGAAAAAAGGCTGCAATATTCTGGCCAATTATCTACTCGCTGGCTGAAATACAATGTGAGAGCCCCTGTAATTGATTCACCACCTCTCCAGCCTTCCCAAGCCATCCAGAGCACGCATGGATGCCCTGCTTGCTCTGCAGGCTGGGCTCCCTGGCAGAGGATGCCATGCGTGCCAGATAGTTATCAGAAGATTTATTTCAATTTGGAATTTGAAGCAATCAACCCTCAGAAAGCTTAGCATAACAGGACAGAAATGAAGTAAAAAGCAAAAACAGATGAGTAACTCGAGTTTATACCTCTCTTTCCTTTGAAAATGAGAGCTGGTAATTTGAGACAGCGCAGTTTAAGAGTTTTAGCCACAACCTCAGCAAAGGGTTTTATAAATTGTCCTAATCAACATATAATCTGACTATTACACGGCGCTTCCACTTAGAAACATATGGTTGGAAACCTAAATAGTCTTCTGCAGACCCTTCTGTTGAGGAAGGCAAGATGAAGGCTGAACGAAGATGACAACCTCAAAAATCAGGACTGGCCATCTCACCATTCAATGCATTTGCTTCAGAGTCCTTGGTAGGTGTGAAGAGCCAGGATTATGGGTGAATTTTTCTTCCTTAACTTCTGAGTCCCAAGAAGTCCTGGGCACAGGCAGAGCATGAGGAAGCACAAGAGATGCAAGATGCTGTCCCACCTCATTTGCCTGCTGCAAATGTGCTGTGTCCATGGCACAACGTTAAATATCTCCCCATGTTCTCGCTGCAACGCAACAAAAGAAAATGCCAAGCTGCTTAGCCAGAACTGTTAAGATCTCAATCCTTTTTGTTTCTAAATCAGATGCCAAAGCAGAATAGCTCTGATTGCTCAACACATGCCCACATTGGACTCCAAGGAGAGGGGATTCTGCAGCTGAGATCACCATGTCAGCAGAAGTCAGCAAGCCTGTTTGTAACTCAAAAGATAAAACCACCCAAACAACTTAATGGTTGAGGAAGGGCTGAAAAAACACTTCCTAAACAGAGCCCCAAGGCCAGAGAAAAGTTCCCAGCCCTGGGGAAAGTGATTCCTACTGCAATTGGAGTCCAGCTCAAGCCCTTCCCAGCACCAGGGTGTGCAGGCAGGCTGGGCCTTGCCATGGGTAAGTCTGAGTTGGTACCAGCAAACTCCATTAACCAACCTGTTATATCTCCCAAATTCACCAGCATGAGCAAAACCCAGGTCAATGTCAACATGCTGCACATCTCTCTGTTGCAGCAAGCACATCGAGCTTTTAAGCACCACAGTCACATATTTTGAATCTTGCAGTCTCATGGCTCACTAAAAGAACCAGTCTAACTATGAAATTCAGAATGAATCACTCCATTTTTCCATTAGGCTGCTTAAATCTACAGACAGGCTCTCCATAATGGCGTCTCAAGCAGAGCAAGTCGCACATCCCAAGCGATGCTTAGAGCTTTACCACGTCTCTGCCCCAGCACGAGGGAATCTGCACTCAAATACAAGAACTTGGAGAACCCAGGCAATTAATCAAGGCTGTACATGAGGTTTAGCATGAGCCTATGGAACCATGTTTAGTTTAGGAGCCCGCTCTCCACGAGGGTCTTGGTGAAGATTACACGTCTAGGTATAATCAAGCTCCTTCCTCCTCCACAAGGACCATGGGCCACTGCAGTGCCTGCATCATGGCTTTGCAGCCATGACCATTCCCTTCACAACCACCCTGGTGTGGTGAGTGAACACGAAGCTCGTGGCCTGAGACAGCAGCTCACACGTCTTGCCTCCCTCCAGAGCAGGCAGCCAGAGAGCAGAGATCAAAGCGGGAAAGCAGCCCCCACTCCACCGCCACCTCTGCAAAAAGGAAACCTCCCTGCAGACCAGCAGCCCTCCCTTCCCCACAGGCAACGTCCTCAGGCTCAACCCTGAATATCCGCAAGGTTCCAGCAAACTCGGGAGGTCAGGTTTTCCAGGAACTGCCTCATTCCAACGGAAACCGAGCGAAAACATGGCGCCTAATTGCACACCAAATTGCTCTAATGAAAGGGGTCCGGGCGGACGCTGGGAAAGTCACCCTGGCCGGGATCACACCTGGAGATCGATCCAGCCAGGTCGATGCAGTCGCGCCCCCCGACGCCGTTAGCGCCGTTTCCTGCGGTTGCCTAGCAACTCTAACCGTTGGCTGCGCTGACGTGTCAGCCATCAAACACCCTCACACGTTTTTGTGGATGCGCAAGTGTGAGAGGAGACCGAGAGGCCATTTTCTCCTCCAAGACGAGATGCGCATACCCATCGGGATTCCGGCCCGTGGGTACATGCAGGAAAGCGATGGGTGAACAAATCATGTTGGAGGTGAAAAGGCCCCAACAGGTACCTCCAACAGCCAGTGCCACAGGGAGACACAAGCACTACATGATCCAGGGCAACCACCACAAAGCAAGCTGAGGGTCAACAACGTGTGGAGAAGACCTCTTCATAGGTTCATCTGTGACCTCCTCGAGCCCACAACGAACCATGGGGCAGCTCCTGAGCAAGAGGAAAGCACATGGCTGGGTTCCTCCGAAGGGGCTGAACAGAGAGCTTTTCGCTCTGGGAGCTTTGCATGAAAATATAGTCTCAAAACTTTCCTGAAGGGTGAAATTAGAAGGCTAAATACTTACATGCAAAGAGAAGGATTCTGCCCACTGCCCCTCCCGGAGTGGGATTGCTTTTCCAAGCCTTGCTTGGTGTCTACCAGCACTATCAGCTCTGCCATACTGGATGCTCTCCTTAAATCCCAGCTTCCGGAGTCATGGGAGAAGCCTGGCTATAACAGACACTTCCAGCAGAGAGGAGAGACAGCTTAAAAGCCCAAGAAACCATTCATAAATGGAACTCAATCTTCTTTTCAAAGCTCCAAACATTTTTAGCAAATCTGCTCTTTCTGACTTGGCTCAGGGATTCTAAGCACACAGCTTTAGCCATACTAGGATTTTTTTTGCTAGAGAAACATACATTGTATTTTGCTATTCTTTGTCATGAGCTTTCCACCTGTATTAAAATACATATTTTTTATATATACACACACACACACACACACACACACACACACACACACACACACACACTTTTATGTTGGAGAACACTTTCAACTCATTGGCTTCCCTGGGAACCAACATCCACATGGCACCTTTCTTCTGATGGAGATAGAACTCTATCTTAGAAAACATTTCCAACACAACTCCTCCTGAATGACTCAAGGGGTCATCAGTCTTCGGGGGGGGCAGGCACCAAATTTGGAATCTAGCAGGTAAAAATATAAATAAACATTTAGAAACAAAAATTAAGTGCATCTTAGTGATGAATACATCTGAAACTAGCCCACAGACTGCTCTCATGGACCATGACTTTGAGATGTTATGGGGAACATACACTTTTTCAAAATAGTTCTGTTCGTTGTTACAGAAGCTACTCATCTGGAGATTAACCCATCACAAACAGATGGTTCTAAAGACAGATGAAAGCAGGAGTCTCTCCAGCCAGCCAACAAGGATGCTCACAAGGGGACCCAGCTAACTAGTGTCATGGAACTCTCCAGAGCAGCTTTCTACCTCACCAACAGCGAGGAGAAACTGTTCGGAGCACAACGACTCGCAGGGTTCTCACCACATTCACCACGTGCAGCCAAAATGTCATCTCAAATGCCACCTTTGCAATATGTGCTCTAACAGCCTTGCTTTCATATATCCCACCTTGTTTCTCCAGCCACAAAGAAGGACTGTTGTTATCGACCAAGATTGTTGTTATCAACCATAAAGAAGGCTATTGTTATCAATTTTATCAGCACGCTGGACTAAATAGAGCTGAATTACATTCACAGTATACTCAACATTCATGCAGGCAGGAGCGCTTGTGATATAAGAGGAAAAGAAAACACAGCAGATAAACAGGATACCTGAAATGAAAGTGGAGAGTTGATAATCATGGCTACTTTCAATCCTGGTGGTATATTTTAAACCAACCTGCTTTTTAAATGAGTGATGCTAAGGAACATTCACAATTGCCATATATTCTGCAGATCCTCTACAACAATTCCTGCTTATCCTTCAGCCTTTCTCTTACCAAAGGCACTAAACCCGCTTTACCAATCTCGTAATTTCCAATCACACACCTGAAAAAGTTCAGCTTTGAGAGCTCTATTCCACCACGAGGTTTTGCTGCATTCGAACAAGAGGTATGAAGTATATTGTATGTAAACACCGTGAGACCCATAAGCCTGAGGAAATGGAACTAAGAAGAAATTACAAACAAAAGCATTCCTAGAGCAATCCCCTTGCAGGCTCAGTTAAGCTCAGAAAGCCCTGACCATCACCTGACAGCTGACCAGCCCAAACCCCAACGCAGCCACGTCTGTGTCCACTCCTGCTGCACTCCAGTCCACAAACTCCCATGAAGTCCCCACAGGTGCCGCGCTGCAGAAATCCCTTCCTCCATGGCCCGCAGCCATCCCCATCCTCACCGGTGGAAGCATTTTATCCCAGCTAGCTCCATTTAAGCTGTCAATTCAACTTACCTCCAATTTTTTTGCAGCCAGCATCTGCGCCGACTGGATATTTAAGCCAACCACTAGCACTTTTGCACATTCACTCAGTCTGCAGCCAACAGATCAATCTGCCTCAAACACAGGAGATCTTTTTAACACTCAAAAGCTAATGAAAAAAATCCCCTCTGGTGAAAGGACAACACCGGATCAGAGAAGTTTTATTAGCCCTTAACCATGCAAAGTTGGAAGCTCGTCCTCTGTTTAATTCTAATACTCCGGCTCTGTTAAGCATTAACCGTATAAATAATCAAATACTTCACATGACAGAGCCATACTTCCAATCTGGGGCCAATAACCCAGAGGGTAATGAAGGGTGTAGTCTTCTGGGCTCGAGGATTTCCAGCGCTCTCCAAACACCAGAACAAAGGCATTTCCCCCCCTCCACGGGCTTCAAAGCCAACGCTTTGATTCCCTCGGCGAGCCCACATGAAGGCGGCGCGCAGCCGCGCTAACGCTACACATCCCATCGCACACCCTGCGCTCCAGCGCCGCACGTGAAACCACCGCTGTGGCGCAGCCCCACGGTCCCACTCATCTCCATCCATCCACCCGTTCATCCGTGCTGGAGCGTGCAACTATAGCGGAGAGCTTCCCGGCCGCCATCCATCCTGGCCACAGTCCTTGAGCGCGAGTTTTCCTTGGTAATCCTGTCCCTTCCACCGAAGGCCGCTCGTGAAAGACGAGCGTTTTCCTGGCAAAGGGCACTTGGGTGAGACGGGATCCCTGGCGCTCCGGATGCCTGTGGTCGCGCGCCTGGCTTGGAGGGGCTGGATAACTTGATACTGCTGAAAACAACTGCAGTTTCCACTGCTTTTAATGAGCACCGTGACTGCGTGGCACCTCTGAAACTCGCCCTCTTTGGACACCAGTTCCCCTGATTTCAAAGCAGGGTAATGTCACCAGCAGGGCCCACAAGGGTATTTTAAGAACCAGGCTGCAACTGGGATGCTTGTTGGGGAATGACTAGTGTGCTTGCAAAACTGAGGAACATGAAATACTCAAAGAAATATCTACTAAGCAAAGGTCTGTTTGAAATAAGAAGCTAAAAATTAAAAGCTGCATTTAAAAAAAAAAAAAAAAAAAAACTCTATCTGATTTTAGTCATCTGCTTCCAAGGTCAGAAAAAGGTAATTTGGGGGAATATGCAATCATCTAATGTCCAGGACCTCACTGTTTTAGACTGATGCTATCACTGTAATGCTGACTGAAAGCTTAAAGCGATTTTTGACAATGAGAGGAGAAGGAGCCAAATGGAGAAACGTTCGACCCATAGCTCTGCCTAAAACTGCTCTTTCAGTACTTCTCAGCTGACTTTGGAAAATTAGTATTGGCTTTGCCAGAGCCCAGGAGAGCAATCCTGCATTAATTATCACTACGCCTTGCAGACAGATACACAAAAAACTGACAATTGCAGGAGCAATTGGTCAGAGCAAGGGAGCCAGCCCCAGGGCTCAGCACAGTCTTCTCCTTTGAGCGTTTCCAACCACCCCAACTCCGGCAGAAGGTAAAGCAGGGACCCAGCAGGTCCCTGCAGTGTAAAGCAGGGACCCAGCAGAGCCCACCGTTACCATCCACGGTGATGGATTCAGCTTCAGCGCACAGCAACCAAGCGCACAAAAATGACCTCAGCTCGCGTGTGGGATGTCACACCCAGGGCACAAAGAGTATGGAGTCTTCTGGGAAGTGTCACTACATCTTCCAAGCATTTGGTGGCACATTCCAGCATGCGCGCTCCAGGTTGCCCTTCCTCCTGCACCAGTCCTTCCACTTTTAAACTTGTTTGTGTGGTACCAAGGAAAAGATGTTACATGAGCACTGGACCCAAGGCTCTCAGTATCACTCGGATCCCTCATGTCTGCAGAGAGGCTTTACGGGACAGCTCTCTAGTACATGTTCTGCTGTAGGGCAGATTCCGCCTGCATCTCCCAAACTATCCAAAATGGTTTCCCTCTGAATTCCATCCGAGCGTGTTTTAGGCAAAGCCTGCCCAACTCACTGCCTTTATATGCCAAGGGGGAGATGTTCTCTCAATCTGCAAGGGTAACTTTAGAAACCTGTAAAGCCAAGCTCTTGCTCTTGCTCTTCTTGTGGTGGCAAAGACAGAGAAGGCAGCTGCAGCTCCTCCGAATCTGCATTCTCTGCCAGCCCCTTCAGAGGGCTGGAGCTGCTTACAGCTCTCCCATCTCCACAGCAAAGTCTAACAGAAACACAACAGAGATGCCTGAAGGACAGCAGCAATTGATGAAAAGCACTGTTGAGCAGATCTCTTATTGGGAAGGTTAAATCTGTTTTAATTGAGGATTTACAGGCTCCTTATAGTTCAAAGTGAAATTACCCAAACTATGTAGTCTCCATCCCTTGATAGATTGTGCACGTTACTGCACAACGTGCCACAGCAGAGCATCTCTCTCCCTCTACTGCATGCTAAGCTCCTCAGGCTTCCAAGGGTAAAACCACAAAGATGTCCATAAAATCAGGGACAGCAGAGAAGTGCCCCTCTGAAGGGAACAACTCCGCACTCCTCATGGAGGTGGATCATTGACCTGTCACAGGTGGGAACACACACGTGCCCACGTGCAAGATGTTCTCATGTGGTCACACTGGGGAGGGGACAGGAGAACCCACGGAACTAGCTCGCTTCTGCAGAGAACAAAACTGCACCCAGTCTCACTTCCTTGGGTTATCACGGATGCTGGAAGTTCACATGGGTTCAACAGAAGGAAAATCCACCAACGCAAAATATCATCTTCACTGTGCCTAGAAATCCCCGCAACGCAGGTCTCCAGGCAACAGGAGAAGGCTCACGAGAAGCATCCATACAGACTTCCCTTGCATATGTCATCTCCCCATGACACCTTCCACTGATCACCTTTGAGCATAGATGACAGAGCTGCATCCCTAGTATGTCCAAGTACCACCATTTTTAGGACCTGAACCTGTTGGGAAACAGGTCTACTGGTAGCATGTTCCTTGCAGCAGGACTGACACACTAGGACACAGCTGCCCAGCAGACCAGGGCCAGATGACAGACCCAAAGCAGGGGAGAGGCAGCAGCATCTCCAAAACACAGGGATCTGGGCTGCAGGAGTGCACAGAGCCACAGCAGGTTGCTGGGGTGCAGCTGCTCTTACCAGGCCCAGCCACCCACTGCTCCAGCATCCCAGGGAACACATGGTCCAAGCCTGGCACCCAGTGCCAAGATCTGCAGTAGGAGAAAATGAAGAGAGAAAAGCTCTTTACTCACTGTGCAGTAACAGCCCTGTCCATAAAGCCTCCTTTTCTGACTTGTGTTTCCTTATGCTAACCGAAAATTAAAAGCTGATTTCATTCCTGACTTGCAGATTCTGAGGAGAAGGAAAAGGCAAAGAAGTGAGGCCATCTGCTCGAGGCCCCTGCAGCAGAGGGGCGAGTTGCAGAGATTCCCCAGGCAGAGCCCTGGTACGACACGGGGGGAGGCTTTCAGGTTGACTTGGCTGTTCATTTTCTTTAACGCAATTTTGGACCCAGATGTTTTATAACACACTATCGAGCACGTACACGCAAGGAAACGAACTCTGATTTAAATATCCCTTAGAGCACATTGCTCTTATTAAACACACTCTGCAGAACTATTGCTCCATGCAGCATTAAGCAGGACAAGGCACTCTAGTAGACTACAAAAATTGGCCTATAAAAAATAAACACTTCTGCCTCACTGGGGGCATCTGGAAATGACCCAGAGAACTTGTCTATTTTCATTGGTAGCATTTCTCTCTTTGTACAACAGAGGAAAGAATACAATTGTGAGTTAGGACAAATGTTCCTCCAACACTTGAGGAACACGCTGGAGAACACAGCAGCAGAGCACGCGTTGCCTCCCGAAGGGGAGAGCCGGAGGAGCGCTCCGTGCTCCCACCTTGCACAGGCCTTTCTGCACAAACTCTCCTTCCCGCTGCCACTCAGTAAATCACATCCCTGAGGAAAGGAATTGCTCCCAAACACAGGGCCCACCCACTTCCACCCTCACCAGCATCCAAACCTCCCACTGTGTGCACATGGCAGGGGGAGGTTGGCCTCACGCTGCGGGGACATTTCTAGCATGACGTTCCTTCAACACCAAACCAGAGTTCTCAAAGGACTGCCCCTTCACGCCGTTTGAAGTTCATCCAGCGCTACATACGCACGCCCCATTGCTGTGGTATTTTTTCCACGAGTCACATCTGCCCTGGTAGCTCAACGCAGCATCGGTTCGAATCCAAAAGGCAGTTCCCTGCTTCCCTGCTTCCTGTCCTCGTGTGGGAGTGAGGGTGGTCACTTTGGCAATGCTCTGGGTGTCACCACCGACACCCTACTACCCAACTGCCATCAGAAGGCAAAAGGATCCACAGATTCACAGGTGAAATTTGGGAGGATTTGCACAACCCTTTGCCAGGATAGCACGCTAGAGCGGTCATCTCCACCAGTGATCAGCTCCCAGAAGAGCAGATAGGAACAAGGAACTAAGTGTCTTCTTAAAGAGCCTCCTGTCCAGGGACACGTTGCTGGTCACTCGTTTCTCAGGGCTCTCCAAACTCCTGCTCCACAACAGGCAGAGTAGAAACAGCCATGGACTCCTCCAGCTCAGATCCTACCCAGGGACTGCTCTGCTCCCTGTCTGGCTCCTTCCTTCTCAACCAAACACTCCAAAAATGAACAAAAACAAACTCTGAAGTCGTGACACTTTCACAAGACAGACTCCTGGCTCTCCAGCCAGGACTAACTGCAGACACTACAGAAGTGTATTTATTTTAAAATAACTATTTGAGCTGAAGTTTGAAGGAGGACTGATCCCTTTTTTTTTTTTAAAGTACTTGTGGTCATTGTAAAAGCTGATCTTAAAAAATTCTGGGCTCTCTTCAGAGAAACCTGATGTTGAGGTCTCAAACACGGTGCAAGCATCTCCACAGCCTCGTGCAACAACTACACATTCAAGCAACAACACCACAGAGAAGAGACATCACTCACACCACGCAGCTAGGAAATACCAGAGCAAGACAAACTGCCCTGGTGTGTTTGCATTACACGAGGCCTTCTCCGATGCCATCACATACCTCTCCATTCCCTGGAAGACCTCCCTCCTCTCGCTTCCTTGGCCTCCATCCCAACCCCTTCCTGCTTGCCGCCATGTCCAAACCATCCCAGTTTTTCCATAGTCCCTGCCAGTCCCAGTCTCACCTGCCACCTCGAGCCCAGCAGGTCACTGGGGATAGGTGCAAGCGGGATTAGGGACGAGCTCCATGTCTGCGCTCACGTTTCCGCAGCCGTCTGCTCCGGTGCAGATAGGCCCCGCTCAGGCCATGGGGAGTCGCTGGCCAGAGCAGTGCACAGCCAGGCCCGATCCTGCTGGGAGCGGCCTGGGAAGAAGCCTCATCCATTGAGAAGGGCCTCTGGTAATGACCAGCTGTGAGAATCAAAGGAATCCCTGCTGAGCGCAGGCAAATTCCAACTTTCCATGGTTTGGCCACGTTTTCAGAGGGATGGCAAAGACATCATTCCAAATGGATACCTCCTCCCCACTCCTCTTACACTAAGCTCCACAGCAAGCTTCAAGAAAAGCTCCTAAGACTCCTTTGGCAGGGCAAAACTAACATTTTTCTCCAGGCCTGCTCTCCAAAATGGATGGATCCTTTTAAACTCTTTTTTTTCCCCCCCAAGATGAGACAGTTTGAGGCCGACATCCAGCCTGGAAATTGAAAGCATGGACGCTTAAACCCTGATAAAATTACAAACAAAACTGAAAACAGGGGCTTATCTTGAGAACTGGTGGGCAAATCTTAATAATAGATGGTGCCACCCGCCCCGCCTCCAGTAATCCCCATCCTCAAGCAAACTGCTTCCAGACCCCAGCTCGGCTTCCAGCACCCGTTTCAAGTCACTCCTCGCCCAAGCAGACGTTGAGATTGAAACAGAATGACAGCAGGATAATTTAGGGGGAAATTACATTTTCTATATAACTTTCATACTTGACTATATTTAGCAGATGGAGAAACAAAGTGTATGTATTCAGTAAATATGTATTTTTATATCCCTAAAATTATAAACACATATGTATGTACCAAGGAGATCTTCAGAAAGTCTATTTTAAGATGCTCTCCACATGCGGATCATTAAAGCCTGCAATGTAGTTCTTTTGCCATGTTATTATTATTATAATAAAGATGGAAAATGAATACACAGTTCCCAACTCTTGAAGGTCACAAGAGTCCTAAGGATGATCCTGTTCTTTCTGGTCACCCTCCTTGGTGCTGTTTCATAGGAAAATTGGTTTCACGTGTGGGCTGACGGCACCTCGTGCCATCCCTCTGCCTGCAAACTCAATTTAGGGAGCTGCTGAAGGACTGCAGCATAGGCAGGCACCAATTCCAGGCCTCCGAAATCCACAGGGGCAGTGTGAGAAACCAATGCCCAGCCTTACAAGCAGAGCGAAACCAGCAGCTTTCCACCTTCCCTGTTCAGGAGGCACTAATCACCCTCATGTCGCTCCAAACAGTGGAATTTCTGATCCAAGCTGATGCGTTTCCTCTCCATGCCCGTTTTGGCTGGTGCCGAGGCCTGGGTGCTGCCCGTGGGGAAGGATGCTGCCTTCCTCTTCCTGCCTCCATCACGGCCAAAGCCAGGAAGCTGCACAACTTCCTCCACCTTCTTTCCTTTGACTTCTGTCCCGGGGGGAGTTTGCGAGGTTTTAATCAGCACCTGGCACTGTATCTATCAGATATGCTAATAAGGTACCTTTACCTTAACAAACACCCTCAAGAGCAGAATCATCTATCTTAATTGGTAAACGCTTCATTAATAATGCAGCTGAGGAGTCTCAGAGCTGGAATTATAAATAGCAAGTTCTGATGCAAGGGCTTTTTTTGTTCTACCCGTACAGATTGAGAAGGGCTCCGCACAGCCCTGACTCACTGCTCGTCGCCACGCACACAGGAGCCCTTTGCAGGGCACACAAAAAGCCCCATTCTGTCTTTGCAAGGACCAAGTTCAGATCATCCCTTCACATGGGGAAAGAAGGGCAGCCTGGATGGCATTCCCAAGCTCGCGGGCATTGGAGAACCCAGGAATGCAGCAAGGCACCTCAGAGAGGTCAGCGCGACAACGCTACCGAGACAGTGGCTTCCAGCCCGCTGATCGATTACAGGAAAAGCATTAAAAGGCCTATTCAGTTAAGTCACAAATTCCAGTCTTATGATTAACGCTGCTCTTAGCCAGAGAGCAAAGGCTCAAACAGCCCATCCAGAAAGGACATGCGAAGAAAAAGATCTCGTGTGTCTGGGGCTATGTATTCTGCAACCAGATGACCCCAGGCCTACCACGTTAATCTCCAGCTTTCCTTTTTAAGGTCTTAGCCAAAACAAGACAGGGGAGCCTCTGAAACCCAGCACTACTTATGAATTCCAAGGGTGTTGAAATAGCAGACTTGGGCTCTCCTTTTTCTTATAAATTCATGCTGCAGACAAAAAGCCAGACAATTAGGGAATTTAAACCTACACTGTCCAGCTGGAGACTTGATGTTGCTGATCTAATCAAGTTTGAGAGTGATGGTCATTATTTGTACACAAAATCATTTTTATCACTGCCTGTAAAGCTCTGCTTATCAGCCCCTACAGCAGTCTATATGGGTCATAAGTTGCTAGAGGTTTAAACTTGAGCATAGAAGCAGTAGTAAGTGGGAGTTTCTTGAATTTGGATGCAGTAGTTGTTAGCAAATATCTTCTTCCTATTGGCACTTGCAAGGCACCCAACTCAGCCTGTATCTATATAAACAGAATCCCAGGTTTGGGATCCCAAATCCAGACATTTAGGGGCAAAATTCTAAATATTACAAGCAAGGATGGTTTTCATGAGGGGAAAACCTGCCAAACCAACTTTGTTCCAGACTCAGTTATTGTGTTCCCATCTTCATTTTTATCTACGCAACCCTTCTCTGACCCCAACTCTGATAAGTGTCTCTGCATTTTTATGACATCTTTCTACAGCAGATGGTTCTTCCGAAGAGTCAGAGGTCTCCTTCTAGAGTACATAAAGCTACTTTAGTATCAAACTTCAAAGACAAGGCTCTTGCAGAAGTGCAAGTCTTATGAAGTTTCAGCGTGATTTCTGCTGCCATGTTTAAATCTCATTTGGAAATGGCTTTTGGGCACGTGACCCTTCTCCTATTGGAAGAAAAAGGCAGGTTTCCAAAAGGTTAGAAATACTCAGGCCTGGAAACATTGCCTTTTCCACACTCTCTCCCAAATCCTATCCAGTGTTGTGGGATAATGACAGCAATAAACCTTTAACAGGGCACTTTTCAAAGGTTGAATACATACTTTTTTTCCCCCCATAGATACCAAGAGCAGATCAGTGATACCTCCTAGTAGTAGCATCAAGTAAAGCAGCATCAAGACAGGATTTTGCAAAGCAAATCCAAGGGAAGCACATGGGCACAATCTCCTTGTACCTAAAGGCTGACCAAGCAGCCGGGCTCAGAGTTGCCCAGCCCAAGCAGTGCCTCTGGCTGGAAGTGTCTTGAAGGAGATGAACATCATCATGATACTCTGGCAGGGCATGAAGACCTTGGAAACCAACTTCTCTGGCCATCCTGAACTCCTGAGGGGCTGATGCGCAGCACCAATAATTGAAAGCTAAAATTCATAGGGCTCCCTTGCTGCTCCCACACCTACCTCAGCAAAAGCCTGTCCATGAGAGACTAACATTTAGGCAGTCAGCTCTAACTACAGTAAATCTCCTTCTTCCCATTTTTTTTAATCCATAACCACCAGCTTTAAAGCTTTAAATCAATATCCCCTCTTGCGATCTGCATTCAGTGAGGAATTATTCACATGGAGAGCTTTAAAAATTAAGCTAAACCCTGCAGGGCCGAGGCCAAACTTAAATCACAGCAAAGCTTTAAACACTGGATCAGGGACACAGCATGAGCCATGTCCTGGTCTTAGATGCAAACAAAATGTAGAAAACAAAGCCAGCATTACTACGTTAAAAAAGAAAAATCATAAATGGCCTGTGCACGGCTTCTCCTAAGGACATGGGAGAAAAAGGATTTCCTTCCATGGAGAGAGGTCAGCCAGCTCCAGGCAAACTTCTCACAAAGGAAAAAGGGTGAATGTCGTCTTTTGAGGGAGAAAACAGCATCTTCTTCCTCGGAGGAAGGGTGGGCAGGAGAGGCAGCACCACTCGCTCCGTCCATGCAGGATGGGCATCCTGTGGTGCCCATGTCCAGGGCAGCAGCAAGTCTTCAGCTCCTCCCTGCCAGCTACAGCTGGCACTGGCTGGGCAGAAGGTGCCAAACGCCGAGCTGGGAGTCTGCCTCGTTCCTAGGAGTGTCGGGTTTAAGGAGTAATTGAAAAGGAACAAGGTTGAGGGGACACAACCCAACGCAGCTCCTGTGCTTGCCCTACAGGAACATGACGTACGGAAGGAGGGCAGACAGAAGAGTCGGGCCTGAAAAAGGAGGACAGGTAGAAACTGCCCGGAGCCCCGTTGGCAGCCTGTCCTCTCACCACTCAGACACGCAGGTTCTTCTCCAGGGGAATCTCCCTCAGTGCCTGGAGCATTGAGCTACTCCCCGCTATCCGGCCCAGGTCCCTTCCCAAACCCGAGACAGGTGCAAGACCAAGAGTTGGGAGAAGCCCTCCTGTTTCACCAGTGCTTTTCCCACCACAGAGATAGTTACTGACTCAACAAGGACAGAAAAGGGGAAAGAGCTGGAAGGAGCCTTAGAAGTAGGTACAAAACCAAGAAACAAAAAGTAGAAGGGTCTCCTGGCCCTAAACACCCCTGTTCTCCACTCTCACTTTGGCCTCTCACAGGTACATGTTGCACAGGGTGCCTCCAGGCTTGAAACCTCCTTAACATGGAGGTTAAGCCCCATGTTCAACCTTCCCCGTGCCCACACACAGCCATTTCTCTGTCTCTCCATTGCTGGGGTGAACACCCAGGCCTTAATATTTGTAAAGTCCTTAGGAAACCTTTGGAGGGGAAGAGCAGGGCATTATTATGAAATAATAGCTTTTCATTCGGTTCCATCGGAAAGCAGCGGCTCTTTGTTCAGCCCTGTGCCGTTTAAGCCAAGGGTTAAAACTTAACTCACTTGGATTTAAGAAGGCCATCCCCTGTGGTGGGGGAGAGGCAGACTTCTGAAGATCTGAAGAACAAGATGTCTTTCTACCGTGTTTGGACTCCAATAAGCAGCTTTAGCTCTAACAATAGGTGGCTGAAAACCCAAATGCCCCAAAGCCTAGAGGCAATCAGGACTGTTTAAGCATCCACAACTGACATTTCTAACACCACCTGAAATGTGTATTTTCCTTTCTGTTTCAAAGCCTTATTTTCCAATCAGATTATGTGCAGGATAAATACCCTTATACGGTGACAGCAGGCACTGCACAAGAAAATTGGGGATAATGGTAAATGCAAAGATTTACAGATACTTATCTCAGCATCTGCAAGAAGTATTAGCTTTGAATGCAGTGTTCAAACACAATGTCAATCACCAGCACCCAGAGAAACTGCAAACTTGCTCAGCCAAACTCAGCCCAAAGAAAGAAAGTAAAAATAAAAACGCAGAGCTGGGTTTTTAGAAATTGTCTCCTGAATGGAAAGCAGCAGCCACATACATGAACCGCCAGGCTCATTCATGTTGATGGAGAAAACCCACAGTCAAGCAACTGAGAAAAATTGCCCGGGCTCACCAGGAGGTTGTGGGCAGCGTGAGCTTGCATTTTGGAGCCCGCTGTGTCCAGAATATATAAGTTGCCAGGAGAACCCATTGGCACCGAGGGACACACGGGTCCAACACATCCTGGTTATCTCAGGAGGCCAGGCTGGACCTTTCCTGCTGGCCGGCAGCACCAGGAAAGCACAGGTTGCTCTCGGAGCTGCTCCAATCGGCAGCACCTTCCCCAGCGCCCGCTTTCAGCACTGAATGTCACACCCCTCAAGTCACCCGGGCACCCAACTGATCCTCCAGATAAACAGCTTGACGTCTAACAAGCACGGCTGGGGCTACAGCCATGGACCATCAACAGAAAAAGCAAAGCTATTATCTGAAATCTTATCTGGTCGCTGCAGAAACGCAGTGGAGAAGGTCAACTTTCCATCACTCAGCAGAGAGACTCAACGCCAGCACATAAAGAAACACTAAAAAATATCAGTGTTGAGTTAAGACAACTTTGGGGTTTCTGCTTTGCAGCCAAATATCACTCAGCGGCCATTAAACAGATTTTTTAGCCATCAGTGGAACATTAGAAATTCCATGAATTTGAAGTTTATTATTTCCACAATACAGTTTATATTTTTTTCAGGATTTATACTCCTTGGCTTCACTCTTTCAGCTATAAATAAAACCATTTGCTAAGTTGGCTGATACACCACAGCCCATGACTGGCACATTTATGCAAGTTGGCTGAAAAACAAGACAGTTCAAGGAATCGCCAGAAATACTAAATCCAGTTATTTCAAATCCATTTAAAAACATCTAATAAATCTGCAGGGATCACTTGATACACAGAACTGGCTAAACTCAAGCAGTCGTGCTTCTGCTCAGCATTTGTGACGTTTGTGGAGAGCTTGACGTGCATTTTACAGCTTTCAATCTCAAGTCCTTCACAGTCCATCACAACAAATTCATGTCTCTGGCCAGTTTTGAGAAAGGAAGCTAAGAGAAGGAATTAGGAAAAAAGATCCAGTGAAACAGTCCTGTAATATTCCCTGTGTCAATCCAGAAGAAGCTGGAGATGCGAGAGACCTCCACATTGATGGTTTCCCATTTGGAGGCCATGCATGAGGCAGAGGTGTGACAGGATACACAGGGGTCACTGCACCCTGACAGGACTCTCAGGGTGCCAAGGCTGCACATCCCAAGATGGGCAACAGTGCTGCCATCCACCAGCAACACAGCCCCAAGGAAGAAGCAGGAAGGTCAACATGAAGCACAGGCCAACATGAAGCACAGACTGGTCTCTGAAGCTCTAATCCAAACCCCTGATGAGGACGATGCTGCACTCCTCAGATCTGATCATGCTCTGGTCCTTACTGACAGTTCAGTAAGCATCTGCTCAACCTTAGACACTCCGTGCAAGAGGATAACCTGTGTGTCGCTCAGCACTATCAGCAGTCCATACTCAAGTAGCTCTCACTGAAAATATTTTCCCTAATACAGAAGATACAGCAGCTTTGTAAGACAAAGCAAAATACTCTGTTTTGTCAACATAACACCTAAAATGAATCTGTTTCACAGAGCTGTGTTACCCCTGGGTACACAAGGATACACTCAAGACATGTCCTTGGCATGTGTTACAGCTGCGATGAGTGGTAGGAGCTGCTAGGAGAGAAAAAGCAGTAAGTGGGCCACAGTGCTGCAACTTTGATCTTGCTCGAAGCCAATGGAAGTGCACACACCACAGACAAAAAGCAGATCTGGAAGCCGCCCTAGTCCATCAACAAGCTCTGGAAGATGGTGAGCCTGCACAGTTACTCTTGAAGTCAAAGGGAGTTCAAGAGTTTTAAGTTCAGGGAGGTTGTACCAAAGCAAAAAAAACTGCTTAGGACCAAATAAGCACACCTTCCGAGGCAAACAAACTCTGAAATCCACCCAGCTGCCACAGCTGTATGGTTAGTAAGAGGTGAATGATGAAAGGCCTGATCAGAGGAAATAAAAAATAAAGATATCCAATCTAACATGTTTTTTTAAATCACAGCATTCATAATCTGTGCCCTGAGAACACATCGGAAGCAGAAAGGAACTCTAGCCTCAGGACACATCAACAGATCTCACGCCAACACACAAGGGATTGACGGCAGCTTTGCTTCCCTGGTAAGACAAGTAGCAACAGAGAGGGTACACAAGTCCTCTCACCAGAAAGAGGTTCTGCAGGGAACCCAGCTACAGAGGTAGGGGTTGAATATTCATCTACAGGAGCTTTTACAGACTTGTTTTCTAAACCTTGCAAAGCTGCTCAGACAGGTGGATCAGATCTGGAACAGATCAGAACTGGAACAGTAACATAGCAGGCCCTCCCCAAACAAACATTATCCTGATCCGCAAGAGATCTGTTTTTGCTGTTTCCCCAGGGCTTGAGTCTTGGTTAGGCAAGGCAGGGGTGGAAGAATAGACTGGTAAATACTGAAGACATGGACTAGGGCATCCCCCATGGCCTCCTCTACTCCAGGCAGCTATGTATTTGTGCAGTCGTTTTTTGTTCTTAGGCACCTGAAGAGGCAGTGAATCATCTTCTGAGCTCGAGTTCAGAACTGTTTGACCTTCAAGATCAACAGCTTGGATATACTCTTCTAGTTGAGTTTGCCTTACCTGAAAGTAATACTACTGCTCTTACTGTTGTTCTCTCTCCTTGTAACTCCAATCAGCAGCAATAGCTGGCTATCAGCAACCATGTTTTACTCACAGAAACACCAGTCATTTCAGAGCACATAACACCCATAAATGCAAAAACTGGTTGGTTGTCTTTATCACTGCACACTGGCTGGCGAAAAGCTGAAGAGGTTACGGCCCCCAACAGCCCACTGCCATAATTCACTTCCCGGATGTCCCCAGCTCTTCAAGGACACCAACAACCAGCAGCACCACAATGTTCAGTGTCCGAGGAACAAGCCAATGCCACAAATGGCTCCTCTTCCTCTCCTCCTGCCGTCCGGAGCCGAGAAACGATCATTTCCTGCTCCTCCCTGGCGCAACAGCTCAGAAATTGCTGAGTTCAACCTTACTTATCACTGGATGTAGTGCGGTTCTGCTTCCTAATCCCCTACATCTGCATTTTGTACAGCCCTTTTCTGAGGCTCTTCAGATTTGTTCTGCAGTTTATCATCCTGCTCAAGCAAGATGACGCATTTTTAAACTTTCCACTCAAAAGAAAAGCTGAGGGATGAAACTGTTCAAAACCTAAGCAGTCGACCCAGAAAACGGTCCCCACAGAAAATGGTCAGCAGGCTTGAAGTCAAACTTGATGAGACTACGGATTATCTTTTGTGTTGCAAACCCTCCTGGGTTTCTGGTATCAGAACAAAATAAACATTGGAGGATTTTTCCTCTTTGCTTTGCTCAAAACCAGGCAGAAGACAAAAAGTCCTGAGCCTTGAATGCTCAAATGAAAACATTTCTGTGCTCCCACCTGAAAAGAAACGAAAAGCTCCTAAGCACGGACCTAGACCACAGCACCATCTCCCCTACCCCATTCAAGACATCCTTGTGCTTCTCCAATTCAGGCAATTTTGGAGCAACTCAGATGCTATGGGCCCAAGTAAAAGTTCTCCTACCAGGAGAGCCCAGCAGTCAGTAATGATCTATCCTAGACTACAGAAACTCAAATATATTTGCTATTTAGAGTCCTTGGATCCCAATGCCAGGGTAACTAGCCCAGGTGGTGTGGGAGCTCAAAAGGAGGCAGGCAACACAGAGACCAAGCAGAACAAGATCTCACTTTGAACAGATCCTTCCTTCAAGCTGACCCTCATGTCCTCTGCTCCTTCTCCTCATGTGAATCTCAGCCTCATTCCTCCTTGGTTGCCCATCTAGCAGTTAAGAGCGTCCATCTCTTAACTGTGCAGCCACCTAAGCTTGCAAGGGTCCAACTGGGAGGTTTTGCATGGCACACATCTCTGCTGGGGGGCTACTTGCCAACACCAGCCACAGGAACGCAGCCAGTCTGGGCCTTGTCCCCTCAGTCAGCGCCCGCTTTTCCCCCAGTGACTGCGGCCCAGTGATTCCTCACAGCTGGCTCTGCTAGCAACAACCAAACGGCCTTTGTCTGTCAGGAGAAACTGCCCAAGAGGTGAGGACGAGCAGTTAGTAAAAGCCTTGGGTCCCTCTGTTCACCACCATCGACCTTGGCTTCCTCGCGCCGGCCTCAAGGCACCTTTGGTTACGCGTTAGAGGCGCCGTCCCCAGTGCGCTGCCGGACACGAGCGGCGCAGGCCGGGCTCGGGCAGGCTGACACAGCAGCAGGAAGGAGCGTTCAATTCCAGCAGCCAGGCTCCAAGGGGAAAAAATAATAAAAATAATAATAATGTGAAAACGTGGCAATTATTTCATCCCAAAGGGTTTCGAGCTCTTACTGGTTCAATGGAGGCTTGCCTGGAAATTAAAGGCTGGAGCACTTGTGGTTCCCCCCACCGCAGATGAAGCTGTGCCAGTTCCTTCCGCACCTCCTTCACCTGGATGGGCATTTCCCCTTGTCCATCCCCACGGGCATCAAGGGACCTGTCACCCTTGACAGGGATCATCCAGCAGCTGGAGGCCAAGGATCCTGCCGGGCTGCGAGCTCGGCTCCCGCTCCGGCGCCGTTCCTGCCCTGTTGTTCAGGCGAACAAAAGACGCGCGCAGCACAGCAGGCCCCAAGAAGGGAGCCTTCCCTCCAACAAACACCATTCCCAATTCCAGTGAATATTCATAAAATTACTCCAGCTCTAATTTGTATAAAATGACAGCCTGCAAACCAGGGATGATTGAAGAGGACCAAAATCATTTTGTTTGATTACAATCTCCCCTCCCCCCCCCCACACCCTCCCTAAACCTTCATTATCTTTTATGCCTATTTAAACTCTGGACACTGCATATTCATCTCAATTCTCCCTCCATCTCTCCTTCTGTTGGTGGATTGCTGCCTTTTTTTTTTTCCCTTCTTTTTTTCCTCCCTTTTTAACCCTCCCTCCTCTCCTTGTCTCATTGTAATTTCCTTCTTGCTTCTGTTGTGCATTCAGGGATTTGAGGAGGTTTTTCTGGGAGGTGGGGGTGGACTTCATTTAAAAAAATAAAAAAAAAAAGTGTGTTGTCTGGATAGAAAATTACATTTGCATGCTCGAGGGGCCTGAGGGCTTCTCTGTGGGCTTGGCAAAGATCCTACCTCGAGGAGGGGGGGAGGCAGAAGATGCTGATTTGATTTCCTCCTCTTCCCAACCCCTTCCCCCCTTTCCTTTCCATATTATAAATGTCTGCCTGATTTTTCTTTTCTTTTTCTGCATGTGCAAACCACTTGAAGAACAATGGCACAGATTAGAGGCCTTCCTTAGGGCTGTTTATGAATGCAGTTGTGGAGTTCAGCAAAGCAGAAACATTACATACAGTAATTGGACATTTAATTACTAATGAAGCTAGCAACCGAGGGCTTTTTTTTCCCCTCCCCTCCTTTCCAAGGGTCTGAAGCAATGTGACAGACCCTCCAACTGCAGGTTTAATTATGGTTGGAGATGGGCTTAATACTCCATCTTACACTCTATTACCCTCTTGAAAGCCCTTCTGCCTTTTATTCATAATATTTTTGTCCCCCTTCCCCCTCCGAGGAAGGGAACATCCCAAGGCGCAGGCTCCGGGACAGGATCCTCGAGTGCTGCAGAGCTGACGCAGCCGGCGCAGACCTCAACCACGTTCCTACAGACACGGCCCTCGGAGGGGCACGGAGGGAAGAGATCTGCCCACGAGGCCTCAGACGTCCCAAACTCACCCTCACAAGGTTGTTCCCCAGTTTTGGCCCAATCTAGTTATTAGCGTCTTAAACAGCAGGTGTCCATCCCTTTCTGCAATGGACAACTAGACAGACCTTTGTCTCCCACTCGAGATTTCTTTTCCGACAGATACCTTTTCCTTCCCCATCCTCTTGCCAAGTCGCTGTCTCCTCCACAGTTCACAGGGTAAAGGAGACCAAATCCTGGCCTCAACACCCTGCGCTGCTGAAGAGCTCCAGAAAGCTCCGGGCAGCACAAAAGCAGAGTCTTCTTCCCAGAAACGGAGCCCCTAGGGCTACAACCAGGCATCAGTGCAACGTTGTGCTGCTTCAGGGAGCAGCAAATGTGCAGCTCGTGATTCCAGATAGCGAGGCAGGGGAAGAAAAAATTAAAATTAAAAGAAATCAGGCCAGGTTCATTTTAGTACAAGAGGTCCCAGCTCTGCTGGTGAAAACACAGGCCACAGGATCCCCAAAAAGATGAGCCAATCATTGCACCATCCCCTATCTCCATCCCATCTGTAGCAGAGGTGACAACTTCCAAGCAGAAGCAGAGAGAAACTCTCCCCTGCTTCTGGCAAAAAGCTGTTTTGACTTCCTGAGCTGGAAGTTGCATCTGGGCCATCTGGTTTAATAGCCACCATCTAATGCTGAAACCAGACGGTGATACGGCTGTTAGTAAGTTCAGGGCTTTTTGATCTCTCTCTGCCTTGCCGTGACTTTCCTTCAGTGTCGCTCCAATTTCCCTCTTCAGGTTAGAGGAGCGTGAGTGCCAGGCAATCCCACCTCCTCGCGCAGAGTGCTAAGCTCCAGGGAGCAGAACCTGGAGCTTCTGCTGATCAGAAACTTCTAATTGATTACAGATGAATGCTGTGCAGTTAAACTATTGGATTTTAAGAGCACAGAGAGCACTTTTGTAAAATGTCATATGCATATTGGGATTTTTCTTTCCTGCTTTTAATGACAAAGTGCAAATGTGGAGGAGAAAAGGCAGGAGAGGGGAGAATAACAGATGTCAGGAGATGAAAAATACTCTCAAAGAGCAAGCCATCCGTTTCTTCCTCCAGATTTCCCAGCACGCTCCCTTGCCTCTTGAAGAGGATAAGCTCTCAAGTTAGCTCATTTTAGCACTCATGTGCGTTACAGAGCATGTGGACATTGCTTAGATGGGAGCCATCAATTTAACGATACAGTCCTTGGGCAGCAACACTGTCTACACTGGTCTCAGGGTGACAAGGCAGTGGCCAGAGCTCATCTCCGAGATGGGAAAGTAAGCCAGCTTAGCTAAATCCATTGCAGGAGCAGCCCTTTTCACCTGCCCCACTTGCACAGCTAACAGGGATTCATCTGCCAAACAGAGTCTACAGTCAGCTGCAAGAAGTCACTCAACCTATACACCCCAAAGCAGAATGTGGGCATCACCTCCAGGCAGCACCAGTCTCGCTCCAGTGACTAATAGGGATACTAGAGGGCTGTGCTGAACAAGGCAAATAACTTTTAGGTGGCTGACAGCAGGCAAGATGAATCCTTCCCAAAGAGCATTTCCTTGATGCAACTGCACCCCACAGTCTTCTTTCAAAACATGAGATTCAGACAGCAAAATTGCTGGCACCACTCAGAGGCCCTGCTGTTCTGCCTGCAACTTGGATCCCAGGCAAGTGGCTCCTGGCTGTTTCCAGAAGCTGTCCCTGAATCAGAAACAAGAGTCTGCACCAGCATCTCTCTAAACTCTGACCAGTTCCTTGGTTAAGTTCAACACCATTGAGTTGCACCAGCAAGGCCTGAGAGAGCAGCGGGTTCAGGAGACCCAGCCCATCTCTTCTGCTGTCCCCACAAGTGGAAGCAGCCAAACAAGGACTATTTTAACAGCCTTTTGAGATTATTTCCAGGCCACCATGTACATTGTGAGACACAGCTGAAGGAGTCAATCACTGTTTTAATGAGATAAGCGTTTTCAGATCCCTTTTCAAATCAGGCTAAACAACAGGGGACCACAACAAAGCAGGGCAGTTTGGGACAGCAAGAGGACATCTTTCAGAAAGGACAAACAGCCCACACAGGCCTGTATGGACAGACAGCAACTTTACCAGCTCCCACTATCAGGAACAGGGGTCAGCTGCTCAAAAAGCTCTTCTGCACCAAGCACTGTCCTGTTGGGTACTGCGGCATGTGGCTGCCACTTCACATTTCTTAATGCCAAGAGTCCTTAGAAATTACCCCTGGGAGCTGCTCACCAACAGCTGGCCCTGCTTGCTGAGAGCTAGTTCTGTGCGACAGAAATGCTCACGCCAGACCCATCCAGTTTTATGTGCGCCACAAAATCTCAACCTGCTGACTCATCTCAGCAGTTCCAGGTTATCAGAAACCTCTGAGGAGATGAGAACATCTCCTCAGGGTCACCCAAACCTACTGTCACGCCCATCCAACGCTATTCAGATCTGATGCATTTCAAGGTATTTTACAGCTATAACAACAGAAGAAAAACACAAGCTAAATACAGATTTCAGCATAACCAAGCCCTGTTGTGAGCTGCCTTCAAATCTGAGTAGCACAGCTCCATAGAGCTCCCTCTATAAGAGATCACAGTTTGCTCAAATGACTCACAACTGCTGCTGTCCATCTGAGCACCTTTAAATGGGGCCTGTTTTTGAGAAGCAGCTCTATCCCTTCCTGCTGAAAACTGGGCCTCTTCAAGATGTCTCTAGTCAGACATTCAAGACTTAATTGCTTTTGAAGACCAAAGAACCCCTCTCCATTCTCCTCCCATGTGTTTATCTTCTGCAGAAGTCAGCTGCTGAGCTTGCAGGGGAAATATCAAACAATAACAAAAAAAAGTCTCATGTTTCACACACACTATCATTAATCATACTTGCAACATCTTCCCTGGCTGCCTGAAAAATGCTTATTTCCGAACTCCAGCCAGTCTCCTCCCTAGAAACACAGGAAGGGTGCCCACCAGAGAAACTGCTTCTATGGAAGAAAAATGGTATGAGAAACCATTCCCCTAGTCTTTGATGTCCAAAAACCCTTCAAAGCCCTTAAAACCCTTCAAGTAGCTCTGAAAATTGACTGCAGAATCGCTTCTGGACCCACTTACAGGCCATCACATGGCTGGAATGACCAGTGTGCAATGCAGAGCTGCACTGGAGAGAAGACTGGAGTGGAGATTAGAAGTGAGCTCCAAGTTCTGACTCATCACAAGGAATTTTCTACCCATAACCCCACTGACCAGGGATTCAATCCTCCCAAAGCTGTTAAGAAACCAATTCTGCCTAGAGAAAAAGGGTTCAGGACCAAGTTCCTAGATGAATAGATCTGTGAGGAGGGAAGATGAAACCAGAGAAAATGGAGGATGAACTTTCTCTTCAGCCTTTTCTTCTGCAATGCTCTGCTCGAAGCACTGCCATCCATCCTTCTGAACCAGACTGTTCTGGCAGTTGTCCCATCCCTCCTTAGGAACCAGAGGATGTCACTGCTGCCATGGATAGATTTCATTTTATCTGAGAGCTACCAATGGGTTAGTGCACAGGTTAGAGCCTGCTCCAAGGCCCCCAAGACCTTCACCAAGGGGAAATTTTCACATTTTAGTCCAGAGTGAATCCAGAAGGGGAGACCACAGCGGGATCACTACCTCAAAACCACCCACAAGCCCTGTCCATGACCCAAGAACCCCTTGCAGTGCAGCATCTGCTCTCCTCCCACTCCCTCCATGCTTTCGGCTGCACAGAGATCAGCCCAGCTCCACAACTTCAACTTGAAGACAAGAAAAAACAGAACGCCAAAATTCATGCCAGGAAGCCTCACTCTTCAGAAAGGCTGAAAAAGGGCAAGCAAGCTCACAGCATTGCTCAACATGGAGTCAGATGGAGGCAGCAGGGCCTTTCTTGTTAATTCATCGTTTGGTCTGGAAGGAAAATGGATATAAACAACCCTGTTGGCCCCCACGGATCCTGGCCAGGCTCTGGAGAGCTCATGGGGCCAGCCATCGGCTCCCTCCAGAGTCACCTCCTTATGGGAGCATCGCGATGCACGGCCAGCGCCAAACCACCCTGATGGCATCGCCCAGGAAAGGCAGCACATTCTTCCTGCAAACCTCAGTAAAACCAAGTTGGAGACTTGTGCTGCTCGCAGAGAGCTCGTTGTCATGACAGACGAACACAAAACTCTCTAGTTGGACTCCCTTTCAACATCTATAACTTGCTACAGCTGTTCAGCTTCCAAAAGCCAGCATAAGCTGATTTGCAAAGAGCTTGTAGATGTAAACTGCGCTATGTTCTCCAACATAAATAGTACAAACCTGGTTTATAATTTCAGCAACTCGATGTTTTCTTGGCGAAGAGCAAAGCAAAGGAACTGGAGAGAGAAACACTTGGAGCAAGCTCGGCCAGCCACACAACATGATCTGAGAAGGTCCCAAAACGACAATTCTCAGAGCTGCAGGACTGCACAGCAAAACAAGGAGCCCTTCACTGCAGCTCTTTCTTTCCCTCCCCACCACACGCACTGTGGGCGGTGGCCACACAAGCATTTTGCACTGGGCACTCACTACGCCCACCCCAGGGTGTCCTGCGTGCTCCAGGGACCACAAGAGATTTATTGCAGAGTCGGCAAAATCTAAGAGAAAACCAAGTGCAAAGCACATTTAGAGTCATAAATATCCCAAATCTCATCCTGCTCCTGTTACTAAGAGACCTCGACATCTGTATTTTTAGGACAACAAAGCGTTCTGCTTCCTGTTGCAACACCTGGTGAAGACAGATGACAAGAGAACGCTGACCAGAGCCTCTGCAGCCACCATCCCACCGCTCTCTAGCTCATCCTGGTCCCAGACAACCAGGATAATTCAGTAATTATCCAGCACAGCTGCCAATTTCCCATGAACAGAGCCTAAAGCCCAAGTATAGCTCTGTTTTTTTGTAGACCTGCATCACACATGGCATCTCCTGAAGGACACAAGGATCTGCACACGTTCACAAACAGCAAGGCTCTACTATGCTGCTTGCACACCGTATATAAGTACCCATTAAATCCAAGTACTTTGTGAGCTGCCATGCTAACGTGATGCTTTTTCTACGTTCCCTGATGCAGAAAGCATCCTTTGAGGTAGCAAGATTTCAAAGCTCTCCACTCCTCACTGCAGCCAGAGATAAATATATTAGGATGCAAGGAATTAATAACTTAAGACAACAATTTTGAATTTAATGGAAAACATTCCTCCTACCTCTTGCTCTGAAGAGGAGGATGGTGGTTAAACCTGTGCAAAATTTGCATTAATTCATCAACTGTTTCCATGGCAGAACCTGGTGACACAGGGAAATAAGTGACTTCACTTCCTGAGGACAACAGACCCTATTCTATATTAAAAACATAGTTTTATACCATAGGTCCATAAAAGGATGCTGGCTTTATGGCTTCTGCAGAAATCTCCATCAAAGCTCGTGCCAGAGCACAAAACCAAGAGAGCCCTTTATGGACCTGCACCTTAGCCTTTCACCACAGCATCAACATCGGCTCTATTTGCAGCTTCTGCACGGAGAGAACACCTCCTTATCTTTCTGGAGGGCAATAAAGCCAGTATTAAGCACCCACATCTGGTGCTCACGTTTCAAGCCTGAAAGCAAGGAGATGTTCATGCAGCTCAGAGAGGAGCCGGGCAGAAAGCTCAGAAGACAAGTCTGCCACACGAATAAAATGCCCAGTAGCGAAAGCAGAAGAGACGACGCAGACATTGCACAGGACCGAGAAATCAAGAGCGTTATTTCCAGGGCAATCAGCGGTGAGACAAAGTGCCCATTTTACACACCTGAGCTATCTTTGGCAGACTGCTGACACTCGCTTCTCTACCCTCCCAACTGTGCAATTTATTTTCATAGTTAATTAAAAGCAGAGCTCGACATCGACCTGCAGCAATCAGGCAGCACCTCAGCTATTTTTGGAACACAAAGCACAGGACAGAAAACCATTGCCTTTGAGAGGCAGAGAGGATAGTTGAAATAAGTGATCTTCTGTGCTTCTCTACAGTCCTTTTTTTGTTCTCATTTAACATCCCTGGACATTTTAAAACAAAACCCACTCTCACGACTCCTCTCCTAATCAAACGTTTTAGTTAAAATGCACCGCACCCCCAGAGATTCACCCTGGTTTTGAAAGTTGAATTTTAATCTAGAGGATAAATAACTGGTCCCAAAGTCAAAAGACACAAAGTTCAACTGATTCAACATCGAAAAAAAATTAAAATAAAATAAAATCACAATTCTACCGCAACAGCCGTACTGTAAATAAGAACATTTGCCTTTGCTTCCTTTTCAAAGACGATGCTGAAAGGCAAGATCAGCTTTTGATGATACAGACCTGACGTACAGATCAGGTCTGCACATCATCTGGCCTAACAGAATGGTCTATCCAGACAGGAGTATTTCCCCTCTTTTCTAGGGGCATCTGGAAGGCAAGGTGATGTTTACAAATTATGGAGATCAATCTAAATAGGGCCCTGCTTAGTTTCTAGGCTATTTGTCCTGCTTAGTTTCTCTAGTGAAGTCTTATAATGTAAATCTTCATATACATGTGTAATTAGGATATCTAGTTGAAAAACCAAGCAGGACAGGGAATAAAGCTAACCCCTTCTTCAGTAAATCCATCATTTTCACTAAATAAATTATTTTGCCCCGAGGCAAAAGCCTCTATAGAGAAAAAGTCGCAGCAGCAGCCAAAGAGCAGAGCCATCACTGGGACAAGACATCCCACCTCATCCCCAAGAGATCGGAAAACACAATGTTGTGCTAAGGGCCTGAAACATCAAGTGCCAGGGCAGATTTTTGACTAAGTCCATCATACATCTAAATGCTCAAAGACAGGAATGTGGAGCAGTCCCGGGCATCTTTGGTTTTAAGTACCTCCCAGTACGTCCTCACCATGCCCCAAAATGACTGCTGAGATAGGGTCAACCCTTGTGCTCCTCCTTTGCAAGTAATAAGGACAGCTGTAAAACCCTTCCTGCCCCACAGCCCAGCGGGCACTGCACAGTCCCCAGATGTTGTACCCTGAAACAACCTCCTGGTGCTGTTTAAGCCACATCAGGAGCCACGAGCTGCCAGAGATCAGGACCTTAATGAGAAACATCTTAAGGTCATGCTCAGAGAAGTGGAATAAGAACCTTGGCCAAGGTTATTGTATGAAAATGTATTTCCTTCCCTTGCAGTTAGGGTCCACACTTCCATTTAGTTTCCTGAAAAGACAAAGGATTAAAGAGGTCAATTTCTGACTTGTGAGCAGATGTGTGTGTTTGAGGACATCTCAACCATGTTGAACACCAAGAAACTGCTCCTCTGCCACCAAGTGGCATCCTTCCATGTTTGCCAAAACACCTTCAAATATTTCATGGAAATGTAGCATCACGTACAGGCAAAACTTCTCCTTCCACTGCTTTCTTTCATTTCAGCATCTAGGTGGCTCGAGGACTTACTCTCACAGGGACCAAATCACAGAGGAAAACAACGTTAGCCAAGTGCATTATCACAAGATCTGCATCTCTTCTGGAGAAGGGCACAATTTCTCACAGCTCAAAATAGCTCAGAAATTGATTTTACTTGGATGAGCTTTAGAAAAAGAAAAAAAAATCATTTATCTGAGATCAAGCCTGGTACATCTCAACCCAAAGAGGTGTTTCTTTTCCCCAGAGAACACTACAAACACATCACCTCAGCCTTATGAAAAGCCTTGCTGGTAAGGAAGGAACCTGGTGGCAAACAAGCGCTGGTAATATCTCCTCCCTAGTAAAAAAGCACAACTTGCTGTGAATCCTGCACCAACTCAACACTTCCCCCCAGCTTTACTAGCAGATAAAAATGGATTTTGAGGGGAAAAGCCTTACTTTAATCACACATCTCCAAGATGACAGCTACACTGCAAAAATGAAACACATTCATGAAGCTCGTCAGGAAAGATCAATGGTTTCACGTTTCAGGGAGATTAGACCGTATTTTTTTTTAAAAGGTTCTCCAATATGAATTTGGTTTAGACAAAAAGAAGAAAGTGGGGGATAAGTGTAATCTATAACACTTGTTCTTACCGAGTTAGAAAGCCATTTATTATTTTGGAGACACTTTTGCAGCACAATTCCCAAGCCACCAAGAATGTGATTTTTACAGCAGAATTAACCATTATAAGCAGAAAGTTGAGCTCCTGGCATCCTGAGGAGATCTGGCACAGCCTGTGACCAGTGCGCCTGGAAATAAAAAGCTGATCTCTTCCACTTCACTCCCATTACAGGTCTTGCTACCAGCCTTGCCAAAATAAGCAGCCACCACAATCCAGATCCGACCCATAGAGGCTCTCTGTGAATTGAAGAATGTAGCTTCCTGAACCGTGTAGCCCTTTGTTAGAAACCTCTGGAGGCAACATCCATCTGGAATATAGATCCTTTTTGTCGTTATCCAGGGGTGAGATCAGGTGCACAGTCCATCAATTACAGCAGGGCTGAGACTCCCCTTCAGCCCTAAGATTTTAAACCCAAATGTTTGCCAAACATTTTCTAAAACTAGAGATTTTGCCATCTCCTGAGCTTCTCCAAGGTGAAGACCCAGACACACGCAATTTAGGTAGAGCACATGAACAGAGGAACAATGATTTTGGGGAAAAGAAAAACCTTCCTGCAGCTCATGCATGCTAGAATATCTTCATCCTCAGAGCTCCTTCTAGCTACGCTGTCCAAAGGCCTTCCAACTCCACAATTCCTTAAGGCAGTAAGCAACAAAAACAGAGCCATTCCCTGCACTATCCAGCTTGATCTGACACCACGGGAATTAAGTGGACCAGAGAAAACCATCCCCAGCCCTTCTCTGAAGGCAGATCCCTACTCATTCTTCCAAAGAGAAATGCAGCTCCATAACACTAACAGCACGAACAACACGAACGTAACTCTCCCATCACCACATGGGCCTTGGCTTCTTGAAGCTGGGCTGGGTTTTCTTTGTCTGCTTTCTGCAGATCCTTTGGGGCAATCATCTGTCTTCCAGGCCCTCAGACTTCAATTTGAAACTCATTGGGCTTGATGTCAGAAGAGACACAAACAAGGTAAAGGGGGAAAAAGAAGAGAAAAGAGGAATCCAAATCTGGAAGAGAAGATGGCAGAATATGACTACTATGTGTTGTGGTTTTGAAGTCTTCGCGTATTTTCTGCCACTCGATGGCAGAAAGGCCAACCAAAAGACACGGCAGAAGGCTCGTGCTGAATGTGTTTGCAGCTTCTTGCCTTGTAGTATTCCTATTAAATGCAGGTTTTGTTTAAGTTAATTGTGTCTACCTGCTGTGGTGCGTTGTAAGCAAGTTCTCAATAATAGCGGGAGACTAGGGTTTCATTTAACAAGTGGATACCCTTTCTGTGTCTAATGGCACAGAAAGCAATTCCACAGTAAAATTCATCAATGAAAAATGGTGGAGAAGTGGCTGCTGCCCTTCCCCATTCCAGCACTCCAAGCCCAAAAACGCCCATTAATTTCAGGAGGATGCCCTCCCCACACAGCAGGGTTCCGAGCTCTCCCATTCCCAACAATTCATTCTTCATCATGCTGCTTGCAGGAGATTCACTGAGCAAGCAGGCAAACACTGAGGAAAGCAAATGGCTGTTTTCTCCCACCACCTGCATCTCCTGAAATGCTGGGCAAGCAGGGACATCAAAATAGACCCTCCTGCAAGGGGGACAGGGCTGCAAAGAGGAGGCTCTTGCAAGTGGGGACCCAAAGACCAATCTCAAAAGGCAGAGAGATGGATAGACCAAAATCCATAGACCATTCCTAAATAGAACAAGTTATCCAAAAACATCCTGGAGGAGATTAAAAAAAGAAAAACAAAAGAAATTTGAATGAGAAAAGTAGAAAAGAACGATTCTCTGAACATTGGGTTTTCCTTTCCCCTTCCTTCCCAAGGCTGAAGGGCAGAGCACCCTTTCCTCTGCATGAAACACAATAGGAAAAAGAGGCAAGATTCTCTATCGGCTGCTAGTTGGCAGCTTGCAGTCGGCTCTGGAAGGGAAGCGAACTCCAGGTGACCTCCCAGGGGACAGCAAGGACCTCTCCTGGCAGACAAAATGGAGAAAGGCTTATTTAGCTGCTATAAAATGTCTGGATGCCAGTGTTGTTTACAGAAAGGAAGAATGTCAACTAGTCGGCCTGCTACTCAGCGAGGGCGAAACATCAGCTGTACTTGAGCTCTTACTGTGCTGCCCAGGCACCATCTAATTGTCACTCCAGTTTACAAGCTGATGATTTATGTTAAGATAAGGCTGGATAAATTTCTGGCAGCACGTTTAGAGCATGCAGAAGGCCCAAGCCTTAAAGAAAAGGTAACTCAAATCACCTTCCCTGTCTGAAATGCCCTCCTGACTACTGATATGAGTGCATCTGTAGAAATGGGATAGTAAAGCAAGGATCACTAGGGGTCCAATGGGCTATTGAGCCTCACAGATCAAAAACCTGCTCACTTGGAAAAAAATTCACTTGTTTAAAGTGCCAGATGGACCTCCCATGCTGATCAAAGCAGTGAAGACTATGTGAGTGTACAGTTTCACTAGCTCTGGAGCCAGCCTAACAGTTAACAATGCTCCTATCCTATAGGAGAGGGTCTTCTCCATCTAGCCAGAAGCACCCCTAACATGCTCCAATCACTGACGACTTCTGAAGATGACAGTGAGCGACCACAAAAAGGAATCAAGATAGACCTCTGGACCTTCCCGGGGTTCAGAAAAGTCTTACAAAGCAGAAAAGCCTTGATGAACCAAAGATGAACCACACTGAGACACCGTGGTTGGGATTCATCTTGCCCTACTTGGGCATAACGAACAAGCCTTCCATCCTAGCATGCTCATCCACACTCCCTGCACCATCAGGGACATTTCTAGAGCAGGGCAGACACAGAGCACCATCTATCCCATCCACAGAGAGAACCAAGACAAAAGAGAGACCAAGAGAAGCCTCCAGGCATGTGAAACAAATCCATAGTGGGCACCCCTCACTCACAGCCACTGCACTGTCAAGTTCCTCTCCACCCATACTTGGAAGCCTTATCAGCCCATCACTGTGCCCCCATACCAACAAGAACACAAATTACAGCACTTTTCTCCTTAAGAAAACATACTGAACTGTGGCATAACGTAAGGTCTCATACAAAAGAAAATTCCAATATCACTTGATTTGGCAACACATTAGAACTCAATATGAAGACTCAAGCAAACCAGACTATTGCATTTCTGCATTCTAGCTCAAATTAGCTTCTCTTTGTTTTAAAAAGAAAGTTGTGTGTACAGTGCCCTGCTATCCCCACTGCTTCCCAAACTTCACAGGCTTTTCCCCCTCCCCATTACAAATTCCAAAGGCAGCTAATTAGCCAACACTCAGCAAACCCAGGTTAAAAAAAGAAGCTGTTTCAACTCTGTCAGGAGGCAGATGGCAACGGCGCGTTTCAGACGCCGCGGGCTGCATCAGCACTTTCTCCACCCGATGGTGTCTGCACGCGGCAGGACTGCAGCTTCGAGGCAGCTCGGCACGCTGGCTGCCAACAGGCCACAAAACAGGTGACTCATCACCATTAAATTTTCCCCCCCCTTGCTCACGTCACACTGCCTGGAAAGGCATCCGATTTTATTTATTAATTTACTAGAAGTTTTCAGCCGTCACGAGTTGGCCCTCGCCCAGCACTCCCAGTCTCACACAGAGACATAAGCACATTACTACCAGCACAGCCACAGCCTGGGTGTTTCTAAGGGCATCCAGAGGGCAAATATTCACCCTGCTTTCCCCAAAACTGCTTCTCACCTCATTCACCTGGAAGCAGAAAAAAGACAGAGCTGCTGCCACTGACAGGGCTCTGAAATCTGTCATGGGAAAAGCTAGTGCCGGTTTCCAAAAGAAGCCCAGCTGACTCTTCAGAATAATCCCTTATGGCAGCAGGAAGCCAGCCAGGTAGACGTGATTTAATTAAAATGACGTCAGTTCACGCTGTAGGAGTAGGAGGTCCCCCTGGACATGGTCCCCAGGCATCAGGCAGACAAGCAGAGGTCAACACCTGCTCCAAGCCCATACTCCCGCTTTCCTCTCTTGCTTTTAATCAGCCTTCCCTTCAGACATCCCCAAGATGTAGCACACTCCGTGCCCTGACCCCTTGCTTAACACTATAAGTCACCAGCCACAAGAGAAGCAGTAAATCCTATTTGCCAACACTCTAGTGTCTTCCTGCCCTTCCTGCCTGTTCCAGCCCTCCTGGGCTGGGGCATGATCCAACAAAGAAGGAACCCCAAGGGTGTAGCAGCCACAGGGAACTGTGATGCATTCCTTTCCACATAACACAGGATGTTTCATGCACACTGGGAATCCCCAGAGAACCTCTGGGATTCACCAGGAAAGAAAAGTCACATAGGTGGCATGTTGCATTAGGTCATTCCTAGGAGTCTTGAACCACTGAAACAAGAGGGACAGCCTTGGTCCCCATGCCCAAAGGGCATTTGACCATTGTGTTGAATGGACCACAGATGATAAGACACTCTTGGGCTTTCAGGTGGCCAGTTAAGCATTTCCAAGTTCTTCCACTATCCACAGAAAAGGTTCCTAAAACTTAGACCATCTGCTGGCTTTCACATGATCCAGCTCAGTTAGAGATTGAGGGCTGCAGCGAAACATCTGTCCAGAGAACCTGCGTCACATTCCCAAAATACTCATCTATGATAGAGAGGCAGCTGACCAGTTTCATCTAGAGCATGACCACGAAAGACCAAGATCTCCAGATGCCACCACAAACCAGTCCCAATAAAGCATGTGTCTCTATCCTATGCTTCCTGCAACTGCGGAGGCAAAGGAAGCTTCTCCCACTGGATCACACTCAACAGAAATGAAACACCAAAAACGCCATGATAGCCCTTCTTTTTTCATGTTCACATTCAGAACCAACAAGACCTTAAAACACAACAAACTGATCACATACAAAAATATCTCAAATATCTCAACAGATGATGAACTACCATGAGGGCGTTGGGATGGTCTCAAAGCAGAGAGCAAACAGGAAATTCAGAAGACACTGGAAAGCTTCTCCAAAAGCCGTATGTCATTTAGGAAAGAAGTGAGTCCAAGGGAGGGGGAAAAAAAAATAAGAGTCCAAAAGCCATGGCAGTAAAAGAGGAAACAGACCTCAGTATGTCACAGACTTCAACCTGCTTTGTCCAGATCAGGCTTCCCCCCATACAGACTGTCTTTTCTCCATCTTCTTCCTCCTCTCTTTAGCCAACTCCTGCAACTAATTGCCCCCATGCCTCCTTCTGCACTTGCCCAGTCTGCATTGCACTGGGACCACAGATAGGAGAATCGCAAGCCAGGGAATTTGCACAGCTGCAGAAGGTCCCACCCATCCCCAGGCAATCCCCCAGCTAGGGCAGAACACACATCCATGAGCACATCCCACAGAGGGGATGAGGCAGGGTCCAAAAGATCACAAGGGACTGGAGAGAAGCTGCTGCTGCTCTGCCAGCAGTATTAAAGCCTCATCTAAACACCTGGCCCGTGCTCAGGGACTACTGATCAATAGCAATCTATTCTTGCACATCAGCAGGATTGTGCAGGCGCCTGGTACACTCCTGAACGAGCCTATTAGCACCTACAATCTCTAACTAATAGCCCATAATGAAGGAGTTTTACCTACGTTAATAGCTAGCCAGGTTATAAACAGGAATTTTACTATCGATGTTCAGCAGGGTGAGGGAATCTTAATCCTGCTGCTGCAGAGAAGAGACACAAGCAAAGATGATATTGACACACTGGGAATGGGGTAATTTGAAGGGACAGTGAAGGAACAAGCCTCTAAAGGCCCCAAGTGAAAGACAGCAAAGAAAAGTATCCAAGAAAAAGATTTTTTTTACCACAGAAAATCACTAACATGGGCAGCCTATTCCACCCTGCCCAGGGGAGCCTATGACAAAAGAACTAAGCACAATATATTGATCAAACCCAAGATGAAATACAGTTGTCCCATATTTTAAAAGCCACATATTTCCACTAGGAATGCACAGTTCCCTGGGAGACTGTCACTCACAAGACCCATCGATCCCACCAAAATTCAAGCAATACCCAGAGCTTCCTCTAGTTCCAACATCTCCCTCTCATGAGGATGCTCTGATGACTCAGAGGTGTTGGGCTCCCACTGATGTCTTCCCCACAGCTCCTCACCATCCTGCGCAGCAAGTTGGGGGTGGCTTTGCTCTGGGGACATAATAGGGACACAAGGCTCTCAGATCTTACCCTTGGCACACAGAAGAGCCATGGAGCCCCCAGGCCGAGGGCACAGGCCAGCCCCGTAAGGGTTAACCCTGCTGCCGCTTCCTGCTCCATAAGCTTAATGCGCCTACAGCCGCAGTGAGGGTGTTAAACTCCTACACCTGCAGTTCAAAGGCAGCTTTGCAGCGCTGAGCGGCCTTAAAACGCACGGCTTTTCAGAAGTGTGACCTTTTCACAGGGTTTCCAATTCTGTAAAGATTTGTTTCCTCCTTCCTCCAGCACGTAGTTAATGGTAGTCATGAAACACCTCCTCCCGCAGCAGCGCGCGCAGGCCGGGCTCCCCGAAGGCCCGCAAATGTCACGACCGGCTCCCTCTAACCATCGCGTTGGCCTTTCTGCAAAGGTTCGTGAGCACGGGAAGTCACCGGGCCACTGTCCCACGCTCAAGCACTCACACACGCGTGTCCCTCAAGCGCTCGGCCTCATATCCTGCTGCAAGTCTCCCGCCTCACACTGAGATGCTGGTGACTCCAGTGTTTTCTGGACTAAAACCCCCACAGCAAAGCTGCATCTCTGCAAACAAAGCCAAGCCTTAAGTGAACAGACAACTTCCTGCCATGCTACATTTATTTCCTTGCAAATGAGCTCTGAAGTTGCATATCAGCTCTCCGCCATTTTCTCTCCCTTCCCACTACAGGGCAGGGAGCCTTGTGAAATCCCAGACAACTACCTCTCCATGGGCAGCAGATTAGCTGTAGTCAAGCAACACAAACAGTTGGATACCAAGGAATAAGAGTCCAATGTGACTATGCTACTGACCATCACCAGTGCCAGCACACCAAACATACCTACACTATTCAGCTGGGCACATTATAGCCCTCAAAGTTCACAAATTACCAATCCAAGACACTGCTTGCAAGGAACATGCTGTTTTTCTGTCAACAAAGCTTAGCCAAACGCAGGGCACAGCATCTCAAAGTTCAGAACTGGAGTTACAAACTTCCTCACCGAACTTTGGGTCAAACACAGGGAACCTCAGGCCTTACTCCAGCCTCTACAAACCTGCTGCACAGCTACCAGATGACCTATTGGTTAAGCTGCACGTGGACATCTTTGCTCCCCATTCCCATATTTACCACACGGCTTTGTTTGGATGCGTTCTGCTTACGATTTGCTCTTTGGAGCAACTCCAAAACTGCCTCCCTCTTAAGTTTTCCTACAATAAAGTCATTCAAACTGATTGCAAACATGAGAGGCTATGCTTGATTTCTCTCCACACACTAATTCTAGACTAGGTCACCAAACTATTTTCATAGTTGTGTCAGCACTGTCTAGACAAACCATTAAAAACAGGATGCAATGCTCATCAGAAATGCAATGTCAAGTTCATGCCCAGAGGTACTGCGGGAATCATGGAGAGAAAAGAGAAACCCAAATCTGTTATTACACGGTCCACTCACACAATTTAGCCAGAGCTGCCTCAGCCACCACTTCTTTATTTAAAACGGCTTCACTGATGTTCACCAGAAAAACATACGTTTAACTGCAATTATGAAAAATGCACCAACTTCAAGTGGTCCAGGGAAGAGCAGGATCTTTGAAAGGGTTTGTCCGAGCAGCAGTGTGTGCTCCATGTAGTTGTGTCTCTGCTTCATCCCTCATTCAACTGATATCCAGCTGCCTGCTGGCTCCAGACCCTTGCCAGGAGGCCAGCAGCTACATGTGCTTTTCCCATAGGAATTCGGAGCAGCCCTACACATAAGGAGCAGCAAGAGGTCCTGGATAAAGCTGCCCCTCGTGAGCCTCCATCATCTCCACCAAATCTCAAGGTCTTCAGTTCCTTCCCGTCAGCCTTTTCCCCCCCACACCTTTTTCCTCCTTTTTTCTCTCCATAGCATGATGCCTCAGAAATTCATTCTTCCATTTTTTTTTCCATCACCTCTTAACAAGGAACTCTTCCAAACGCAAAAAAAAAAAAAAAAAAAAAAAGTTGTAGTCTTGGCAGAAAGGGATGCGCTTATAAAAATCATCACTCTGTCAAAACAGAAAAATAATGCAGGAGCTGATCTGTGCACATTAATCCGCTGCAGTCAATGAGGAGACAATTTCCCCAGAGAAAGTCATACATTAAAAGGAAAAAAAAATTGGAAGGAAAAAAAAGATTAATGTGACTTTGAAATATCACAAGCACCGTTTATCTTCCTCCTGCCACCACAGTTTTCTTTTTTTTTTTCTTCTTTTTTTAATACAAAGAGCCTTAAAATTCACTGCAAATACATTCCTTCTGCCTCAGATGTGCAAACACAGGTACATTACAGTATAGCAAAAATATAAATATATTACCACCTGCTCCCTCAGCATACAGCCTTAATGTTTTAAATTAATTTAATAAAAAATCTTAATTGCTTTTCACTGGCATAGCCTCCTAATTACACTCCGGGTAGGTACATGCTTCTCTGAGCCCCTGCGTATGTTAGCAATTTGGTCACACACAAAGTTCAGTGCCTGGTACTTCTGTGTCACCAACAAAGCCACATGCAAAATACTGTTCCGCAATATCCATTTAGCAAAAGATACAGAGCTCAAGGCTCTGCCGCTGCTATGACCTGAAAATTCAAGCATTCATTCCCTGCATGATGCAGGACTAAAAGATTCTGCCAGCTAAAAAAACCTGTCTCAATCCATGTAACGTGAAGAAGAAAGCAATGCTTAAACCTGAGTCGGATTACGTGAACTCAGCCTTTGGCAATTTGGAAACAAATGAGCTCACCATCCCATTTATATTCTCATTTTCCTTTTACACATGTCCCATAGATCATAAATATACATTAATAACTGTAACACTCAAAGTTTACATTCAGCGGTAACATTTAGGATCAATACTCTTCAAATGACCTTTAATAGTAATGAGCTACCATAACACTGTCTTGAGGACATTAAATTTTTATTAGAAATACTTTATTACAAATGTTCAAACCCATCTCTGTGCACCACATGCCCATACAAATATGCTCCTGCCGTTGTATTTTTCCTTGATAAAAACAGTCTTCCAAGGATTTTGGAAATGTGCAGCATAGAAGCTTATGATCTTCTATATTTTCATCTTAGTGGGTGGGTTTTTTACCATTTTATTTTTAATCAAAACCCACAAACCAGGAGTCGGAAAAATTACCTTTTCAAAGATATAAGTAGGGGATAAATGACTTGAAAAGGATAGGACTGAGCTCCCAAATACTATTCAACCCTTAGGGGAGGAAAGTCACTAGGACCAGGTCAGCAGCCGTTCTTGGGATTTACAGAGCATGCCAATGTCCCGGGAACAGCTCTGCTCCCACTCCCAGGAATGGGGACAGTGTTTTCCTCTGACCGGAGGGCAAAAATTGGGAAAAAAGGGAAAAAATACCAAACAAACCAAAAAAATCACCTACTTCCCTCAAAAATAAGCAGGTAGAACATTAGTGAAGTTGACAACATCCCACTAAGATCCAATCTCCTTTTTCCCTTTATTTTTTTAATGTCTAGTTGAGATCAAAGTCAGATGATGTCAAAGTCTCTTTGCCTATTTCGGACATTTAAAAAGAAAAAGCAGGGCAGGGGGGAACACAAATCCTTGCAACAATTTGCCAAGATCTGGGCTCCGGCAACAACTAAAATTGATTTTTGTGAAACAATGAAATCAAAAAATGAAATCAAATGGTGGAGGTGAAGTCAGACAAAGGAACCATGCAGGAAAACAGAACAAATCTCTGCAATGTTGGCAGATGCCGTTTTTTAAATTTTCTAATTAAAAACACAGAACATACTGCCGTTACCATCCCATTAACAGCCTACCTTTCCCTTCCTCAGGACAGTTTCCATGCTGTTACAAACTCCCTAAATTCGACTGCGCTTGTAGATTTTCATGTTTCACTCTGAATTTCTTGGGAGTCTCAACTGTTAGGAAGCCTTTCCACATTGTTTCTTATTCATACCCATCTACTGCAGATTGGAGGAAATACTCAGGTAACATTTGAGTCTCTGCGGTTCATTTGGTCGCAGGGAAGGCCCCAGCAGGGCATTTTCATGGGGCTGACGATGGACCTGCCTTGGGCAATTCCTGCTACTCAATGACTCAAGCACAGCCAAGGAGCAGGATGCTCCTGTCTCCACATACTGATAAAAAGAATGATTACACTTTTCGGTTCGCACAATTCCCCGCAGTTGTAGCCATGTCATATCTAGATTGTCTAATTTACATGCATATTCATAATCCCTGTGTATTTAATTAAATTCTTCAATCCCTGGAGTGTCTTTCCTAAACAATAGTAATTTATCTTGCACAGATAAGGGTGCCCTCGATTTATTCCACTCTGTAGCTAACAGCATTTCCTTCTGATCAAGGGTAGGAAGCAGCTTCGAACAGAGGGAATCTTTAAATATATTTAAATTGCAAGATTAGGCCACTTTTCTTTCTTTTTCTCTCTCACCCCAAGTTACCCTCTTAAATGATAAATACGTTCCCTTGAGTTCCGAGGAGAACCTTTCACCCAACACCCTGATAACAGCTGCATGCTCCAAATGCAAAAAGGCTGCTGCAAACGCTGGGCTGGAAGACATGAGACTCAGCATCCCAAGCCAACCCACAGCAGGGCTCCCTCCAGGATGGTCCTTCTATCACTCCCTTCACCACAGGCTGCAAATCCCTCCTTCATACCCTAAAAACCCTGCCGAGAAACCCCCCCCAGTCACAGACATGGAGAGTCTCAGGACAAAGTCCTTGATGCTTCCAGCAAATATCCTAAGGCCCTATGGCGAGACACTGGTGCTTGTGGGCTATTAGCCACCCGATAACTTCTGGCACCTCCAAGATCATGGACAGATAACACAGCAGACCAAACAGAGCAGAAACTCTCTGCAGAGGAAGCCCTTCGGAGAGGTTTCTCCCCCTGGCACACTAAGCCTGTGCAAATATTAGCATGGAGAAATGAATTCGGCCTCCAATTAGAAAAGCATTAAAATATTTAGCAGAGTCAAACTGCCAAGAACATCATGACTGGAAGAAAAAAAAAATCCCATGCTACAACACATTCTTTTATTACATGGTTCTCATGGTCTGTGCAAACTGCAGCTCCATCACTTCTTCTTCGCCACCCTCCTCCCAAACCTCCTTGCAGTTGTTTGGGACAGCACTGAAGTGCAGTGGAGAAACACTGGTTTCTACAGCGGTCACAGTCACTCTCCCACCTGCATTACACCTCACAGGACCAGGAAAGCACCATTCTGCTCTTGCTGCCTTTCCTTTTCCTGAAACATCCACACTTTGGCCAATGTGAGGTAACCCACTCATTCCTATTTTCCCTGGCTGCGTCCAGCCAAAATCCTTGAAGTCCCTAGAGACGCTGCTACTGTGAAAACAGGGGCAGGTTTTTGGTGCCCGCTCTTTCCTGAGCTGCACAGTCCCATAACCCTAGACAACCACCAGCCAGCTCTGCTTTGAGCACCGCCTTGGATTCCACCCTGCAGTTTCATACACAGCATCATCATCCATCACATCCTCCTCTGGGTGGTGATGGACCTCTCCTATAGCCACCCAACCCTCATCACAGTGATGTGCCAACCACATTCCAAAGGCTGCACGTGGCTGACACAGCAAATGACTATCACTTAAAATGGGTTCCTCTACTTCAAGAATCTTTTCTCAGGAAAACAAGAACAGACAAAGAGAAAAGGGTATCATCTAGTGCTCAAGTTGGACACAGGCCACTGTCCTGGACGCAGGACAAAGCGGGATTTAGGGCTCACCTGGCACAGCTGGGAGACAGCAGGCAGGCCCAGCAGCCCTGAGCCTGCCCACGGGCACGGCCTGCGCTTGCCAAATCCTTTTCCCCAGGAATTCTTAGCGAGATTCAGACATTCCCAGTCTGCTGTTTATTTTAGTACTTGCAGCTCTCCAGAGCACGCAGGGACATCCTGTCTTAAAACCTGCTGGATCTCTTGCCAAAAGGACATCTGCTTGGAAGGCGGCTTCTCCTGCTGACCAGGCCCCGGAGGGCTGAATTCCCGTCTCTGCGAGCTCCCAAACATGCCCTCACACCCACAAAGCCAACCAGCTCACAGCAGAGCCAGCAGCGAGAAAAGCCACTCAGGCAAACCACAGTTCCCATTCCCACTTCAGAGGCCTCACAACATTTTTAGATCTTGGAAACATTTCTTCCCACTCGGAGCATTTTTAGGTTAATGGTTCATCAAGCCTCACAGTCCAGGAAACCATCGGGTGGCTGACGTGGGTGTGGGGATGGGTGAGGAGAAACAGCCTCTGGGACACTAGCACCTTGCACAGCACTCGAGCCATGGGCACTGACAGTGCTCAATGTATCCTTGGCTGGTTCTGCAAGCCCCAAGAGCTGCTGGGTTGTACTCGCGGTAGAGGGAAGAGGGAATATGTGACACAGAGGCTCTCCCTTTGGCAAGAAGTCTGTCGGTGTAACAAAACAGTGGTTCTCTGCTCCAATTTCATCTCATTTGGCCTTTTTGCCTAAGCCTTAGTTTCCATGCTATACTCAACTGAAGGAGGATTACGAAGCATGGGCCGTTTCAGGAAAAGCCCTCCACATCCCCCAAATACATCCCCCTCAGAAAACTAGTGCCTTCAAGCAAGCCCTCCAAGTCTGGACAATCCCAAGCCATTCCCTCCACATCATGAAGTCATTCTCCCACATCACCAACTCCTCTCTGCAGGAGAAGACAAGGACCTTGGAGCCACAGCTAGGAAGGTTTAGCAGCTCACCATCACCCTGCACTGCAGGGGATCACGGTGGGCGGGAGCCTTGCGGCGCCATGCCCTGGCTCTGGAAGCCATGACTTCATAAATCCTCACCAGAACGTGCTCCTGCATCACAATGACCGGCCTGCAGAGCACTTGCTTAGGCAGGACAGAGGCCACGAAGCTAAAGCAGACCGAGTCAAATGCCAGACAAGATGGAGAAAACCAAGGAACAGCAGAAAGCCATTTCTGCGCCATCCCAGCCTTTCTGGGAACACTCCAAAGCTCCGTTTGGAACACTTTGGAACACTCCAAAGCTCAGTTTGTTCTTGGTCATCCTTGCGAGCACCTGCTTCACACCTGCCATTGCCAAGTGATATTTTCCCCAGTGGGAAGCAGGTGAACAGAACACGCAGCTTGCAGCACGTCAGAAGCCACCAAGCTCATTGTCCCACCTCATAGCGTGTCCATCACAGGGACACCATGACCTTGAGGTCTTCAGAGGGTTCAACCAACCTCAAGAGCCCCACAGAGCATTAAAATAACATTTCATAAGTGAGGCTTATAGCTCAGTCTTCCAACCTTCAGGTCAGATGTCCCTTATTTTAGCAAAGAGATCAAAAAACAGATAGCCTATGATTCATGGATCAAATAGAGTTTAAAGAGAAATTCAAGGGGAAGAAGATACTTCTCAGATAGGGGAAAAAAAAAGTAGTAAAACAGGATTCATCTCAAAATACAACAGATCTGGGGGACAAATTAAAAAATATATATAATGCTTGCCCAACTGCTTTACTTCTCACATCTGCTACTTCACCATAAAGTTTCTTATACTGTGTATAATTAGATATATGTGTACGAGTACACACAGATTTCTGAGATTTGTGTGTACAGATCTTAATCCCGAAGAAATTCTTCACTGTGCTCACTGAAAGAAAAAAAAAAAAGAAAAAGAAAAAGAAAAAAAGAAAAAGAAATGCTGCAGCAAGAGTTGCTGCGGAGGAGGAGAACAGCATCACCTCACACATCAAGGTCTCAGGGATGCTGTGATGTAAATATGCAGCACTTGAAACCTGTGGTCTACAAACTAGTCCACAGATTACTGGAAGGCAGCAAGAAAACCCCATCTTACCGTTAGTCACCTTTGGCTCCCCACGCAGGCCTGTAATTTGGAAGTGAACTGCAAAGCCCTGACCTAAAGCAGCTCCTAAGAATCAGAATAAGTGCTGTATCATGTTGCTGTCGCTGTGCCTGTGCTGGCTGCCTGGCTCAGCCCCAAACTGGGCCACGTTGTGCTCCCAGACGCTGGGAACACTGCGACAGGATTGCTGCAGGCAACGTATCTGCATTACCTGGAAGGTAGGAATGGGGCATCCCACAGACAGCACACAAGCACCAAGATGCAAATTCAGGTCATCAACCACCCCTACCTGGCAGCCCCATGATCTGTGGCTCTCCCTGCAGAAACCATAGGACCTCTTTGATCCCTCCTGCTAATTCCAAAAGCCACCCAAATGCCATCACACTGCAAAATTAAACATTTGCAACATGAGCAGTGAGGGAGGAAAGTCATCCCCATCTATTCTGGAAGGACCAACCATGCTGAGTGATGGCATCCTGCAGCACAACCGCTGCAAAGTACCCAAATGCCAAGGCCATCATGGCACGTCACCCTTGGGACCAGCAAGGTGGCCCCTCCGGAGACAGTCTGACCTGCCAGCATCTCCAACACGTTAGAAAAATTAAAATAGAGGAAAAATAAAGAATGCTGGATGTCCACCAGCAGAACTAGGAGGATGAGGTGCTCCTCTGGAAGCAACCAGGGTCTCTATAAAATGGGTTGCAACCTCAGTGCTCAGAGCGGGAGGACGAGCAAGCAGGTCGAGAGGAACCGGCTGGATGTTTATCCCATCCTCATCTTTTTGTTATCAGGACCCCAGTATCAGCATTGTTCAAAATGGCTGCTTAGATGGTTGCCAGCAGCAACAACAGAATCTGTCCATCTGCTGGCATTCTCCTTAATCCATCTCAAACACTCTTCCTCTTTCGAAATGCGCACAGGAGGGGGAGAAGAAGAAAAAAAAAAGTCCGCCTTGTACAAAGGATCAGAATCCTCCTATAACAGAGCCTTTTAACTAGATTTTATGCCACCCCTGTTTCCAGGACACACAGACAAAAGTTAATTTTATGATAAAAGAACCAGTGTAAGGTGCTTTTTTGTTATGAGATCAGAAAGCAAATGGAATTTGAATTGTCTGCAGTGGCATGTATCTGACAAAGATTAATTTAAACAGATATTGTCTCTGAAACCAAAGTCCATTGAACGGCTTCACAGCCTATCAACCATGCGAAAGCGGCTCCTTCAGCGGCGCTGCTGACTCCACCACTTTCTTTAAAAATGGCTTAACCTATTTCGCGTAAGATAAAAGGTCATATATAGCTCCATTTTACCAGCCCATAATAGCCCAAGCCACACCAAGCAGGGACAATTGGAAGAAAATAATAAGGAGGGGGAGGGATTCCCTGCCCCTTTGCAGGCAGATGCTCCCCGCTCGCTGGGGGCTTCGCAAAGCCGGTGACAAGCGACTCCGGGGCTGCTGAGGAGCCCCAAATATTCCAACAGCTCCAAAGGACCACAAAATCCCAGGGCTGCTGCTGTTTCCCAGGGCCACTGAGCTATTTCTTCCCTTTTTCTTCCCAGATTATAGGAAATACCACAGGGCAAGTGCTCCCAGGCGGGCTCCGAGTGGGAGAAGACCGAAGCAGCAGCAAAATAGATGACAGCCAAGAAGACTTTTAATACAGTTTCAGTAGTTTCGAGGGGAAGCTTCTGTACGCAGCAGAGCCAATGAACTGTTACCAAAATAAACACAACCAGCTTAAAAAAAAATTAAGAATTTCTTTATCATCCTAAAGAAAACAAAACAGACGAGAACCAGTGACAGAGAGGGAGAGCTTGGTCATTTTTCATCCGCCCAGATGCATTTCTCATTTGGCCCCGAAGCCGTCGTCATCCATTAATGCAAATATTATTTATCTAAGGGAGCCGGTTGCTGCTCTGCCGCTCGTCTTGACGAAGGCGCCTGCTGCCAGGGCACAGCCAGCGGCATCCTGCAAGCGCTGCCCTCGAGCTGTCCAACCCCAACACGGGGTGATTGCTGTTATTGGTGCTTTGAGGCGGCATTTGCCGGAGGATGTGGGCCAGGGCTACCTTAAAATCCTGGATGTCCCATTTCTCCCATCCCCTCCCTGCAGGGCCCCTGCAAATTCACTGCAGGACACAGCGGTGCCCGTCACAAACGTCCCTGTCCCCTGGTTTTGAAAGCCAAATCTACCTTTCCAAGTGGCATCCTGACAGATCTGCCTCCCCAGTGCAATCGTCACCTTGTTTTAAAAGATGTGCGAAAAGCCAAAGAAACAGAAATCTCTGGCACCCACACCTAGAATGCGACAAAGGAAAAGCCCAGGATTTTATTAACTTGCGCATGACTCAAACTGCGCCATTTCGCAAGGGCTAACCCCAATCCTGCTTGAACTCCTAAGCTGTAAGCTTGAGACAAAAAAGCAAATGCTCTTAAAACGAAGCACTAGAAAATCCTTTGGGAGAGAAGTGCGCTGGTGTCACGCACAGGTGAATCCTCAGCACTCAATAAACACTCCTGCGGCACCAACCAGACGGAAGCTATCAGTACTTAAACCTCACGATTAAAAAATAAATAAATAAATAAAAAGAATTCACTTTCTTGGAATATTTCACTGCAAAACACACAGATGCTTTGCCCCTACACTGCCCAAGAAGCGAGATGAAGCAACCGCTTCAGCAAGTTCCTTGCACTTCAGTAAGATGTTATCAGGCCCAGGCCCAACTCTAGTTGGGAACGCCGAGCAGCCAGGTCCATCTAACTCATACAGTTGTGAGGATCGGGTCAAAAAATGTAAATGCACCGAGTCCTGCTTTCCCAAGCACACGGACAAGTGATTTTGGTGACTCAGCTCTGTTCTCTGTCCCAAGGAACAACTGGAGGCCACCACCATCACACATCCTGCTGCACCCACGGCAGGAGACGGCAGCTGAACCGGCCCCACGCAAAAGGCTGGCAAGTTTTCCAGCATTTATTAACGTAGCCAAAGTTGAGTTTTTATTGAAAAACCTGATCAATTTTGTATTGACGCTGATGCTGGAGAAAGTCAAGACTCAGCAGAAGCAGGAACCAATTATTCAGAAAAGCTATTTTCCTCCTTTTCCCTTGTTCCCTGAGGACCAAGAGCACGACAGTCCCTGTGACAGAACCTCTCCAGGATGGCATCCAACAGAGAGGAAGGACATACTAGAAGTTCATTTCCATATCCTTAAGAAAAGCCTTCCACACCTCCGTCTCCTTGCAAAGAGTGCCTCGGAGCTGGGAAAAACAACATCATCACCTCCAGGCATGGGGGGAAAACACAGGAGCGACCCGCTGCCTCCTGAGCCAAGCCAGGACCAGGCATGAGCGTCTCCAGGTCTCTAGCAAGCCTCACCTGTGACATCCCAAGGAGAAATAACCCTAAGAAATACAACTAGAGAAATAAGGAAAGACCCTTCTCTGGCTCTATGGACAGACAAGCCCTTGCTCAGTGACCCCAGGGCCACCAAGGGCCAAACACCACAGCCTTTCCACCAAGGGACACTCACTTGGGCTCCTTTCCACTTGGCCACATCTTTCACCAAACTTGGAGGAACTTGGGAGATGTTTAAGACTCTCCATCAGGTTTGAGAGGAGCTGGCTAGGGGGCCCCAAAGCTGTGGGATCAGCGAGCTGCCAACCACCAGAGCGGTCACATTGGCTTTAATTCTTAGGGAAAAGCCTCATCTGGGGTATTATGCAAGGCCTGCTGCTGCAGAGGAAAGGGAGCAATTTGGGCTTTGAATATGGAGAGAACGTGGACTTGATCCCACTGCCACGCCAAAGAGGAAAAACCCTCAACACATTTCAAGGCTCAGGATCAAATCCCGCTGTGAACTCAACATAAAACAAGGAAAAATCCCTTAGGAAAGGCCAACACGGCCCAAGTGCTTTCCACTCCTCGGAGTGCAGTCAGACAGGCAGAAAGCTGAACCTCGTACTCAGAGGAAGGATGGCAAATCCACTGTGTTTCCAAAGGAAAATTCTCCCTGTTCAAACCCAGATTGTTATTTAGCACCATGACCACTGCTCTAGAACAGTCTTGATTCCTTGCTGAATCCCCAGCGCTCGATTCCTTGCAACAAGGGGACTCCAAGTGGCACAAAACACTCTTGCTCCCCAAACCACTTCAGCTCCTCAGCAGCATTAGCTACTCCCATCTCAAGCAAAGCAGGCAGCAGGGGAAAAAGCTGCACCACAGCTCAACATAAAGCTCACCATCACTCCTAAAGGCAAAAAAAAGCTCAAGTGCAAGAGGGGAGCCAAAGGCTAAGCCCAAAAGCATCAGAGAAAGGTGCTGAAAACTCATCTTCCTGGATGAGGTTCTTCTCCAGGGTTAGGTTCACATGCATCCAAGTGAAAGGCGTGAGCTCATAAACACTCTCTGCTATCCCAATGCTAACAAGGATTTTTTAACGTAGGTTTCCAAAGAAAACTAAAATATTGTAACGCCACAAGTGGCGATTCACAGCCCGAGAGCTGAACGTGGCTCCACAGAGCTACTCAGATGAGGGAAATACGAGACGTGTTAATATTTTAAGTTGTCCAGAAGTCCTATCTGAGGTTAAGAGGGAATAATCATAAAACATCCAACATCAAAGCAAGCATCAAATAGCAGCAAAGCACATTCCCCGGCACCAAGCTTCAGAAACAAAGCGCACGGGCACATGTGTTTCGCATTACTGCAATTTCAGCTCAGTTAAATATTTCCTAGAAGATTCCTTCTCTCTGTGAAGGAAACTGAGATCTGCTGTAAACAACTCGCGTGTTGGAAGCGGAGGAAGGCAGTTTCCCACCTTGGCTAGGCAGAGATGGATAAAAGCACACATAAGCTGCGAACAAACTCCCATCACTTGTTTACGCCAGAAACCAGAACTTGTCACACGTTTTCTGAGAGGAAAAAAAAAAAAGAAAAAAAAGAAATCTTCCAGCTTGTTTCTTCTTAAAGCCAAAACTAAATATTTATTTTCCCAGTGCTTTATTTTTCAGGTCTCCTTAGCCACTTTAATCAGCGCCTGTTCTGCCCACAGTAATTAACCACCTAGTTAAAAAGACAACTTCTTTCACATGGTCTGTTTACGGTGCTAAAAAAGACTCAAAAGCCAACAAATAAATCAACTCCAAAAACTCCAAGTTGAAATTCCAGCTGTCAAAACCCTGCTAGCTCTTTCCACACAACCATCAAGAAACTCGGGTGTTTTTAATCATCTCCGATGCCAGTTTCTGTAATACACTCCAGAACCCGCTCTGGAAATATCTCACCTATGAGGCAGCAGCAATAAACAGATCATAAGTTTTAACATCTAACAATTCTTCACTTTAATTATATATGTTAAGAAAAAGTAATTAGAAATGTAAAGGGCATATTATATGCTTAAAGCGTTGAACAGTTTCCATCATGATAGGGCTCATTAACCTCTTCTGGCCCCTTTTATGTGGTCTCAAGTATTTTAATATACACTGTGGGATAAAGCAAGCTGCCTGCAAAAAGATAAAATAAAAATTAATTAGTTAATTGGGAGCACATTGCACAAGCACCCCAGCCCAAAATTAAGAGCATATAGAAAAACTAGACTCCCTTACCCACGTGCTGACAGGGAACACTGGGTTTCAACAGGAGAACAATATTCCGGTGAAATGCAGTGCCCCTTCCAAACCTGTTTCTGCTGGGCACGGTCTTGAATACAGACCCAGAAAGAGGCAAATCTTTACATAACACACAAATAACATTAATTAGGGCTAGCAGCCCCACAAAAGTGTTTTCCCCCAAATAAACACCTCTATAAAGCAGCGCACTATCTGCATCTTGAAAAGGAAGGACAACTGCATGCAAATTTGGACTCTGCCTCACACTACAACGCAGCTGAGAGTCCCAAACGCTCCCTGACCCAGGGAGCATCCCATGCAACAGCCAGGACGAATGGCAGCCTCGGACAACAGGCTCGCTCCAAGCATTTACCAATCTGGAGCATTTTTAAAGCTCGCCTTCATACAGCGAGGCACGGAGCCGTATCTCGGAGCGCCCCCATATAGCCCGGCACACACCACATACATTCCCTGGCTATAACGCACAGAGAAACCCCCATCCGGAGGCTGTTCCCAGCAAAAGGCACCTTCCAACCCCAGCATCCTGCAAGCTATTAAGGAAAAGCAAACTCCCACCTAGAGCTGCCACAGATGCTCCCTGGCCCCCACGCAGCCGCCACAACTCAAGGGCAAACCGTATTATCCTATATTAGGAAGCGCGGGCTAGAAACATGAATTTGTTATGCTGGATAATAGCCAGCTGTCAAAATCCACTGAAGGCCTTTTCTCTCTCCAAGAACCCAAGAGATAATGGTGTAAAAGTTTTGTTCATAAATATTTATGCGAGCGAACTTGTTAAAAATTAACCGCCACCGTTAAAGGTTTTGTATCCTTTCGCATTCCCGGCATGCAACGCCGTCGCATGCTTTATATTAAGCCTGGCATTTCTGCATTCCTTTCCTGCATGCTTTTGTCATTTGTCTAAAAATTAAAAGGGGGGGAGAAAAAAAACCCACACACCACACACACACAAAGACGGGATCTGTACACATAATAATAAAGCAGTTTTTAAGAAGACAAAGATGCCTGTGTTCAACATCCAAGATCTCTCTTTGAGCAGAGAAAAAAAAAAATCAATTTAATGACTCCAGTGAGATCAGGGTTTAAGCCTCGCTTAAGTTTTACTAAGCATAAAGGAATTATTAGTTGGTAATACAGGCATAGATGCTCTTCTCAGATCTGCCAGATCTGTAGGCACAAGAGAGCTCTAGCCCAAAACACTTTTGCCCACATGTCTCCAACTCTCACCCACCACGACCATCGTCAGCCTCCAACAGGGCCATTCCAGTTGGATTTTATTTTTAATTTTTTTTCAAAGAGATTTTTCCAACCACAGAGGGAAGGAATTCCATGCCTGCACGATTTGGGGCTTTTTTCCTTGCAGGTCTGAGTCAGAAAGGCAGCTCCTCGCACATCTGATCTTTATTAGCCCCATCTCCAGCACGCAGCCACCAGGTTGCAGCGCCGCGAGCCCCGGCCGCCCATGGAAAGGCTCATTCCAGGCGAACGGGAGCTTGGATCCGGCACTGCCGACCATCAGGAGAGCCAGGGCTTCTTCCCAGGCTTAATGATTCCCATACACGCCGGCAACCAAGCTCCTGTTTTAACTACAAGCGCACGCGCAGCGCGTTTGCATCCCAGGTGGCTCCAGCTTTTCTCCCTCACCTTTCAAGCCGCATCCTCGGGAAGAATGCGGAAAAAGCGTTTCCTTCCCGCTGCTCCATCTGGGCCAAACATGTCACCCTTTGCACCAACCTCCCCCCGGGTCCGTACCAGACGCCCCAACCCCACAGTTCATGTTGGGGGGCAGAAGTGGGGTCATCTCATTGCACCACAGTGGCTCCAAGACAAGGTGCATTGAGATGACACCCCAAAGGCACCGCGGCACCACCAGAACGTGCTGCTCCAAACCCAAAACATCTACTTGGGCAGACAACGGGTCCAAGTTCTCACTTCAACGCCCAGGAGAGGGCTGAGACTTTTTGAGGGATGGAAACGCCAAGGACGGGACCATTCCCATCCTCGGGATCACCGGCAGAAGTGACACGGACCCTGCACATGCCAAGAGAGGACGTCACCGCTGCCACTTCGGGACTGCTCCACACACGCGACCCCAGTCCCACCAAGACAGTGCAGAGCATTAACCTCCTCCAAGCCACATTTACGAGGAAAATAAAAGAAAAACAGCCTTTCAAAACCCCTTGTACAGGAGCAGCCCTGATTTGAAGCAACCGCTACCTACATCTCCCACGGTGGCTGGGCTTGCATTCTCACTTTGATAAGCAGTTTAATCAAACATTGCCCATTGGGTAGGGAGCTATTTTTTTTCTTCTCCCTTTAATTTTAAAGTTCCTCCAGAGCTCCAGCTCTTTCTGAAAAAAATGATTTGGTTTTGAGTTTCAAAGTATTTCAAACAGCCTCCGAATAATTAATCATCTTAACGCAGCCCTTAGAAAATATTAATTCACCAAAAAAAAGGGTATAATCATATCCTCAGAGGAAACGCTTTTGTATTGCATGAATTTCCACTGCCTATCCTCAGAGGTAAAAGGAAATTTTCTTTTTCTGTTTTCTATTTTCATGCCTCGACTGGAAAATGTTTTGATAATGCCCTTTTGAATGCAAACGGTACCAAATGTGATTTTTTTTTCCCCTTCTTCTTTCAAGGCAGCTTTTCCCCGAATGGAAGGAGGGCTCTTTAAACAAACGCAGCGGAACTAACCAGCCCTTAAAACAAACCGGCGGCCCCGCCGCCCCCTTCCCTCGCGGACCCGGGTACCGGGCGAATTTGCATTTCCACATTTGCAAAACAAATCGCAGCGCCGGGTCCCGCGGCCGCTTCAACCAGCGCGCACAATGAGCGCGCGCGGGGGACTCCGTGCCAAGCGCTGCGCTTCGGCCCCCTTAGACCCAAGCGCTCCGCTCCCGATGGGGACAGCGGGTGCAGGGGGGCGAGGGCAGGGGGAGAGGTTCCCCCCACGCTCCGTTTCGGCCGCTCCGGCTCCCGCACCCGCGCACGGCGGCGACAGGAGCGGGGCCGCCGCTGACAGCGACCGGGCACCGGGGGTCGGCGGGTTGCGCCTGACGGGGAGGGCGCAAGGGAAAAAACACCCCCCTCCTGCGTTCCCCCCCTCTGGAGTGCCGGGACCCCCCGCCCGCGCGGGGAGCACAAAGCGCGGGGGGCGGC
>JAUBOD010000755.1:6045756-6071485 GCA_032353885.1 Nothura maculosa | reverse complement strand
ACGGGACGGGCCCCCCGCGAGCCCCCGCCGCGAGCCCGGCACGGCGGGGACAGGGCTTATGGGGACACGGTTCCGCTGCCCTCTGCGACACCCGCCATGAACCGCCCGCGCCCTGGACTTGGCAGCGGTGCCAGGGCTGCACTCGGTGCTGTTCGTGCACACTGGGCTCAGCTTTGGTGCCAGGACTTCACCCGGTGCTATTGGCACACACTGGGCTCAGCTTTGGTGCCAGGGCTGCGCCTGGTGCTATTCGTGCACACCAGGCTCAGCTTTCTCCTCTGCAGCTCTGCACCGAGGATGCTCATCCCGTGCGCCGCAGCATCCTGGAGCTCGGAGCACGTGCAGCCCAGAGGCACCGCCAGCCTTTGGCACAAGGAGTGGCAGCCACGGGCAGAGCCTGGCAGATCGGGAGGGCAAGGGCATCTGTAGCCCTGCAAGGCCAATGACCCAGCTCCTGCAACCAGCCCAAGACTTTCCCCAGAAACACCTTCCCCTTCCTTTGTGCTGTTTGATTTTAGGTGACTGACCTTTGAGTTAGGGTAGATCTGAGCTCAGTTTTCTTACTCTGTCGCTCTTAGTTCCTGTGCTTCAATCAACCTTAGAACAAAGCCCTTGCACTAGCACTCCAGTCACCTCTAGGTCATTACTGGGTCCTTTCTCACCACCACCACTGCCTTGTTTATTCCTCCTGATAGAGCAAGAGCAAGTGTCCGTTCCCTGCAGCCATAGGGCAGCAGGAAGAGAGAACAGGAAATTTTGATGCATCTCTACAACACCACAAGATCAAGCCCAAAGTCTCCCTATGTCTCCATAGGCCCAGAAGGAAGGAACGAGGGAGATGCTCAGACAGGTGATGAGAACAGCTGGAGCTCCCACTGCAGCAACAGGAGGTCTCTGCGGTAGAGAATGAGGCACTGGTAATTGAGGAAGGTCACGATAGGGTTTCCCTAGAGGGCTGACGTGTTCCTGGTCTTGCTCAAGACCATCAGGGCTGAGCAGTTGCAGGGGCTGGGAACAGGCACGAGGGCCACACTGACTGCTTCCCAGATCTCTCTCCCTCCCTCTCGGCCTGGAAGTTGACCTTCCAGACGGGCTTATTGCAAGGTTGGACCGGGCACCTCCGCACATCTGCTGGCTTGGAGCAGTGGGCACTTGTCTCATCCCTCCTGCTCACAGGTCAGCACTAGCCTCCCTAAACGGGAGTTTCTGCCAGCACCCATGTCTCCCATCGGATCCTCTCAGGCGGGATGCACAGGAGCACACAGGAGTGCTCGGACATGACATCTCATTTTTCCCAGTCGCTCTGTGGCCAGTCTCTGCAGAGCTCACCTAGTGACAACCTTGAGCGTCCTTACTTAAGTCGTCCCCAGTCTGTGCCAATAAAGAGGATTTTAGACTTCAGCCTAAGCGCTGATGTTATTCACAATGAGCTGGTTTTGCACTGCATAAAACATATAATCCACACGCAAATCAAAGCCAGGTCGGTGCAGCGGATGGACAGTCTGTCTCTGGGGGTTTAACGCATTATTTCAAAGACAAATCAATCTCTTTCCTTTTTTCTTCCCTCTCTTCATCTGAGCACTCCTTCCTCTCATCCCATATCTCCCTGTCTCTCCTTATTCTTTTCATTACCACCTTGAATTTTGCAAGCGGGGAGCCTTCCTCCTTCCAGAGAACGTGGACAGGTCCCTTCTCCTCAGGGAAGGACGCAAAATGTCAGCGTTCCACCCAGCCCTTGCTCATGCAGCGCCTGGAAGGAGCTACATCAATAATTCACCGCCCACTTTCTGTAACACAGCCGTTTGCAGAGCCCCTAATGCCACCAGCCTCAGCGTTCGCTCCGGGTCCCTCCACGCTCCAGCGTATCAACCTTCAATCCACCCGGGCCCAAGCACTGATACTATTCATGGAGCGCTGATTTTTCCTGCTGGCCCCAGAAGGCAATTTATTGTAAGTGCCTGGCTAGAAAAAAATTCAACCAAAAGCATTGGAGGCTCCATGGCTCTGTAGGCACTTACTGCCTATGCAATGCTCAGCCATGGCAAATTCTTTAGGTTTCGGCTCAGTTAGAAGTCCAATTTTAAGCTGCATAGATACTGTGAGGGAAGGAAAAAATGCTTTCCTGTTGCCAGGAATTGCAAGAGCACCTCAAAAGTGAGTGCAAAAGGATCCTGGGGAGGTCCCCTCTACTCGGCTGCTCCATGTAGGTTCCCCAGCATCACAACAAGCCGTCACACCAGTCCCTGATCCCAGCTCAGCCTCTGGCTACACTGGGGAGAAAAGGACATGGCTGCATCACAAGCCGCATCCCACACTGCTCGGGTGCATCCCCAGCTCCAACACTTGGGATTTTTGCTATCTCACCCCTGCGACACCTTGTGCGTTAGTGCCTGAGCAGGCTGCACATCCATGGATCCTTGTGCTTCCTGCTGCTGTGGATACGGGCCAAATGCCCACAGGTAACATAAAGTTACACATAGGTTACCATAACATAAAGTTACACATAGGTTTTACTAGCAGAAACACTCGCAGCCTTTTCCAGGGCAAGGCCTGGGCGATTGCCCCTCTGATGCTCCCATGCCTCTTTGACCTCACTCGGAGCAGCAGTTTAATGTCATGCCCTCGATAACACGGATAACAGCGGCTAAGCCTTACCGAGATGACAGGGGAGCTTTGCAAGGCCTAGCGAGCACCAAGAAAGTTCTCTGAGGACACGAAGAGAGGCGGCAGCAGCAGAAGCTTTATAGCAATCAGCGATGGGAAATGAGCTCGGGAGCGGAGTGCAGCCAGCCGCCAGTTCCTGCTCGAGCGACCCAATGGATTCGCTGCTCCTAAAGAACCAGCACTGGGTTTAGCAGCAGCCGCATTCCCTGTAGCAGCCGGCAGCACTGGGCACTTGTTCAAAGGGTGGCAGTCTCTGCCTTTCTCATGTTGTTAGTGCTGCTCAAAGCAGGGTAAAAAAGACAGAGGGGAGTAATGGCAGCTCCCCTGGCATACTGCATTCAGGAACAGAACAATCTTTTCCCAAAGATATTTATTCCTTAGCATCCCTGGGGATCTGACGTCTGGGAAGGGGCAGGGAGCTTTGCCCTATGTACTAACTGGCTTTGCAAGAAGGGGTGCAAAATAGTTTGCTTGCCCGTGGATTGAATCACATGGCTGGAGTCTCCTGTGTCCAGCATGGTCTCCAGCGAAGTGCAAGTCTGAGCTGGCGCTTTCTGCCATCAAGCTGTCCAAATTCCAAAGGGATTCTTCACTCACTCATTAGAGCCCAGTTCATGTTGCATTCCTCTTCCCATAGGGACACAGAGCGGCATTTCGCTACCCAGCTACTTATTCCATGAAACTTTCAGAAACTGACAGTCTCCGGGACCTCCTTCAGATGTGGCTGCTGTTGCTCGTGTCCTTGAGAGACGCGTGGCCTGAGAGCTCCCCTCTTCCCTCGCCAGGTGTGTGCCAAATCCCAAGCTCCTGTGTAGGATGGATGCTCTCACACTCACTTAGATACAGGAATATCGTCACTCACCTGTATCTGCTGAGATGCAGCAAGGTTGAAAGCAATGGATGCTCACACTGGGCAAGCTCTTCTTGCTGCATCGCTGCCTCACGTGGAGGTTTCTGCCCTCTCCCAACAAATGCACTTGCTGGGGTGGCTGGTGCTGGAGCAGCAATTAACCAGAGAGGAGCTGCTGGGCGCAGATCCCCTGCTGCCAGCAGCAATGCTGCTCCTCTCTCGCCTCCCTGGAGCGGGCGTTAATGCCACAGAGCCCTCCAGAAGGTCACTCAGCCCTGTGCCGAGAGCCGGCTGCTCCCGTGGTGCCGGGCTCAGCAGAGCTGCCCTCTGGCACATCGCCCCCATCCTGGTCATTGCAGCTCCCTCCCATTAACTAGAAATGCTAAAATAACCAGGCAATAATTCTGCAGGCTGAAAGAGCAGGAATAATTTGCAGGGAAGTGAGGAGTAGCCAGGACATTCCATTTGCCTTTCTTCTCGGGGCTGCCCTGGCTGTGGCGACGCGATCGGGCTGCAGGGTCTGGCAGGGCGGAAAGGCAGAGCTGGGCTGGGCCCTGTCCCTGGGCTGGCAGCAGCTCCAGCCCGGCCCCAGGAGCGTAGCTCCATGACCAACATCCATCCATCACATCCCTCCTATGCACCTGCCTGCCCTCTTTCCCCTGGGTCAGGCCCAGGGACCGGCACTGTCCTGGAAATGCAGCCTTGACCGCATCCCTAGGAGCAGAGGTGCTGTCCCGCTTGCCTGTGGCCCACAGAGCTCCGGGGCATTTGGAGAGCCTGAAACGGGCAAGAAGGGGGCAAAGCAGCAAGGCTGTTACTGGGAGCAGCTGGGATGGGCGCTCTGGACACGGCAGCTCCCAGGGCTCCGGGGCTGCTCTCCAGCCCTTGGCACCAAGGCGCCGCATGAGGAGCACCCGGCAGCAGCTGCCTCCAGCCAATGGAAGCACCCACTGACCAGCGCTCTCACTAGGGGAACATGCAACAAAGCTGATTGGCTGGGCAGCACAATGCTACAAGGCTGATTGGCCAGGCAGCACAATGCCATGAAGCCAATTGGTGGAGTGGGCACAATGCCACATAGCTGATTGGCTGAGGTTCTAGAATGTCACAAAGGTCTCTGTGGCTACAGCAGCACACGGCTGATTGGCTGGGCAGCCAGAGCACTGCATGCTGATTGGCTGGGAGCCTAAAATAATTTCTGCTCAATTTGTTGGGTTTCTCCATGGGTCCGTTATTTCTAGTCATTACCAAAGCTTTTCCTCTTCTGCCTGACACAGTTCTGGGGTTCCTTAAACACCTCTAAGAAACTCAGTTTCACATCAACCATCTTTCAAGGCCACTTTCAGCAACAGGCTCCTGCGCCAGAGCTCAGGAATTTGGAGCCTCTATGGTCATTCCCAGGTCATTCCTTACTGTTCACTTCAACAATTTATTCTAAAGACTTTTCTGCTGGTACATCAGTGTGAGGCAGTTCCTCTACTGGGTCCCTTGTGGAAAAGAAAGACTCCTGTTTGGGACATCTTCTGTAGTGGGGAAAAAAATCCCCAAAACAACAACAGGGAAATCATTCACTTAGTTCTTTTATGGCTTTATCAGGATTCTTGCTTTAGCTCAGAAACCTTTCCCCCTAACTCCAGCTTTGTGTCTTCTTGCTGTACATTGGTGGACACAGGCTGCTCCATAGTAACACTTGGGTCCCACACACTCTTCCCAAGGAAATCAAGTTCATCCTCTTCCTCCAACAAGTTGCTTGAAGAGGCAATCAACAATAATGATGTAAAATATAATCTCTCCACCTTGTGCCCTCACAGCATTTGTAAATTAGTGCCTGGCTTTGTTTTTCCAACATAGACACTTCATGCTGGCTTTCCTGATGCCAGTCCAGGGTTTGAAGCACACCAAGTTCCAGGTCCTGATGCCCAAAACAGACCTGTCAGGTCCTCACCTTGAGCCTAAGCATTTCTAAGCGAGAGAGAAGGACATAGCAGGTCAATGCTGTGGGGAACTCAGGACCCAGCTCCGTTTTGAGTACGTAATCCATGCCACAAATCTGTGTATGACAGTTGCCTCTGTCCTGGGGTGCGGTCCTGGGACTTTGTCTGCTCTCACTGGGATATTTTAGGGAGATAGTGATAGCCGTGGCCATATTAGACACCCTCTGTCAGCCCCAGTTGCACTGGTATCCAGCTTAGTGGCTACGCTGGAGATGCCGGTCACCAGAACCGCGTCATTTCTGTAACTGTTTTCTCCATTCTGTCCCATCTCCATAGTAGATCCTGCAGCAGGACAAGCCTGGATCTAGTCACCAGGAGTCAGCAAGTTAGACAAAAGCCAGGGCCAAGGTCTCCATCTCTCCTTCCCTGGCTCCCCCTCTGACGGAAATACACGGCTGCCATCCTGGGCAGTGTCATTCCCGCTCCTCCCGCACATGTGAGAGCAGCCTGGCTAGGCTGGACTTAGGGGGTAGAAATGCAGCCGCCTGCATTTATTTTGCCTAACAACAGTGATCTCTGTATATTTTCATTCTGTTTTCCTAGGCTCAGCTGCCTCCTCAATGAAATGTTTCCAAAGCAGCCCGGCTTGGCAGCGCGCCAGCCGCGGCTGCCAGATGAATGGGTGGAGGAGGAGGGACCCATTCCTCTTCTTGACACGGCATCACTGCACAAGAGGCCTCTGTTGACATTAGGACTGGCTGTTCCTCGTCCCCCAGAGGACCCGCGTGGCCTTGGCGGCAGCAGCGCACGGGGCAAAGGCAGCGGCTGCATTTGATGCAGCACTGAGGTCTCTGCTGCTCATCCGTGTTGCTAGCAGAGCTGGGTACCGTGGGCATCCTGGCAGCACAGTATCCTTCCTCACCTCTCCCACCTCATGGCAATGATGGCTCAGGGTAGGGCTCTTCCAGGCCCAGGGTTCCCTAACTAAGCCTCCCTCTTCATCCTCATCCCCTCCTTGATCCATGTGGATTTACAGTCAGACACTCGTTCTCAGCCTTGCACAACTCTGGATGGCAAATCGTTTCTCTCCCTTTATAAATCTTCCATCCTTCTTTTGAACTGAAATCGCCTTGCCCAGGAGAGTTGCACCACAGCCTGGGCTGTCTGGGACAGCGGGACGTGATTGAATGTCCTGGGCAGCCACCAGGAACAAGAGGCTCTGCTGGCCAGTGGTGCAGTCCCTGGTGACAGCAACATAGGGCTTGGCACTCATCAGCCTCACTCAAACCGTGGCCACAGTGCAGACATGCAGAATTGCTCCGGCATTCCCACCGCTCCGCTGGAACCAGTACTGTGCCCTCCAGCCTGCAGGTCACAGGCTGCAGCAGGGAGACATCTCCATGTGCTCTCCATGCAGAAGTTTTGCATTAAAGCAGCCCTGTGTGCCCATTTGGTCTTCCAGTGAGACCCAGAGCAGCCCTGTCCCCTTCTCCAGGCACCCATCACCTTACCACCCTGCTCAGTAGACCCCCAGCTTGAAGAGTTCTACGAGGATGTGGATTTCAACAAAAAGGCTGAGGAAGCACTTGGCACTGAAAAAAAAAAAAGATAAAAGTCATAGAAATCATCAGTATCCTTCCATTCTGCACCTCTCACTACTGGCCAGCTCCTCTGGCATCTCCACAGCCACTGCGGTCCCTGGAAGGTTTCCAGCGGCCACGCTGGTGGGAGCGCCTATTAACCAGGATCGGGAGTGCTTTGCCACTCAGAGCTGCATTTCAGTATCAAACTCATTGCAAGTCTTCCCATTTCGCTTTCCAGACCAGAGGGATAAAGCTCATCATGAAAATAGCAGCTGCTTAAGAAAGAAGGGGAAAAACAACAACAACAACAAAACCCTGCTGCAATTTAGCAACTTTGTTGAAGTCGTTCTGGGAGACAGCCTAGAGCTGGTCTGCAGTACAGGAATAACTGATAATGAACAGAGCTGCCACCACATCTGGGACTAGAAAAGAGAACCCATGAGGCCTCCCCTACCTTCTCTGCTCCAAAGGACGTCAAATGGCCTGAAATGCTCAAGATCCAAAACTTCTTAGCGAGGATGGAGATGCCACCCTGTGCTCTAGGCATAGCCTTGCCATTGCTTTGCTGCATGGGACATGCTGCTCATAGTTTGTTTCTGTCCCTACAGTGAGCTCAGGGCTGTGGCAGTATGGAGAGTGAAACCCATGAAGAACTGATGCCCGAATCCTTCCAGGCTTTGGGATTTCAGAGACACTCCAGGTTTCATAGGGAGCACAGTCTCACAGAGCACCACTCTCCTCACCCTATTTCGTCAGCAAGGAAACAGGCAGGCAAGGCTTGCATGGCGTAAGGCATTGGGTTTGAACCTGACTCTCACTGGCCCTGCACGTCAGCCAGAGTAATGCCCCAAAAGAGCTGCGGCAGCCAAACAGCACCTTGGTCAGGCAGGACTTCCCTGCCCTCACCTGACAGTGGCACAAGGTGACCTCCCTTGGGGAGCAGCACAGCAGCGGTGCCCAGCACTGCAGGAGAGGCTGGGCAGCACCGTGAGAAGCTGGTTAGGCCAAGCCAGGACTTAGCTCTGCATCTTAATATGGAAAGCTTTGCAAGGGAAGTCATAAGACCAGCTGAGGACTGCAGAGATTTTCCTCCTGCACTGGCAGCATAAAGAGTAGTTGAAGCGGCTCCATAGCTCTGATATTAAGACAGAAGTAGGATGGTCATAGGTCATGCATCTGCACTGCAAGGAGGGCTTGGTGCTTGCAGATGTGTCTGCTACATCACTGGGCCCAGCAATCTCTTGGTGTTGCCCATGGGTCTTCATTCTTCTGGGAAGATCACAATTCAAGCCAGGATGGTTCCAGGCCATATAAAATACTTTTGGCAGTGATTGAGTAATTTAATTATTAAACAGAGAGTGATAAATGTATTTATAAATCCAGAGAATAGCCTTAATGATACCACCTTAATATACTCATTCATCAGGATTTAACTACGTGTTACATATCCCTGGTTACTGATACAGGAACATGAAGGTCCCCATGTTCTTTGTACACCTAAGCCATGGGCCTTGATTACCTGTGTCCTTGACTTGTGCACACATGTATTTCCTCACGCATGTCCCAGCAGGCACATGCTACATCTGTGCAGGGCTGTGTTCCCACAGGAATCATCCGTGTGCGGATCCCCAGGGTTTCTGCAACACTAGCTCTGAAGGCTGCTTTTTTGAAGCCAGTGAGCAGGGGCATTTCAAAGGGGCTTCTAGAGACCATACTAGGACACCAGGACAAGCAGCACCTTCCCTGGCACCAAAGGAGCAGGAGCTGACCGCCGTAACCTCTGTGGTCCCGAGCTAGGCTGGTCTGCAGACTCAGGGACACGTCCAGCTCTTCCCATTCACCAGCATTGCCCTCTGCAAGCTGAAGGCCAGGAACTGGCTCACAGAGCACCCAGCAGCACATTGTGGGAACAGGAGCTGTTCCCACCGCCCGTGGTGCAGAGAGGGCCCTGCCTGGAGCTGGTGGAAAAGAGGCCAGCTACGCATCGATAAAATGAATTAGTTGTCTCAGCAGCCCTGGCAAAATAAGCAAGAGGAGTGGAGCCCGTGAGGCCCGGCCTGCTTTGTTTCAATTACAGCAGCTGCCAGAAGAAAAAGATAACCTGGATATTGATGGCGAGAGCAGCAGACAGAGGTGCCCTTGGGGGCTTCTGAGAGCAGGTAGAGGAGGAAGGGGGAAGGAAGGAAGAAGCGAGAGGAGGGAGATTAGGGTCTCTGCAGGACCTCGCACACCCAGCTTTTAGTATACCCAGTGCCCCACGTGAAAGCGGGGCCTGCTCCACCAGGCTGGTGGGAAAGATCCCTCCGCCTGCATGGTCCTCATCTCCACTGGGACCATTGCCTGTCAGGCAGCCCCCCAGGACATAGGGCAGAAATGCAGCACAGAGTCTGCAGTTGGATAAGCACTAGAGACTAGACCCAAATAAAATTAAGCAGAAAAAAAAATCATCTCCTTTTTTCTCCCCACCAAATATCAGGTGCTAGTCACTATTTAAGATGTCAGGCCCACCCACAACCCTCACTAGTGCTAAATATCTTCAACCTCCCCATTCAATCTCTGTTCCTTCTTTCTTCTCCCCACATCTCCCATGCACCTCTAGTCCCAGCTCTAAGCCAGCAGGATCTCTGTTCCCAGAGCCCACTTCACCCCACAGCCCAGGGCAGTAGCCCCACATCCTATCGACAAGCCAGGCATCCAGGTGCCCAGACAAATTGCCCCTAGACAGGGCGGGGTGAATTCTCTGCCCTCACAAATGTTAACCCCTGGTTCAAACCCTGCTTTTCCCAGTTCAGAAAGTAATGGGCAGGTATGAAAAGAGGAGTGTTTCTTCCACCTCCTTCCTTCTTACCTCTAATTCCATCCACAGGGGAATGAAAATCTCCTCTCTGGTTGCTTCTTTGTGGAGTTCACATGTTGCTCAAATTCCTTCATGCCGAGAGGGACACCCAGGACTTTCCTGCGGCGCCCCAAGCCAGGGTTCAGTAAGACCCCCCTCCCTCTGGGAAAGAGGCACCATCAGAAGCCAGGTTGAGCAGGATTCCATCCACAGAAGTTTTATTGACCATCTCTATATTCACAACCCCCTCAGGCTGCCTCCCCTCAGGATTTGCACCCACATCCTCCCAGCGTTATGGATCCTGGACACAGCCCCTGGCTTCTCAGAGGGGGCAAGGTCACCATCTTGCGGCCACCCATCACCACTGCACATACCTGTGTGCAAGGCATGGAGGTCCCCGGGATGTGTCAGTCTTGGGGGTACAGAATTTGGACCATGAGAAAGGTTGACCTCCCCTCAGCACCTCTCCTAACGCACTGGCCTCTAGGCTTACGTCTTATGAGGCACATCCTGCTTCTCCCTTTGCTTTCCAGCCAAGGTGTCCAAGGATGCCAGGACGGGCAGAGGCTCTGTTGGCCAGGACTGTTCACATCCCAGTTCTGTCTCCTCCTCCCCTGCTCTGCTGCTCCATGCAGTGTCATCCTGCAGTGACCAGGGAGATCCCAGTTTGCACCGCAGGCTTCATTGAGCATGGAAAGGCAGGTGTCAGCAGAGGAAGAGTCAGAACTGAGCCCTAGGGCATAAGGGACAGCATCTTCTGGTGACTGAGGGGGATTTCACCACAGGGTGTGAATATGACCTACATGAGGGACGCTGAAGGGAGTTATTAAATCAACTTCTGGTGACTGGCGGCCTGAGGGACAAGCAAGTCCTTTCATGTCTCTGGGAAGTAGGTGGCATGGGTGGCACAGCACTGGGTTCACCAAGGCAGGCCAGCCCAACCTAGTGGTCATGTTGCTCCTGCTCTTGCCCCTTGGGATCAGGCTTCCTGTGGTCTCTGTGGTGGTGGTGACCATGGGCAGCAGGGTGGTGGTCCCCACTTGGATCTGAAGCTTTTTCACTGCTGACCACATGGTGCTGAGGATGGAGAGGGTTATGCTGGTGAACGGGGAGCTTTGTCTCCTTCTCCTCCTGTTCAGGAAGCAGGGTTGGATTTGCAGGGACCTCCGTGGTGGTGTTAGCCTAGGGAAAGTAACACAAAGGTTGGAGTGCTGTAGGAAAGTACATACCACCCTGCAGTGACCTTGCAAGAGCACACGTGCTGGGGAGAAAACAGAATCGAATCAGTCATAAGAAAATCTGCATAAGTTAGAGAAAAGCTGCTCTAGCCAAAACACAGTACACACAGAGGACAGAAGAGATCAGAGCACGCAGAGGACAAACCTCTTTATATACATCCCTTGGCTCAAGCTGACTGTGGTCCAGGGAATTCCTGTGCCAGAAAAGAGCCTTTGCATTTAAGAGTCCTAGATGGAATTTTCTTCTAGGAAGTGTCTAAACACCTGCAGAGCTCGGAGCTGGGAGCTCTATGTTTTTCTTTGCTCTGAGCTTGCCACAGCTGGGTCCATTACATTCTTTATATCAGGAGAGACAATGACCCTAGTCTCCTTTTCCAGGCTGTTTGCTTTACTCTTCTTCTATAACCTTTTCAGTCCTTCTCACCCTGAAAAACCCTGATGTGTTTAGCTACCCTTATTCTAGGGCTTTCACCACCTTCCCTTTCAACCTTTTCCAGCCCTACCATGAGCAAGAGGGGATCTGCACACAGGCTTGAAGATGCAGCTCAGCGTGGGTTTACACAAAGGCCTAACAGTATTTTGTTCTCCATTCCATTTTTAACACTCAGTTTGGTGGAGGAGGGTGGCATTCATATGCTGAGCTTGTGATATTAATCCCTAGAGCTCTAAGATCCATGGCCGAGTGTGGTTATCAACAAAGTCCACCCCCTAGAGGAAGGTAGACGAAGGATTGTTTTGTTTGTTGTGCACTGCTTTTCATTTATCCATGATGAAATTCACCTGCACTTATTCACTCAGTACTCAGGTCCTTCTGCAGCTCCTTGCAGTTGACTTTCATTTATACAGTCCTCAATAACCCAGGATCCTCAGCCACTCTCACTACCTGCTCGTTGAAGCAGTTGTTTTTCCTCAGCTGCTGCTGAAGCAGCCCTGGTCCTGGAACAACCTCTGTGCAACTATAAGAACAATCCACTTACTGCTACTCTATTTCACATCTTTTAAATAACTTTTAACCATGCAACCTCCTCCTCTCTTACACTTCAGCTGCCTTTAAGAGCTTTGCTGGGGAACCTCATTTCTCACATTTGGGATGCCTTGGCAGACTCAGCCTCCCCTCTCACAGTGTGTTGACTCAGCCCCAATTCATCCTGTCCATCTGCAGCACCACTTTTTTTTTATTCTTTATTGGATTCTGACAATTTGGATGTTAGATTCAGAGCTTTCAATCCCTTGCTCTTCCATTTTAAAAAATAAGCCTGGTTAGCCTGGTTCTAGACACCTTCCAGGCCTCTGATACCAAGGCGGCTTTCCATGAGAAGTCACGCTGGATTTAAGCTGCACGGGCTGCATGCAGGGAGGAACTGCCTTGGGGCCCTGCTGGAATATTGAGATCCCATGTGGTCAATCAGAAACCAAGGGGGACCAACTCAAGAGAAGAGCCAGGGTGTGGTAAGCACCCAAGCCACACTGCACGCTGCTTCCTACCTCCTGGGTGCTGTTGGGGTAGAGGGAGCAGTTGCCACAGTAGTCCTTGCTGTAGGTGAAGCGGATGGCTGACTCGACGTAAGGGAAGTGCAGGAAGCTGTAGGGCAGCTGGATGTGGAAAGCCAGGCGAGCACAGCTGAGGGGAAATGCAAGGGCTGAGCTAAAGACCATGTGAGGGAAGATTCCCACTGATCCCCCAGCCCCCAGTGATGGGCACTAAGACACTTCACCTGGGCAGGAAAGTGACTCACTAGCAACCTCCTCATAGCCCTCGGCTGACTCCTGCTTGTCCCCCTGCCAAGCCAGCCTTTCTTGGCTGGAGACCTCTCAGAGTACCCAGGGACACGGAGGGAGGGTGGATGGGGAGGACAGGAGCATTAGGCACCCTGGTGTGACCAAACACCCCCATTCCCTCCCCACTGGCTGTCCATGGGCTCCGTGCTCAGTGGCTCCGCCTGCACAGGACCCAACCGCCAGCTCCTGCAGCAGCCCAAGGTCAAGAGCCCATGGACCACACAGAGCTGGGAGTGCTCACCAGGAGTGGAAGAACCGTGTGTCCTGGCCCCAAGCAAAGATGGGGGGACCCCAGGTGACCCCCATGACCACCAATGCCACCCCAACCCCTCGCCATCCCAATGCAGTGGCAGTGCTCACCGATCATAGACGAGGAAGTCGTCCTTGTCACCCTCCAGGACCTGCCACACGTCGGGGTCCTGGGGCTCCTGCTGGTACACGGGGATGCCCGGAGGGGCCTGGCGCGCCAGCTCCCCAAACATGGCGCGGGACAGCGGCGCCTTCTCGTTGATGATCATGTAGTGCACGTCAGCCATGCCCTGCTGTGACAGCTTCTCTCGCAAGTCCCCAAGACTGCAGGGAGAGAGATGGCGCCTGATGGAGACTGGGGACGAGGCGGGGCCTTGCCACTGGGCCAGAGCCACCATGGCGTGTCCCCTTGCAGTGGGGTGGCCCATGGTCATGGGAATGGGGCTCACCTGCGGGCCTGCCTCAGGCAGAAGTGTCAGCTGGCCTTGAGCAAGGCCACCACTGTCACCTGCCCCGCCGCCCCCGCCATGGGGCTGGAGCCATTGATGGTCCACGCTGGAGCCACCTGGCAGATCCGGCTGCTGTTGGACGCCCCCTCAGCCGCCACTGCCGCCACCAGCCAGGCGGCCAGGGCCAGCACTGCTGGCCCCATCCCAGCCCTGGGGAGAAAGAGGAAAGCGGGGTGTTAAGGCCCCAGCGTCCTTTCCTACTGACGACAATGCCAAGGACACTGGTACCCCAAACCCTGGCGCTTTCCCTGCCTGGCACCCGGCTGTTGCTATCCTGCCAAGAAGTGCCCACCAGTGTCACAGTGAAACGGCAGCTTGTACAGCCAGCACCGGGGGCACAAAGAGCTGCTGTGATTCCCACACAAGCCCAGCGTGGGCCTCAATGGCGGGCAGTGTTGTGGGGCCTCGGAGCCAGGACACCTGCTGTGGAGGGGGGAGGCGCAGGACGGGACCTCATTCCTCTGGGAATGGGGCTTAACGGTGTAGTTTGGGGGACAGCAGTCCTGGTTGCCCAGCTCTGGCCCCTCGCCTTGCCAGGCGCCCGCGGCAGCCACAGTGCCTCGGTTTTCCACTGCCCGGGTAAAGTCCCCACCGCAGTGCAAAGGGCACGAGCACAGGGACAACAGCCCTCTCGCTGTCCTGCACCTGACCTAAGCGCCCTAAGCGAGAACTTTTGCCGAACACCTTGACCCTCCTCTCTACCCCTTGGTCACCCCTGTTTCTCCAACAGCACATTGACCATCAGCATTGGCGGCAGGATGGACAGACGGTGCTGCATGACCGTGGGAGAAGGTCCTGTTTTACCCATGACCTTCTCAACCCTTCCACCCTTGGGAGCCAACCCCAGCCTCAGCCGACGCCTCGACTTTGCCCCAGGGCCAGGCATGGACACAGGCCCTGTCGGCTCAGCCTTGGCTGAGAAGTCACTCAGACACAGACACTTTAACCTTCGGGTCACCTTGAAGTGCCCAGTGTCCAATAAAAGCCTTAGGGGGCTGCACGAGCCTTTCAACCCCTCCATACTTGTCCTATGCCTGTTTCTTCCCAAACCCTTCCCACATCCAAATATGTCCTAATCCCTCCAGGACCCAGCAGACTTAAGGGGCATGTGGAGGATAGGGGGAGACAATTAGGGGGCTGATCTGGGCCAGTGGGGAAGTGGCAAGGGGTTGCCTGGTCTGAGTGGAGGGTCCCCATTCCCATCCCTCTTCCCTCCCTGCCGCGCGGGATCGAGCCCTGGGTACCGTTCCCGCCGCTGGAGCTACCGTCCGCCTTGTCCTGCGGCCAAACCTCAGCTCTCAGGCCTGGCTGCTGTCCGCAATGCCCGGCTGGCCCTTGTCCCCTCTTTTATCTCCTGGCCCGGCCCCCTCCACCCAGGAGGGAGGGGAAGAGCCCATCCAGAGCTGGGGATGGCTGCCCGGCCGCCACTGCCTGCCGAGGAATGGCAACAAGGCAGGCACTGTCCCCAGGGTGCCACGTGGCTTTGAGGTCCTGCTGCCACATCCAAGGCCCGTGCCGTGCCAGAGGGATACAGCGTCACTCGCAGAGTGCCTGGCCATGCTGCCGGGAGCCTTTAAACCTGCTGTTGGGCAAAGAAAGAGAAAAGAGACTCTTATCCCTGTCCCCATGCTGGAGTGATTCTGCCCTATGGGACTCAGTCCAGAAGCTCTTGCAGTTCAATCGCTCCAGGACTGCTCTATGGTTGTGGTTTGCCCCACAAGCCAGGAAAGCCCCTTTAATCTTCCTGCTGTGTGATGAACCCACAACTAGTTGTGGGCTTTCCTGGCTTTCCTGACTTTAGGATCATCTGTGATCATCCCAGCGGATTCCATGTGATCATCACCTGTGGGCTTTCCTGACTTTGGGATTTCCAACATGGTAGAGCCATGTGGACCATATTGGAGAAGGGTCACGATTGCATAGGGCTGCTGCTCTGCCCTCTCTCCCACCTCCCAAAACATGTGCTCTTCTTCCCTCGCTTCCTCACGTCTCTGCAAACAGCCTCTAGGCAGGGCCTAATAGAGCATGCGCCAAATAAAACCCATCTAGTAGGCAAATATGCCTATGAGTCAATCACCTACCCTCCATAAACAGGGGCAGCCCAGCGCTCGCTGGGCTCTCCTGCAGGGCAGCAGCTACATGGCAGAACCTCCCCTTGAGCAGGGGCACCCCTCAAGGTTGCCCCCCAAGGTCCAGAGATTCTTCATCGGGGACAAATCCTCTGTAAGTGACTCAGACTGCTGAAACTTTGCAGAACTCCAGGAAACTTTGCTAAGTTGCCCCTCTGACCTCTGTTAAATCACTGTCCTGTTTATGAGTGAACTCTGTTCAGTCGCTGCCCCCCTCAAAAAAAAAACCCCATATTGCTGCTTCGTCCTTTCGTGTGAAGTGGCTCCTTCCTCATATATTTGCAAGAGCTGCTGTGGCTCCTTGGGACATCACGGACCTGGCGGATGGCCCCTGCCCCAGCGCAAACAGGCGCCCGCTCACCGTGTCAGGCACAAGGTTTATCGCACCTGGGATCAGCACAGGAACACGATAAGCCAGGAAGGGCAGTCGGTGTAAACACAGCCGTGGTGCTGACACAGTCCTGGGGCATGGGCTGCAGCCAGGGAGCGTCCCCCCAGGACAAGGAGGGGAAGGCACAAAAGCTGTGAGTGCAGGGGAGTCACCACTTGGGGGTCTGGAGGGATTTTGAGATGCCTGCAAGGACAGGGATCCATGGGGGGAGTGCGGGTTGGGAATGGGGGCAAATGCAGCCAGGCAGGGGCAGCTTGGACCTTGTGGATCCCAGATTCCCTCCACGGAGCAGCCAGCAAACATCTGCCATCCCCGCCACGTCCCAGGGACACTGCAGGCACTGGGACAGTCCGGCGCTCTGCGGGGAGCAGCACCCCAGCCCTCCCCGTGCTGGTAGAGGTACCCATGGGTGTCATCCCACAGCACTTCCGCAGCCACGGCCTTGGGCACAGTGCAAAGCAGCAGCAGCACCCAGCAGGGAGCTCCCACGCGCCAGGCGTAGCCCCCGCACGGCTCCCATGCGGCCCCCGCAGTGGATCATTGCAGCCGTGCGCGGCGCAGCCCCCGGAGCAGGAAAACCTGCTCCCCGCTCCCCCTGCAGCCCCTCCGAAGCCCCTTGCCCCTGTCCGCAGCCCCGCGGCCTGCAGCACCCGCCGCTTCGCTACCCACTTCCCGCCGCTGGGCAGCCGGGGAGGAGCGAGCGGAGCGGAGCGGCCGGCGCTGCCTCCAGGCGGGGCGGCGCTGCTCCCCAGCTGCCCTTGCTTCCCTGGCAGCCCTGCGGCTGCGGCGGCCACGCGTGGGGCCACGTGCGCGCTCAGGTGAGGCGGCCGCGCGGGTGACCCGGGTTGGCGGGAGCGGCCATGGCGGCTGCGGGAAGGAGCCCTGGGGACATTTTCTTTCTTTGGCCAGCCCCAGCAAGGCCCCTTTGCCATTGGGTTTGCGAGGGGACATGTGGGGCAGCCCCCCAACCCTCCCCACTCCAGGCAGGGCACCCAGACACACTGCAGTCTCCCCCATTGTGGGGGGTCTCCTTGGCCTCCTCCAGAGACCTGCAGGGGGGCAAGAAAGCTCTGTAAGGCCCCCTTTTCTTGAAGGGGGAGGCAATATCTAAACAAATTTCCCTCACTCCCACCCCAAAGCACATCCATGGGCTCCAGCCCAGGTCACTCGTGTGGGAATCGGGGGTGCTGCCAGATGCTCTTGGCTGCTAATAATGCTGTTGGGCAGGTCCCTTCCCCGTGTCCAGGATCCCGGTTTGGGGAAGCAGGGGGGACCCGCAGCGTTGTTCCCTGTTCCCCATACACCTCTCCGTGTTTCTGGGACAAGGTCACGGCTCGGGGCCTGCCGGGACATGCTGGCTCCCGCAGCCCTGGGGTGTAGCTGCATGTGGGCCCTCTGCTGCCCCATGGTGTCAGCAGTGTGGGGCTGCAGTGTAACCCGTGGGGCCTCTGCGGCCACCAGCCCCACGGCTGCCATCGACTGCCCCCCCGGGTGCTCACACCGTCCTGCACCAGCCCCTGACCCTTGCCCTTATATACATTGTGGTTACACATTCCTGTTGCAATCCTTGCTGTGCTGCCCTTGAGGGATGCATGACTCCAGGAGAGTCTCCCTCACCCGTGACCAGGACTTGGGGCTTTTCTCCTCCATCAGCCCATGGGGCAGGATGTGGGGCTGTGGGGCAGGGTGGCTGTGAGCCCAATGTGGGATGGATGGTTTAGTGTCCTTGAGCAGCACCTTGCAGCTAGTCCTCAAAGCAGTTGCCCTCAGAAGAGAGGGAGAAACTCCTACCCTTCCCATTGCACTAATGGCTTCTTATTTAAAATACGTATGCTCAAGAAGTGCAGACTCATGTGTGTGCACTTACATATGCAGAAACATAAGCATCTATATCTACACACACACAGACACACAAACACGGAGCCTCACATGCAGTGTGAGGACGGGGGAACAGCTACTCCCTCATGACCAGCAAGCCCCGCGCGGGCTCCGCTCTGAGGGCCGTGTCCTCCCCACAGGGCACCCGCATCCAAGGCCCCATGGCGGCCTCGCTCAACCGCGTGGGCTACGTGTCCCTCCACCTGCCCTATGGGCAGGCCTGGGCGCAGGAGCTGGCCGCCGCCTTCCGCTTCCAGCCCTTCGCCGTGCGGGAGACGCCGCGCGTGCGGCAGCTGGCCCTGCGCCGCGGCTCCGCCGTCTTCGTCATCAACGAGCGCCTGGCGCCCGGCTCCGCCGGCGACTTCCTCTACGACGTGGACCCGCAGCCGGCCTTGGGCACGGCCTCCAACATCTGCTTCGAGGTGGACGACGTCCCCGGGCTGTGCGAGCAGCTGCGCAGACGGGGGTGCTCCCTAAGGGTGCCCCCCATGGAAGTGGGGGACGATGGCGGCTCTGTCACCTACGGCGTGGCGAGCTCTGTCGTGGGCAACATCAGCCATACCTTGCTGGATCGGTCACGCTACCGGGGAGCCTTCCTGCCCGGCTTCCAGGCTGTCCCAGGAGTCCCCCCGGCTGGTGGGGATGGGGTTGAAATCACCCACTTTGACCACATCACGTGCGTGTGCGCCCGGGGCAGAGCCAGGGCAGCTCTGGACTGGTACCAGCAGTGCTTTGGTTTCCAGCGCTTCCAGCTGAACCCGCAGGAGAGCGTGTCTGAGGGGTACACGATCAGCGGGCAGGGGGTCGGCATGCTCCTCCTGGCACTGCAGAGCGCCAAGGGCACCCCGGCCATGCCCTCCCACAACTGCAAACTCATCCTCGCCGAGTCCCTCTCGGAGGACGGTGCAAACCAAGTCGACACCTTCCTGGAGCAGCACCGGGGGGCCGGGATCCAGCACGTGGGCCTCTACACCCCGGACATCGTCAACACGACCAGAGCCTTGAAGCAGGCTGGGGTGCAGTTCTTCATGCCCCCTGCCACCTACTACAGCCAGGAGGATAAAAAGGAAGAGATGCGGGGGGCCGGGGAAGACCCCCGTGTGCTGGCAGAGCTGGGCATCCTGCTGGATGCCACAGTGCCCAGGGATGGTGAGAAGGGCTGTCCGGCTGCTGACACCTCTGAGCCCGCTTTTCAGAAGAAATATCTGATGCAGATCTTCACTCGCCCCATCTTCCCCCAGGAGACCTTCTTCCTGGAGCTCATTGAGCGGCGGGGCGCCCCGGGCTTTGGGGAAGCCAACATACGGGCGCTGTGGAAAGCTGTGCAGCTCCATATGGCCCAGCAGCAGCACCTTCATGAGCCTCCTCCTGTCCCCCCTGGGCCTGGGACCCCACCACAGGCACCCACACGCACCTGCGGCACCACAGAAGGTGGCAGGGACTTCAGGGAGTCCCCACTCCAAACCAAAGTCAAGCTGGGGTCAGGCTGAGCTGAGCTCAGAGCAGCTGAAGATGGGGATCGATTTCTCCTCTGCGTGGATTCCCTAGGCCAGTGATTTATCAACCTCTTTTGCAGATGTTTCTGACTTGATTTAAACTCAAGCTAAGCAGACTTGTGGCTGCTGCGGGGATGAAGCCCTAGAGATAATGGGCTGCTGGAGGGAAGGAAGCAGGGAGGACACTACAACCAGGCAGGGGAGACACTACAACCATGCAGGGATTATGGCCTGCAGCAGCATCAGCTCTGGTACACTGTTCTCACTCCATTACTTTAATTAAAGAGTTAACCTTCAAACAGTGCTTTGCCTTTTTCTGCTCCTGTTTAGGAGGCACGGGGGGGTCTTTTGGCACAGACGTTCACAGGCCCAGGGCTCTTTATCCAAGAGTGTATTGGCCAAAGAACGCCCCAGTTTTCCCAGCCCAGCCCCATGTTGATGAAAGCTGCAGAGGTGTGAGGGAGGGTCCCTGCCTTCCTGGCCTAGTGAAAAGGTAGCAGAACGTGACTTACAAAAGCTTCTGATTTATTAGAAAGTCTGTGGTTCAGATTCACTAAAAACAAGTATAAAAGGGGGCCTCTGGAGCCCATGACGGACACAGTAGCATCGCTTGCTGCTAGCCGGGTTGCAGACAAGTGCTCGGACCCTTCAGTAGCTCCTGGAGGAGATGGGGCAGCAGCAGAAGCAGCAGCTCCCTCCCCAGTGCCAGGGAGACCTGTGCTCCTGCCCCCAGCACCAGTGGGAACAGTGGCCACAATGGGCTGGAGAACACAGGCCAGGTACCGCAGTGCTCAGTCTGTGCAGTTGCTCCTTGGAGCTGAGTGGGAAGAGAGCCTGGTTCTGGATGGTGCTGTCCTCAGGACCATGGGGCTGGCCCATGGAGAGGGAAGCCCAGCCAGAGGTCCACAGCGATGACCTGGAGCTGGACGCAGGACAGGAGGTCCCTGTGGGCTCAGCACCCTCCTCCAGGTCCGTGTGGGAGACGCCAGCCCCATCCCCACGCCCTGGGCAGGACTCACCGCAGCGCGTGTCCCACGCGGTGCCAGCAGCCCAAGGGGCCATCACTGGGGGCTGGAGGGCCGCAGGAAGGCCCGGAGGGAGAGCTGCGTCCCCGCTGCTGCCCCCGGCTTTGCCCCCCGCTTCCTCTTGGAGCCCTGTGGCGAGACCGGCTGGGGCTGAGCCAGGATCCCCCTCTGGGGCAGAGCCGCAGGAACCCCCACACAAGGGACCTGCACAGCTAAAACCAGCCAGCAAACACCCCTTACACCCCGAAAGCTCTGCCCAGGCTGGGGACACCCCAGGTCCTGCCTTGCCCTGACCCCATGGGGGTGCCACATGTACCAGGGCCTCCAGCAACACAGGCTGTGGCCTGGCCTGCAGCGACACGAAGGGGCTCCCCGGTGCCTCCATCACCCCCTCCCCGGCCATACCCACCTTGCCAGAACCGTTCTGCTCCCCTTGCTGCTTCCTGTAAGCTTTCAGCACCTGAAAGAAGCCCAAGACAGCTCTGAGCTGCATGGCATCTGGGGCTTGGAGTCAGGATAACCCCATAGCAGTCAGGGGGACTTCTGAGTTGGCCAGGAGAGGGAAGGCAGGAAAGCTCCCAGGACCTTCTTCATGGCTGTGGACACAGCCGAGGCGTGGAACTCCTCCTCCGTCACCCAGCGCGACGGGGACGACGCAGCATCTAGGGTCATGTCCTCATCCACACGGAGGGAGTAGACCACATACGTCTGGTGGATGTGGGAGAAGATGTGGATGACCTGCGGGCAGCGGGGAACAGGCTGACGATGGGCAACAGGAGGCAGCCGGGCAAGTGCCACTCGCTCTGCCTCCCCACACTCGAAGCAGGTTCTGCCAGGGCTCAGGAGAACCTGGCGGCCCAGGAAGGAGGGCTGACGAGGGTGACACAGCGGGCCTGTTGTGCTGCCATGCCCAGGGCTTGTGCAGCTCCCTGCGAGCCGGCCTCACCTCTCCAACGTAGTGCAGGCCTCCGGCTGCCACGGGCCGCCTGCTCCAGGCCTGCAGCTGCCCCGCCAGCGCTTCCCTCTGCTTCTCCTCCTGCAGCCCCAGAGCCAACGGGAGGCTGGGGAACTCCCAGAGCCCGGCCAGGAGTCCTGGGGACAGAGACATGAAGAGCTGGGAGGCACAGCTGGGGACACCGAGCCTTGTCCCAGCCCTAATGGGCTCTATTTGGCCTGCAGGGAACACCGCTCTGGTGCTCCCAGGCTTTTCCATCCCTTGGGCACCCAGGATGAGCTCCCTCCTCGAGCCCAGGCCGGCTACCTGAGCTGGGTCTCTGCACGATGAGGTACCGGGGGGCCCCACGGCAGCCCCCGCGCTCCAGCACACATGTGGCCGCCCGCGCCACCCGCGGCTGCTTCTTGGCTGCTTTCCGGGGGAAGTTGGTCACCCCCAGGCTGCTGTCCCAGGGCTCCGTGGCTGGAGGACACAAGGGACAGCCCCCAGCACCTGCAAACACCAAAGCAGACGTGGGGCCGTATGCAGAGCGGCAGCAGGGGCGTCCCCCGGCAAGGCGCCTACCGCAGTCCTCCACATCGGGCACCGCGGGGCAGGTCCCGAGCAGCCGCTGGGAGGCCAAGCCCAGCTCCTTCTCCACCTGCGGGGCACGACCAGGAGAGGGACAGGCTCAGCCATGAGCTTGGCCCTTGCTCAGCCACCCCTCAGGGTGGCACCAGGCAGGGATGCAGGATAACGCCCAGCCGAGGACAGGGAAGAAACGTCCTGAGAAGGGGCTCAGGGCAACTTGTGCAGCCCTCCTAGGAGGGCCAGGCCACCTGTGGGTTAGCACAGGACGTGTCTGGGCACCGACCTACCCTGCGTCGTGCGTGGCAGTGCTGCTTCACGGGGCACTCCTCGCACAGCGGGGCCTTGGGCATGCACACAGTAGCCCCCAGCTCCATCAGGGCTTGGTTAAAGTCCCCGGGGCGGCTCCTGTCCACCAGGACATTGGCCATGTCCCTAGGAGAAATGGCAGTTATGGAGTTCTGCAGGGAAGGGATGCGAGACCTTCACCTGCCTCTTGCCCAAGGAGGGAGATGCTCCCGGCAAGGCAGAGACCAGAGGGCCTTTTCTCTAGTTCAAACACTGCGACCCCCCAGCACCTCAGCCTCCCTCCATGGGCTCAGGTATTTGGAGCGTCTCCCTCACCAGAGCTGCTCGAGGACCGCCGGGCTGCTGGAGTCGGCACCGATGCCCCGCAGGCGGCACAGGACGCGGATCACGTTCCCGTCCACGACACCCGTAGCCTGGGATGAGGAGCCGGAGGGCAGGGGTTACCACGCTGGCTCCTGTCCGCTCCCTGCAATGAGGGAGCTGGTGCAGGGACAGGAGGGAAGGAAACAGATGAGCTCGACACCAACCCATAGCGGAATAGGGCAGTGAGTGAGACAAGGGAAGCAGCAGAGCCACATACAGAGCCACGGTAACCTCAGCTCTGCCCGCTCCAGCAGTGGGACATGCAGGGAGCAGCTCTGGGTGGCAGTGGAGGGCACAGCAGCTCTGCCACGAGTGCCCATACGGGCTCTCACCTGCCCGTACGAGATGGACGCGATGGCTCCCGCCGTGTATCTGCCCACTCCCGGCAGCAGCTTCTGCAGCTCCTCAGCCGTCCGGGGCATCCTGCCAGCCAGCTCAGACACCACCTGCAGCAGGGGCAGCGTCCAGGGCTGGGGGGCAGCCAGGACGCCCACGTTGCCCATGACACAGAAGGAGCCCTGTCTGCAGCTCCATGCATGGGCACCAGCATCCAGCCCCAGGACACAGGCTGGGTGCGACCCTCTGGGCTGCAGAGGGGTTAGGGCAGCCCCCAGCACCCCAACACGCAGGCACCTTCCTCGCTGCCTCCTGCAGCCGCTTCCCTCGCGAGTAGTAGCCGAGTCCAGCCCACAGCTCGTTCACCTCCTGCTCGGGACACACGTCGCACTCGCTGTTAGGGGGCTCAGCAGGATGGGCCTAAGCCCAGGAGAGAGCCCAGCCCTGTGCAGCGCTCACCTCCAGCGACGCTGCTGCCAGAGCCTGCAGCGTCGGCCACTTCTGCCATAGAGAGCGGAGAGAAAAGTGAGGAGCAAGCACGGCTGGGATCTGCCGCCATGGATGTCCACAGGACAGATCTCCAACACGGGGAGCTCTCAGTGCAGCACCGAGCGTGGGAGCAGTCACCTGCATCCAGCGGTTGTAGTAGTCGACCACGGTGGCAACTTGTGTCTGCTGGAGCATGACCTCGGACACCCACACTGCAGGGAGCAGAGCCGGGGCACCGACGGCACCGGGTGAACCGGACACCGTGGCCGCGTTAGCCCTGGCAGGGCCGAGCACTGCAGCAGCCACCAGCTCATGGGCCCCTTCCCAACCACCTCCTCCCCTCCTGCTGTCCCACCAGAGCCCCCTGGAACCCAAAGCTGGATCTCAGATCCCCCCCCCAGAGTCTGGCTTGTGGGGCTTGGAGCTCTCATGGCCATCCCAAAGGACCAGGCTGCCTGTTTGGAGGCTGCTGACCAAACCCCCTGGTTCTTCACAGCCCATATAATGCACCCAGGTCATGCAGTATCCCAGAGGAACCACTCAGTGCTCCCAGGGCGGTCCCTGCTCCTCACCTGCGTATGCCCGTCTGTCAACATCGGGCTCGTTCGCAGCCTGAAACGGGATGACAGAGCGTTGGGAGCCGTGCGACACAGACCTCTCTTGCACAGAGATGTTCCTCACAAGGAGGAACGGGGGCCAGGGAGCACCAAGTTCCATGTCAGTCCAGGCACAGAATCCCAGATGCAGCATGAGGGACTTGGAGGCTTCAGCAGGACTTTGCCCCAGCAGTTCATTCCCAGTCCCAACAGAGGGGCTGCCCCAGACCCTTTGCACAGGGACAAGTTGTGGACAGATTCAACCATCACATGAGGGCAGCACGGGTCTCAGCACTGCTGGGACACTCGATCTCTAGAGGTCCCTTCCAACCTTAACCATTCTGTGAAGCGCTTGTCATGAAGCTGGGGGGTCCCCTCCACCCTGTCCCTGGCCAGCTACCTGCTTGGGGGCCTGGTACAGGCCATGGAAGGGCACTAACTGAAGCCCTTTGCTTGCAGCAGCCCAAGGAGTTTCTTCATGCAGCACTGCCTGCTGCAGGACACCCCGGAGACAGCATAAAACAGGATCAAAACAATTACATGAACCTGGTGGAAGGAAAGTTCTCCCAAAAAGATGCATTTAAGAAGCTGCAACCCTCTTGCTGCCTTTATCTTATATCCTCCTCTACTGCTCGCAGAGGGGCTGGCTACAGATGACCCATGGGGGAACAGCCTGTGCGGCTGGAAGCACAACCCATAGCCAAGACCCCATCCCATTCCCCATCCCAAGGTGCCGAGGCAGCCCCCGCAGCGCGGGCTCCGCAGGCGCCCCCTGGAGCAGGGCCCGGCCGCCCTTACCCGCTCCCTCCAGGGCAGCTCCCGTTTGCACGAGTCGTACCAGGCGAGCAGGGCGCCGCGCACGGCGCCCACCTCGGCCGCGTCGCTGAAGAGGTGACGCTGCCCCGGGCCCGGAGCTCCTGCCGGGAGAGGCGCTCAGGGTGCGGGACACGCGGGGGGCGGCAGCCCGCGCCCGGCCACCCCTCCCCGCTCCGGGCACCTCGGTTCCTGTGCGGGGATGGAGCTGGGACCGGAACCGCGCGGCGGCGCCGGAGCCCCCGGGCGGCCGCTGCCCCCCGGGCCCGGCTCATGGCGGGGCCGCCGCCGAACCGCGGCCCCCACGCGCGCCACGGGAGCCTTTCCCGGCAAAACCTTGCCCTGCCTCGGCCACGCCCCCGCGCGCCGGCAAATCAGCGGCGGCAGGAGCGACCCCGCCCCCTGCCGGGGAGCCAATCACAGCGAGAGGCAGCTCGCGCCCTGCGGGAGGGGGCGGGCGCTCCCCACGCGGCGGGGACTGTCCGCGCTCCGGGGGGAAAACAGAGGTGGCCCCGCCCCCTCTCCCGTCGGCCTGAGCGGCCGTACGGAAAGGACCCCGAGGGCAGCCCGAAAAACGCCTGATCACTTAAAAAAAACGTTTTTTCTCCACCCGAACCCCATTTCTGTCTTTTATTTTTAGAAAAAGAAGAAAAGTCGCCGTGTGGCCAGAGCGGGGCCAGCGCGGCGGCAGCAGCGAGGCTACCCGCGCAGGGCGGGCGGCGGCAGCGCGCGGGGCAGCC